>JAXLNO010004376.1:0-35320 GCA_038087875.1 Malacoraja senta | reverse complement strand
TTCGGAGGCAACTAAATTATCAGATTGAGCAAAGCCTTATTGAAATTGCAAGTAGCCACATTATAAAGGTGGTTGCATCAGAATTGAGATATGACCAGGCCTACAGCGATCTGCACTATCTTCTGGGAACTGGGATGGTAATTAGATTTGAAAGCATGCTCATTATTCTTTCTCAAGTGACCAGCAATTATGTCAGTCCATTGAGTGGCCTAGAATTCCAGCATCATCCATATTCAACTCAGGAATACCTATGTTGGATGCGACCAACAATCTACACCATTCTCTCTAATAGATTTACATCGCCCAGATATCCATCTTTCTTCATGCATATAATCCGAACTCTTCTTTGATAGCAATTCACATCTGATGGACTGCATTTGTCACATGCAGGAAGTATGACAGCCTATTTAGAGTCATAGAGCTAAAGCATGTTACCAGGCCGTTAAGCCCAACGCGTCCGTGCTGACGAAGATGAATACCTTCGCTAGTTCCACGTGCTTGCATTTGACCTATAATCCTCTAAACCTCTCTTATCCATTCACCTGTCCAATTATCTTTTAAACACAATAGTACCCACCTCTACAGCTTCTTCTGGAAGCTCTTTCACCCCCAATGTAATAGTTTTGCTCACCAGATCCCCTTTAATCTTTCCCCTCTCACCTCAAAACAATGCCCCTTTAGTTTTCGACTCCTTTACTTTGAGAAAAAGACTGACCATTCACTTTATTTATACCCCTCATGATTTTATAAACCGCTGTCAGTTCGCCGCTCAAGCCTCCTACTCTCCAAATTAAAAAGTCCCAGTTTAACCAACCTCTCTAATTTCTCTGGTCCTCCAGTCCTGCTAACATCCATGTGAATCTTTCTGCACCTTTTCCAGTTGCACTGCATGGAATACTCCAGGTGCAAACTTACCTTCATGATGGTATCAACAAACTAAGGGGGAATTTATAGCGAGCGGCTAATTAACCCATCAACCCGCGCTCATTTGGGAGGTGGGAGGAAACCTGAGCACCCGAAGGAAACCCACATGGTTACAGGGAGAATGTGGAAACTCCTTACAGCCAACACAGTGGAAGTCAGGATCCACTCGGGTCCTTGAAACTATGAAGTGTCAGTTCTACCAGCTGCACCACATCCAATGAGAAATGCTGCCTAATCATTTTCAAACAAGTCTCCCTCAGAAAATAACTAAACCAAGCCACTGCTTTCGTGATTGCAACCAATGAGTTACAGATTTCTCCTTGTAAATCTTTTACACAGTTACTGTCATGCGTTGGATCCTTGCTAGTATTAGGCAGATTAGAATCACCTACTATAATCTGTGTGGATTGAACACAACTCTAAGGATTAAACAAGTCTGAAGAAGGGTCTCGACCCGAAACTTCACCTATTCCTTTTGTCCAGAGATGCTGCCTGACTCACTGAGTTACTCCAGCTTTTTGTGTCTATCTTCGGTTTCAACTAGCATCTGCAGTTCCTTCCTGCTGATTCCCACCTTCCAGCCACAGCCCAAAATTGGGCTGCGAGGGATTGAGATTGGGCTGAGAGGATCAAACTATAATTAAGATGGCGCCTACCTGCGGCGACATTTTGCCAGCGGCACAACAGAAAATCTTCAAATTTAGTATTTTGAGCTCACCTGCATCAAATAATCTGCAGAAATCAACATTGTAAGTAGCGAGCTGCTAACGCATTTAAATGCATTAGTGCTACTGCGAACTCCCGTAGATAGCGACGCTAAGGGAATCCCCGAACGGAGGGGAATCCCCGAACTACTGTACCTGTAAACACCGGGGTGGCCTTTCATGGAGTCTGGAATCTAGGCCGTCGGGCAGGATCTCCCAGTAGCAACGGAGCTGGAGGTGCCGACTGTATGGGAATTCACGATCTCAGGGGAATCCCCGACCTTGCGGAGACTCGTTAGTACTGTGCCTTTAAACACAGAGGAGGGCTTCATGGAGTACGGAAACGTGGCTGTCGGGCAGGACTACAAGTAAGACTGAAGTGTATGGGACTTCGACCCCCTCTCCCTACCATCCCACTGGCCAACGTACAGTGACTAGAAAACAAAGTGGAGGATTAAGGGCAAGGCTGCTTTACCAAAGGGAGCTGAGGGAATGCTCTGTGTTCTGTTTCACAGAGACATGGCTCACCCCCCAGTTCCCCAGACTCAGCAGTCCAGCCTGAAGGGTTCTCCATCCACCATATGGACCGTACGCAGGCATCTGGGAAAGGGAGAGGAGCGGGCGTCTGCCTCATGGTCAACTCTTCGCAGTGCTCAGACGTGGCATTACTATCCAACTCCTGCTCCCCACACCTCGAACATTTGGTGGTGAAATGTTGTCCTACCTACCGAGGGAATTCTCCTCCATCATCCCTATATCCAACCCCAGGCAGTGATCCTTCTGGCACTGGAGAAGCTGCACGCCGTGGTCAACAAGCATCAGACGGCTTACCCCGAGGCATTTACCACCATAGCCGGGAACTTCAACAAAGCCCACCTTAAGAAATCACTCCCTAACTTCCACCAACATGTCTCCTGCAGCACCAGAGGATTAAAAACCCTCGACCACTGCTACACCACCATCAAAGACGCCTATCGCTCTATCCCTCGCCCTCACTTCGGTAAATCCGACCATACCGCAGTGCGGCTTCT
The DNA here is from genome assembly GCA_038087875.1 of Malacoraja senta. Classification (NCBI taxonomy): domain Eukaryota; kingdom Metazoa; phylum Chordata; class Chondrichthyes; order Rajiformes; family Rajidae; genus Malacoraja; species Malacoraja senta. The sequence continues at coordinate 32,661 of JAXLNO010004376.1, read as the reverse complement.
TCCTGCCTACAGGCAGCAATTGAAGAGCGCACCGCCAGAGGTGAGGATAGTACAGAGCTGGCCGGGGGGTGGGGGGGGGGGGTGGGGGCAGAGGAACAACTCCAGGACTGTTTGGAGTCTGTAGACTGGGCAATGTTCAGGGACTCGGCAATGGACCTGAATGAATTCTCCACAGTCGTCACAGACTTCATAAAGAAATGTGTGGAGGACTGCATCCCAACAAAAACCTTCCGAATGTATCCTAACCAGAAGCCTTGGATGAACCATGAGATCCACATTCTTCTGAAGACCAGATACAAGATACAAGATACAGGATACATTTATTTGTCACATTGTGCCAGTTGGCACAGTGAAATGTGATCACCATACAGCCATACACTAAAATAAAGAACACAACACACGAGAGTTCAACATAAAGCATCCCCAACAGCAGAAGTTTCCCACTGTGAGGGAAGGCACTAAAGTCAGTTCATCTTCCTCTGATGTTCACCCGTGGTCGGGGCCTCCGGAGCCCTCCGCAGTCGCCGCTACGGGCAGACTGCCGCTCAGGCCCACTCGCCGGGATGTTGGCACTCCGACGTCGGAACGGGAGGCCAACCTCTGTGCCTTGGACCTCCAAAACGGCAGCTCCCGACGTCCCCAGGCCGTGCAGGGCGGAGATTCAACGCTGGCGGCCCTCGGCAAAGGGCCCCAGGGACTCCGCGATGTCGGTCAGCGCCGCGCGCATTGGGAGCTCCGCAACCACAGCTCCACGATGTTGGAGCAGCGGCCCAACGCTCCGGAGCTTCAAACGGCGAACCAGGTAGGTATTGCCCGCTCCACGGTGAATCCAGCGCCGCGCCGCACCTTCCGAAGCTCTGGTCCGGTCCCCGTTCTCCGGTAGGAAAGGCCGCGGCAATCCATATGGTAGGCCGCGAGGTGGGGGGCGAGGACGCGACTCGGAGAAATAGTCGCATCCTCGCCAGGAAGCGACTGGGAAACGGTTTCCCCCTTACCCTACACCCCTCCCCCGCATAGAAAAATGAAAGTATCCCCAAAACAAAACTGTTTAGACAAACTAAAATTTAAAAAAGATAGAGGTGCCTTCAATGCAGCGCCCCAAGCGATTCCCGGGCATTCAGGTCTGGAGATACAGAGGTCTACAAGAAGTCCAGGTACGACCTTGGTAAAGCCATCAAAAAGGCCAAAAGGGACTTCTGCTCCAATCTGGAGGATGAGACGGATGTTCGGCAACTGTGGCGGGAATTGAATGCAATCACGTCCTACAAGGCGAAATCAGGAGTCAGCTCAAATGTCAGCGAAGCATCAATCCCTGACGAGCTCAATGCGTTTTACGCACGCTTTGATAGGGAGAACACCGATGTGCCTTCCCGTGCCCCTATTCGCCATGATGGTATTTCGGTCACAGTCACAGAGGCCGACGTCAGAAGATCCTTCAGAGGGGGTGAACCCTCGGAAAGCGCTTGAACCTCATGGTATACCCGGGTGTGTTTTAAAAACCTGTGCGGACCAACTGGCTGGAGTCTATACGGACATTTTCAACCTCTCACTTCTGAGGTCTGAGGTTCCCACCTGCTTTAAAAGGGCATCAATAATACCGGTGCCCAAGATGAGCAAGGTGACGTGCCTCAATGGAGGAAATGTGTCATCCTCGATAACAATCAGCACGGGAGCACCTCAAGGCTGTGTGCTCAGTCTCCTGCTGTACTCACTCTATATTCATGACAGTGTAGCCTAGTGTGTGTAGGATACTGTGCGGGGATGACTGGTCGGGACGGACTCGGCGAGCCTAAGGACATATTTCTGCGCTGTATCTCTAAACTAAACTAAATTAAATGAAGCTTTGAATGCGTCAAAACTTCAACAACATCTGGAAACTAACCAGACTCAACTGAAGAACAAGCGAATCCTGTTAAAATAAGTTGAACCACGGGAGGAAGAGGAGGAGGACTGTCTGAACTGTATTGCCTTCCAACACAGTGAAGAATGCTATGGTGGATGTCTGTGTTGAATTATGTTGTGTATTGTGTCCTTTTTTAATTGTAACGCTGCATGGTAAATTACATTTCACTGCACCTTATGGTGCATGTGACAAATACATTTTAACTTGAACTTGAACTTGAGTGGCTTAAATTACATGAGGTTGATGTACCAGGGACACTGCTGTTGTTTCCCTGAAAAAGACAACAGAGACAGCCTTTAAAGTTGCCTGGAAAATTGCACCGTCAGTCAATGATTGTGTTTTAATTTGATTTCTATTCAAGGTTTGATCTGATTTATTTTGTATTGGATGCTTCAATTCAGTTTAATCTGTTTTTTATTTGTTGTATTTAATTTGGTGTTCAATAATTTAATTTGAATGTTGTTTCATGCCTTAATTTTCTTTACAATTATTTCATTTGATTTTTACTTAATGCCTTAATTAAATAAAATGCTTGTATGATTAATAAGCTGCAAAGCCAAAATAAAATGTCTTGAAAACTCAAATCATTTTGACAGAATTTTCAATTCAGTTATTATGCAATCTTAAAATATTAGATTGATCGACTAAATGTTTGATCAATTTTCAGCCACGGATGAAAAAGTTTGGGACCCACTGCTCTATGGTATAAAAGTTTAAGATTACTCATCTGATCTTCAGTTTGCGCTACTAAGTAATGAGTACATTGTTTTAAGGTTCTCATAAGTACTAGGAGCAGAATAAGGCCATTCAGCCCATCAAGTTTACTCTGACATTCAATCACAGCTGATCTATCTTTCCCTCTCAACCCCATTCTCCTGCCTTTGCTCCATAACCCCTATCACCCTTACTAATCAAGAATCTGTCAATCTCTGCCTTAAAAATATCCATTGACGTGGCCTCCACAGACGTCTGTGGTAATGAATTCTACAGATTCACCACCCTCTGACTAAAGAAATTGCTTCTCATCTCCTTTCTAAAGGTACATTATTTTATTCTGAGGGTATGACCTCAGGTCCTAGACTCTCCTACTAGTGGAAACATCCTCTCCACATTCACTCTATCCAGGCTTATTAATCTGGAATGTGCATTTTAATAATACTTGATTTGATATTTCTTATGTTGAAAATAAAATTCTTGAGGAAGACTGGAAATGTACACCAAGCTATCCTCATGGATAATTATGACCTATCCTCTGAGTGTGCTGCAACTCCGCTGACAAGTATAACACTGATAATCTCCTATCCGATTGTTTGGAATTGCTGACGGTTCAGAATCCAGCACACGGGTTTTTATTCTGGCGCTCAAGTTTCAAGTCGAGGTTAGTGTTATATGCACGTCCATGGAGGCACAGGTATAATGAAAACCTTGCTTGCAACAGCAGCACAGGTATGTAGACTCAAACAACAGACAAGAATAGAAATTATCATATAAATTATGTAAAATTACAAATACCAGCCATTTCTGCAACACAATTAGAAAAACAAGTCAATAGTAGTGCAAGAAGTGATCCGATGTGTTCTGATGCTGAGATATGATTAGATTTACACAGGTTGGTTCAAGAACATGATAGTTGTAGGAAAGTCCTGCACCTGGTGGTGTGGGACTTCAGACTTCTGTACCTCCGGCCTGATGGTCCTCTCTAATGAGACTGTATTCCTGATCTTGCAATCTAACTCATTGCGGCCATGGCACTTTTTACCTGCACTTTCTCTTTAGTTACAACACTATATTCTGCACTGTGTTCCCTTTTGCACTACATGTTGTACTCTTGTGCGTCATGATTTGCTTGGAAATGTGACAATATCAAACCAATACCAATAGGCCTATACACTGTGGGATGAGAATTTATGGGAATAATCATAACGTTTTTGTGGTCAATTTACTGGAGATGCAGTAATGTAATAGAGATCATACTGTGCTGCATTCTGTTTATAGCACTGGAGTGGAAATACTAACAACCCAATGGAATGGTAGAGCAGGGAAATACAATAATCTCCTGTGCATATCCCTCCATTCCCTGCATATTAATGTGCCTAAAAAGCATCTTAAACACCATTTTCGTATCTGCTTCCACCACATCTGGCAGCACATTCCAGACACCTACCAACCTGTTTAAAAAACTTCCTCCCTCACATCTTCTTTAAATTTTACCTTAAAGCTATGCCCTCTAGTATTTGCCATTTCCACCTCGGGAAAATGATTTTGTCTACCATATCTATGCCTCTCAGAATGTTATACATGTGTATCAGGTCTTTCCTCAACCTCCGACGTTCCAGAACAAACAATCCAAATTTGTGGTACCTCTCCTTCTAGCTAATGCCCCAGAATCCAGGCAGCTTCCGGGTTGCCCCTTCTCCAAAACTTTCACATCTGTCCTGTAAGGAGTCAATCAGAAATAAACAATATAATCCAAATGACGCGGAACCGATGTATTATAAGTATACATGACTTCTTGACCCTTACATTCAATGTAACACATGGACTTAACGGCACATTTTTGAGAGGTGAAAAGAAAGCGGAGTAGAGGGGGAAAACCCAAGGGGTCACAGAGGGAACATGTAAACTCCACATACTGAGCACCCAGCGCAGGACTGAGGGATCAATCTACCGGAGATGTGTAAAAGGAACACCAACCACTCTGCCACACTGCTGCCCTTTCTTGCATTGATTATGCTGCACCACCACACACCTTTGTGGCAAGTGTTAAATGGATAAGGAACAGATTAACACCAACAGAACTCAAATTGACTATCATTGCAGTTCAACAGCAACGGATGAGAACTGAAACCAGTGACTTCACTGTCCATGTACTCGTGACATTAGCAGGCAGGTCACAGTAGTTTGCCAGTTTGGCAAGACTTGCTTAAGGGAAATTCCTGGGCGTGACAGAAGTGTGGTTTGTCCTCGGGCACCTTGGCTCGAAATGCACGCATGTTTAAGTTTAGTTTATTGTTACATGCACTGAGGTACAGTGAAAAGCTTTTGTGTGCAAACCAGTCAGCGGAAAGACAATACATGATTACAATCGAGCCATCCAGTGTACAAATATACGATAAAGTGAATACCGCGAATAATGTTTAGTGCAAGATAAAGTCCAGTAAGTTCTGATCTAAGATAGTCCGAAGGTCTCCAATGAGGTGGAGACTAGCTCAGGACCACTCTCTAGTTGTTGATAGGATGGTTCAGTAGCCTGGTAACAGATGGGAAGAAACTGTCCCTGAATCTGGAGGTGTGCGTTTTCACACTTTTATACATCTTGCCTGATGGGAGAGGGGAGAAGAGGGAGTGGCCGGGGTGCGACTTGTCCTTGATTATGCTGGTGGCCTTGAGGTGTAAATGGAGTCAATGGGGAAAAATAGCCTGTAAGATAGTTTCTGTCAATGTTTCTGTCATGCGCAAATACATGTGTTGGACATAACCAAAAATCTTCACTGTCCTCTCAAATGGTTAGATTTATCTGGTCTGTCATAAGCAGCAATGTTTGTCTGTTTGTTTATTGTACTCTATATTGTTATTTTTCTTATTTTATTGTTTTTTGTTTTTTTTATTAATTGATTGTGTTGTGATGTGTTTAAGTTGTTTATTTAACATCAACCTGCCAAAGGGACTAAAGATGGAAATTAGCTACTGGCTATAATCTTGCATATTTACATGTAAATGTTTATTAATATGCACTGTCCCTGTTTAAAAAAACACAACAAACAAATAAATAAATAAATAAATCTTACTCTCAGACAGACAACAAAGAAAAATGGATGAATGATATAAGACTGAAAAAAACAAGCCATGACTGCAAAACATAATTAGAAAAAAAAGTCAATTGTAGGGCAAGAGGTGGTCCGTAGTGTTCTGATGCCAAGGTAGGATTAGGTTTAAACAGGATCAGCAGGTCAATTTAAGAATCCGATAGTTGCAAGAAAGTAGCTGTTCCTGAAACTAGTGGCGTGGGACTTTAAGCTGCTGTACCTCCTGCCTGACAGTGACAACGTGAAGGGGCTATGGCCTAGATGGTGGGCAATCCTGATGATAGATGCTGCTTTCTTGAGGCAGCACCTCATGTTGATACTTTCAATGGAGAAGAGTGCTTTTGATGGGCTGGACTGAGTCCACCACTCTCTGCAGTGTCTTACGTCCCCGTGCATTGAAACTGCCTGTATCAGGCAATGATCTAACCAGTCAGGACACTTTCTACTGTGTATCTGTAGAGGTTTCTTAAAGTAGTCGTTGACATCGCCAAATTTCTTTAAACTTCTATAAAACTAGAGGCTTTTGCGTGCCGTCTTCATGATAACCTTCACGAGGCCCACCTGAGACGTTAATGCCCAAGAATTTGAAGAGAGCGAGGCCACTATTCTGGCGCCCCCATTAGCACACCAAAGCTCTGTTCCCCCACTAATATTAATACATGGGATTCATGACCTTCGTGAGTCTGTGCCCCCTGGCTCTAGAGCCCAGAGTTTTCCTCTCCAGATTTAATCTTTCCTGACACTGGACCCCTAGTTCTAGACTCTCCAGAGACTGTGTCCCGAGTTCTACATTCTCCTGACATTGTGCTGTCTGATTCCACCCTCTCCAGATACTTCCCTCTGGTTCTAGGTCCACCTGAGACTGTTCCCAGATCACATCCCCTGGTTCTAAGCTCTTCAGATCCCTATTTTCAGTTCTATATTCTCCTGGGTGTGCCCTCTTGGTTCTTTCCCAGACCCTTTCCTGTTCTAGATTCCCTTGAGTCTATGTCCCTGCTTCTAGACTCTCCTAAGTGTGCTCCAGAGTTCAACGCTCTCCTGATATGGTCTCCCCAGTTCTAGACACTCCAGCCTGAGCAGCAGTCTCAGGGCCTGCCAAATTGCCCTGCCAAACCCCTCACCAGAATTTCATGGCACTCTGGTGAGGGCAGTGGGTTTCAGATAGATAATGTTGTTTTTCTGGTGAGGCTGATGCCATACCAACATTACGAGTCGGTGCGAAACAAATTCGGAGACCAAATGTTATTGCCTCACTCTCTGAACTCCAGCACTTTCCTCTCTATAAACAACATCCCCACCTCCATCTTCTCCTCCCTCCACCTCCACCTCCCTGCCTTCCTGCTGCTGTGTGGACTTGGCATGTAGAGTCCGAAATCACCTAGAGGAGTTAACAAGGTCACTCTAAGAAGGACCTTGTTGAGGATGCAACAGAGATTGACTAGAATGGTTCTGGGTATGTGGCATCACAATTACCTGGCTCTCCCAGAGTTGTCATCAGAGCTGATGAATTTGTTAAAAATCTAAGAGGTTCTCCAAATATATGATGCAAGCACCCTATGATATCTCCATCGGTTGAACTGCAGAAACTGCACTAGTTTAAGGAGTTAGTATAATGAGCATATTGGAAGGGTGTGGGTGGAAGTCGAAAGATAATAATTCCATCTATTGTTTGTGAAATAATCACAGTCCAAAACATGAAGAAAATACAGCAACTGATCCTCCACAGAGATTAGCAACTTTCTAAAAGGACATTGTATACATTGACACATCAGCCGTGTCCATGTCAAGGCTCACTTTACACAAAGCACAACTCTTCATACTGGGAATACAGGCAATAACAAAAGAAAAGGGCAACATTGTTCTGTTTTGTAAGCACTGGCATACAAATTAACGATAGTGAGTTTTAGCACAATTGACCATACGATTACAATATAGTCACAAAAATAAAACGATTAGCTTTAATCAAGCTTTAAAATATTTGGAATTAACATGGATACCACAATAGTTACACTTACGTACCTTGATCTGTGTTTATTTGTGGCAGTCTCCTTTTCTGTGTGCTACCAAAGCTCACTAGAACAGAGACCTGTATGTGGCTTAGAGTTTACTGGAATACATTTGATATCATGCCTTCTCTTGGGTCAGATTTCAAGTAAAATGATCTCCAGAAAGTGAAAGTGTACATGTACCTAGTAAACTGTACAAGATGAGACTCGTTGTGACCCAGAAATTTGTTGGAATGCTTCAAATTGGCACAGAAACAGAAAACACTGGAAATGTTCTGGGTAGTAGAGGTGAGGTAGTGAGGGAGGAGAGAATGTTGTTTGCTTCTAATAGGCTGGATCATCCACAATCTGCAGTATTCTACTCCAGATGCATTAGGCCAGTCAAACTGACCTTCCACACCTAAGATAGACATAAAATGCTGGAGTAACTCAGCGGGTCAGGCAATATCTCCGGAGCAAAGGAATAGGTGACGTTTCGGGTCAAAACCATTCTTCAGACTTCCACAACTGACAGACATTCCTTGAAGTGGTTCCTGGGAATTTTGTACAAATGCTATGCATTTGTGTGGCTTAATGGCACAGCTAGTAGAGATGCTACTGCTCCAGCGATCCATGTACAATTCTGACCTCTATTGCTAACTGCCAGGAGATTGCATGTTCTCCCAGTGACTGCATGGGATTCCTCCAATTTCCTACCATCCTGTAAATGTGTTGCTTGGGTTGGAAACTAGCCACTGTGAATTGTCTATTGCCCCTAGTGTGTAGGTGGGGGATAATCAATAGGAGCTTGATCGCCCTGATGCGGAGGGCTCGACTGCTGGTTGCGGGAGCCAAGATCGCCCTGACAACGAAAGGTTCGAGTGCCCCGACTGCGGGAGAACAAAGAAGGGAAGAAGATTGAATTTTTTTTTTGCCTTCCATCGCAGTGAGGAATGTGGGGGAAGTCGCTGTGGTGGATGTTCATGTTCAAAATCTATTTGGGTGCCTTGTTGCTATTTATTGGTATGACTGTATGGCAATCTGAATTTCGCCATACCTTAATTGGTACATGTGACAATAAACTCACCTTGAAACCTTGAATGTGGGGAGAGTGCGTTGTAGGAAAAATAAATGGGAAATGGATGATTTTGAGATGTGACATACTATAGATGTAATGGGCTGAACAACCTCTGTCTATGTCGTAAGGAAATGTGGAAAATTCCTATCAGTGTATTGTTCATGGAAAGGAAATTATATTTGGGAAGACTTCGGGTCTCTGGTGGAACATTCTGATTTTCCTTGCTTTGAAATGTATCAGTATTAATGAAAGGAAAATTTGGCATTGACTGAGAGAATTCCATGACCATAGAACATCTGAAAGTACTTACAACTAATTAATCAGCGCTGGAATGAGGAAAAATGTAATTTGTGCAAGTCAACATCCATAACCAGCAATGGGTTAATTCACCAATGTATTATTTTCCCTTCTGATGAGATTGATGGACAGATATTGATTGGAATATCAATGAGTAATTCCCAAATGTACCTTTCATATTCTTTACCATTGAAAAGGCCATTCAGCCCATTGAATCCAAACTGGTACACAGACCAATCTTATTCCCCCACCAATTCCCCAGTAATGATTTGCTCCACAACTCCCCAAGATTCCGAAAACGTGCAGGGTTGGAAGGTCAATTGGCTGTTGTAGATTGCCTCATGTGTCGATGTTTAGTTTAGTTTCGAGATACAGTGCAGAAACAGGCCCTTAGGCCCACTGAGTCTGTACCGACCAGCGACCCCCACACATTAACACTACCCTACACACACTGGGGGCAATTTACATTTATACCAAGCCAATTTACCTACGAACCTGTACATCTCTGGAGTGTGGGAGGAAGCCGAAGGTCTCGGAGAAAACCCATGCGGTCACGGGGGGAACGTACGAACTCCGTACAGACAGCACCCATAGTCAGGATCAAACCCGGGTCTCCGGCATTTCTCCAGCAACTCTACCGCTGCGCCACCATGCCGCAAAATCTGCAGGGGGGGGGGGGGAGATAATGGGAATGTGGGAGAGCTCAGCAGTATGAACATTGATTTCTCCAACTGCAAGTAACTCTTGTCTCCTTTTTCCCCACTCTCTCCATCCCTCCCCACCCTAGTTCTCCAAGTAGTTTGACTGTCCTCCTGATTAATTTTTCTGATTGTATACCTCATTGTCATCTTCCCCAGCTAACAATGAATAATTCTACACTTGCTTGATTATCGACTGCTTTGATCTGACGTTTTCACACCTTACCCTTCCATATCTCTAGTCTCCCTCTCCCCGAATCTGTCTGAAGACCAGTCTCAACCCGAAGCGTCACCCATTCCTTCTCTCCAGAGGTGCTGCCTGTCCCGCTGAGTTCCATCACGGGCATAGCCCTCCCACCATCTAAAGCACCTGCACAAAACTCTGCCACAAGAAGGCAGCATTTATCTTCAAGAATCCACACCATCCAGGCTATGCCCTCTTCTTGCTCTACCATTGGCCAGGAGTTACAGCCTAAAGTCCCATACCACCAGATTCAGAAACAGCTATTTTCCTGCAATCATCAGGGTCTTGAACTGATTTGCACCACCCTTAGACACAAATTGCAGGAGCTGCTCATCGGGTCAGACAGCATCTCTGGAGAAAAGGAATAGGTGACGTTTCGGGTCTGAACCATTCTTCAGACAGTTGAAGAAGCATTCCAATCCAAAATGTCACCTATTCCTTTTCTGCAGGGATGCTGCCTGACCTGCTGAGTTACTCCAGCATTTTGGGTCTATCTGCGGTATAAACCAGCATCTGCAGTTCCTTCCTGCACAACACTAATCCTACCTTGACAACTTAGCATGACGGACCACTTCTTGCACTACCATGGTTGTGCATTTCTAATTGTGTTTTGCACTAACATGAAATCACAGCCTAGGTTACACTCACAACATCAGCCATGTTTAATAAAAGGATTCATGATATTGGGATTTTTCTATGTAATGGAAAGAATTAGTTTTAATCGTTTTTGTTTCCATAACGAGAATTCTTAAGGTTTTAAGTGACAATAGTTAAGAAGGGTTTCATTTATTCAGAATTATTAGTGAGAGGGGGGCAAGATGTTGGAAACATTTACATAGGGTCCTGCTTTTGTTCGATAGTATAATGGAAAATTGGATAAATATAAGATGGATTGAGATTCCCATGGTAGGAGAGGATAGATTATGACCATAGTCTGACAATATCAAGTTGTGTTGATTAAAGAAGACTTTTTCTTGCACGCAAGGTGGTGAATTTGTAGTACATGACGACCGCAAGTTCACAAATGTAAGTCAGCATAAACAAGAACAAATCATACAGACACACTTTATTTCACATCATTTGATCAGTACAAGTAACCCAATGTGCCATGTGGGAGTACTTCATGTCAATTGCAAATCATGCCTTGGAGATCTTATTGACCACAGGGGAAAAAGATAGGTTCACTAATTATGCAATTTATTTCTCTTGCCATTCTTCAAAACAATAAACAATGTTTTATCAGTACTGTTCTGTTATTTTGGCAAGGCCAAATTAAGAACATGTTAATGTTGTAATGTGTTGACACAATGTTTCAGTGGTTTATTTAAACGTAAATAATTAACAAATGTAATATTAGATTCTTGTTTCAGCCATACATGCGCACACATCTAGTGCAATATGCCTCACCTCATCCCAGAGAAGAAACAGACAAACACAGTATTTATCACAAGACATAATGTTAACAAGACTCATCCATGCATACCAACCATCTCTTCTGGCAACTGGTTATACAATTTTAGCTAGATTATTCCTCTAAATTGATATTTTAGATTGGACATTCGTTGATGCTTAGGGAGACATTGGGAGTATCAGCCTTGCGGCTCCAGGAAGCTTGGTTACGAGTGAATGCAATGTCTGAGGTATGTCTCTACAGCCATTGCATATCATTTATGCTCCCTTACAAATCTACAATTGGATCAACTCGATCACATTGGCACTTTGCACAGCTTGTGGGGGAGGGCGCCCAGTGTACTTGTAATAAAGACGACAGAAGTCATCTGCAGCCAGAGTTGGCTGGCCTCAACAGTCAAACACTAAATAGGGCTGAGAATCTGACTAAGCACGGTTGTCAAAGGGTGTATGGGTTTGGTTTACAAGCTGCTGTACAAAGATATGGAGAATGTCGCACAATTGACCACCTGGGTATTACATAGTGGAATACAATCGTTAAAATATCCATTTACAGGGCAGTTGCCTCACTGAAAAAAACAGCAGAATTGAAGAACTCAATGCATGTTTCTTTAGCATTTTTAGTATAGGTGCCCTTTCCTTTCTGAAAAGAATATTAAAACCAAGCTATTTAATAGTTACACCTGATGCCCTAAGCTCACTCCTTCCTTCAGAATTGGAAAATGCGAACACAGTCTTTAGAATTAAGTGAATTGGGGACATTAAGTTCACATCAGGCCCCTTTAGTTACAAACACAGATTGGAGTTGGAGACAAGTAAGCTGTTCAGGCCAGTGGAGAGGACACGTTTCAGCTGGGTGCTATGAACAAGAGGTCTCATTCTCTTCCCGTGGTGAGCAACTTGAGGGCCTTCTGAAGATTCTGCACAGCCGTCCCCACATCTTCATATTGCAGGGCACTGCCTGCATATTTGCAGTACTTCTGAGCTCTGGCGTAATCTTCGGGGGTCAGGCGCATTTCCCCTGTGGGCAAAACAGGAATTCCAATGTCAAGGGAGTTCTAATTAGAATCATTATTAGTTCTGTCGACGTAAAAGTAGTAACATGCCTGATCACTTCAGTCGAGAAATAAAAACCAAATTGCTGGAAATGTTGAACAACCCAAAATCTGTGCACAGTGGTGCAGTGGTGGAGCTGCTGCCTCACAGTGCCAGAGACCAGAGTTTGATCCCGACAAAACTAAACTAAAAATGCTAAGAATATTTACTTGTCATATGAACTGGAACAATGAAAGTCTTGCTTCACCTTTGCACGCACATTAGATGCAATGACAAGAAGTAAATATGCAATACATTATCAGTGAGGTCCACTATTGTGTAAAAACCAAAGTATGTTGAGCCACAATCATAGCGCAAAGAAAGTACTATGGTACAGGTTGATGATTAGGAATATGTTATTACTTAAAATTTCTAACATTTTGCCATAGTTTTGTTTTTCAATTTCAGTGTAAATCGTGGTACGTAAATCCAAGTGTTTCTTTGTGAACTGCACTGTAAAGTCAAGTTGTGCAGCCATAGAATCATAGTCATAGAGTGTGGATACAGAGCATTCGGCCCAACATGCCCACACCGCCCAACATGCCCCATCTACACCATTCCCACCTGCCTGTGTTTGGCCCATATCCCTCGAAATCTGTCCTATCCATGCATCTGTCTAATGTTTCTTAAATGTTGCAATGGTCCCTGCCTCAACTACTTCCTCTGGCAGCTCGTTCCATACACCCACCACTCTTTGTGTGAAAATGTTACCCGTCAGATTTCGATTACATTTTTCCACCTTCACCTATGTCCTCTGGTTCTCGATTCCCCTCCTCTGGGCAAGAGACTCTGTGCGTCTACTCGATCTATTCCACTCATGATCTTATACATCTCTATAAGACCACCCCTCATCCTCCTGCGCTCCAAGGAATAGAGTTCTAGCCTGCTCAACATTTCCCTATTGCTCAGACCCTCGAGACCTGGCAACATCCTTGTAAAGATCCTCGAGCTATTTCACCAGAGTTTAAGGCATCACTGAAATAGATTCATTCAAAAATTTGATCCACCTTCAGACTGTTTGTAACAGTCATGCAGAACTACAGCATGGAATAAAGTTCCTGCAGTTCATCCAGCCTTCACCAACTTCAAAAGCATATTTTCACACTCTTTCCATTCTGACCCATTCTATTTGCACTACATTTACATGGGTCCTCAATGAAGTGGTCCTCAAACTCTCTACCATTCATCCAAAATCTAGGGATAATTTACTGCGCCCAATTACCAAAATGATCGATACATTTTTGGGATGTTTGAGGAGGAAACTTTTTTTCAATCTCTTACCTTGCCGGAGATGCGATTGTTTTCCGGATTGTATCTCCGGTCGCTCTGCGGCCTAACATCATGGAGCTGGAGGCCTTGCCCAGGACTGACTATGAACCCCCCCTCGGGCACGTGGACTTACCATCAGAGCAGATTCCTTGCCTGGGATCGACGCTCCAACCGCGGCCTGCGGATTTCACTATCGAGAATCTTGCAGTCTCGGGTAGAGACCGTAGATGTCGGGAGCTCCAACGATGCAGAAGGTTCGACCCGGGGTCAGATCGCCCGGCGCGGGGGAGCTGAAATTCCCCCCGATGCAGGAACTTGATTGTCCCAACGCGGAGGGCCCAAATGCCCCTGGCTACGGGAGCCAAGATCGTCCCGTCAACGGAAGGCTCAAGGCCCCCGACCGCGGAGGACAAAGAAGGGAAGAGATTGAACTTTTTTTCGCCTTCCATCACAATGAGGAATGTGGAGGAGTCACTGTGGTGGATGTTTATGTTAAAATGTATTTTGTGTTTGCTTTTTATTGGTATGACTGTATGGCAAATGAAATTCCTCATATGTTGCAAAACATACCTGTCTAATAAAGTATTATTATGATTATGATATTATGATTACCTCTCATTTCTAACCACGTCTTAAATGTCTCTTAAATGAAACACGTCTTAAAATAAATTACCTTTGAGTGACTTTGATCCTGTATCAAGTGTCAAGTTTAGAGATTTGAGCACAAAATCTGTATTGTCAGTCTTAGGCATTATCAAGGGGCCCTGTTTTGTCATGGATGCCGAAATGAAAAGTTCAACCACTGACTCGTCTGCTCTCATGTGAATACAATAAGATCACTATCCACAGATATGAAGTAGTAGTCAGTTAATGCGTGACACAAAAGACTGCAGATGCTAGAATGTTGATGAAAAAAACCCAATGTGCCAGAGGAACGCAGTGGGTCAGGCTGTACCTGTGGAGAAAAATAAATCGACAGATTACATTTCCGGTCTGAAGAAGGGTCCCAACCTGAAACGTGTCTGTTTATTTCCTTCCACATGTGCTGCCAACCCGCTGAATTCCTCCAGCAGGTTGTTTTTTTCATTCAAATCCTGGTTCAATATTTACCCTTAAATCATTTTTTGCTACAAAATTGATTACCTGGTTATTACCACATTGCTATTTATGTAAGCTTACGAACAGGCTTTAAAACACTTCGAAACTTCTTGAAAGGGGGTGTGCAAGTCTTTTGTTTTAAACTTTAATCTGAATAAATGTTAACCCTGGGGAGAGTTTTGATATGGGTACACTGAGGAATGTTGGATAGAGAAAGGGGCAGGTTGTCAGCGTCTGAATGTGGCTAGAAACAATGGTCATTACAGCTAGAATCTCACCTGATATTTCGTACAGGTTCTTACCATCGTGACTTGAAATAGTTTACGTTGACATGTCTTTGTCATGGGATGAAAATGAGCAGCTGTGACTTTTTTCACTGGAATGCCTCAAAGCAATTACATTCGCACAATGAACTCATCCCTAATTTCATGCATTATTTATTTGCTTTTGATGGAACAATACAAAAGACACAAGTAGATTTATGCCCAAAGTTATCATTCCAAAATGGCTTCAATTTCAAATTAGTCATTTCAGGTTACTAAAGTGCATGTCAAGCAAGATTTCTTGAAGTCATTGCTCTGAATGGAGTTGGCTTTGGCTGGAAGTCATGAAAAGAAAGGATGGTGGTCAGCTACTATCATGAAAGAACAGCAAATGTATGCGCGGAAGTATGTGTAGTCCCTAGAACCTGCTCTGCTATTTGTACTTGGCATCAGTACTACTTTCCTGTTTGTTGCCTATAACCTGAGGGGAGACCTAATATAATTTTTGTAAAATTATGAGAAACGTAGATAGAGTAGACAGTCAGAGCACTTATCCCAGTGTGGAAATGTCAAATACTCAAGCAGAAAAGGTCAGAGGGAGAAAGTTTAAAGGAGATGTACAGGGCAAGTTTGTTATTAATTCAGTTTAACGGGCGGCATGGTGGTAGAGTTGCTGCCTTACAGCGCCGGGTTAGATCCTGACTACAATGCTGTCTGTACAGAGTTTGTACATTCTCCCCGTTACCGCAAAGGCTTTCTCCGGGTGCTCCGGTTTCCTTCCATAGTCCAAAAACATACAGATTTGTAGGTTAATTCACTTGGGTAAAATGGTAAATTGTCCCTAGTGTGTAGGTATAGTGTTAGTATACAGGGTGATCGCTGGTCAGCGTGGACTCTGTGGGCCGAAGGAACCGTTTCCACGCTGTATCTCTAAACTATACAATGGTACATGCCTGGAACGTGCTCCCAGGGCTGGTAGTTGGAAACAAATACGACACACATACAGACACACTTAATGCATTAAAAAGTACTTTTACACAGGCACATGGATATGCAGGGACTGGAGGGATAAGGAGCATGTGTATGCACAGGGGAATAGGCATCACAGTTGGCATAGCCATTGTGGGCTGAAGAAAATGTCCCTGTGCTGTATTGTTCTAAGTCTTAACTTGCAATTACCAGAATTTAAAAAAATCTTTCAGCCTTAAATATATTCTGCGCTTCACTTTCCAAAGCTCTCCTCCAGAGATAATTCCTAAGACTCACTACTCTCTGACAAAATAAATTCATTTAAGAGAGAGTTAGATAGAGCTCTAGGGGCTAGTGGAGTCAAAGGATATGGGGAGAAGGCAGGCACGGTTTATTGATAGGGGTCGATCAGCCATGATCACAATGAATGGCGGTGTTGGCTCAAAGGGCCGAATGGCCTCCTCCTGCACCTATTTTCTATGTTTCTATGTTTCTATTATCTGCACCTTAAATGGACAACCCCATATTCTGAAATTATGCCTCCCAGTTTTAAATTCCTCCCACTCCCTCAATATCTAACCAGCCAAGCTCCCTCTGATCTGTTGAATAAGATCGCCCGTAGCTAAGTCCCATCTCAGACCCACCATAAATAAGTCTATACTCTAACAACATTTAAAAGACATTTGGATGGGTACATGAATAGGAAAGGCTTAGAGAGATATGGGCAAATACAGGCAGGTGGGACTAGTGAAGATTGGGCATCTTGGTCGCCATGGCAAGTTGGGCTGAAGGGCCTATTTCCATGCGGCATGATTGAACGACTATGACTCACACAACTTACTCGCAGAAATGTATTATGCTTCCTTTGTTGAGCATCTGACATATTTCAAACACCCTGTATTTATTTCCACAGATTTTCCATTCTGTACCAGTTGTTTTTACCTTCTCCGCAATCTACCTCGCAAGACTGCTCGTCCACTGGCTGTCAAATGCAAACATGCAACTTGAATTAACCTTCAATTTTCTATTTTTGTTTTTCCCAGTCATGCTAAAGAAGAATCCTTCTCTGAACTGCGTTTAAAATTTCCAGTGTTTTTTGATACTAAGCCCTTTCAATTCTGGCAGGTATACAGCACAAAACCTGGATTAGGCCTTGGAAATATAGTGAGCTGTCAATTCCAGTAAGCAATCAAACAGCCTCCCTGTATCTTGCCGGAAAGACAGCTTAAGGCTTTGATTCACCTAATATTTTAATGTTAAAAGAAAATGAACTGAAACTTTAT
Source organism: Malacoraja senta (assembly GCA_038087875.1). Lineage (NCBI taxonomy): Eukaryota > Metazoa > Chordata > Chondrichthyes > Rajiformes > Rajidae > Malacoraja > Malacoraja senta. The sequence goes on along the minus strand of JAXLNO010004376.1, from coordinate 15,263 downwards.
TCTGCATCCTTTATCCAAGTTTTCATTACAAAATAAAAAAATTCTTAGAAATTTTATACTCCATGAAGAAGTTTGACACGGTGCATCATGGACCTCCTGAATGGGCACCTCCCAGGCCTTACCAAGGGCGATTAGGTATATTCCAAAAGTAAACCAGCAATACAATCTCATCTGCCTTCATGTTTTGAAGCACACTGTCCTCCATAGAAAGTTAGTCAAACAGCACTGAACTACACCCTTCAGACCATTTTTTGGTTCAACATCCATGCCCGTCTTTTTGCCCATCTGTCCCATTTGCCTGTGTTAGGTCAATATTGCCTTTGATGCATTATGCCAAAATCAGACTCTTGGAAGAACTCAGCGGGTCAGGCAGAATCCGTGGAGGGAAATGGAAAGACGTTTCGGGTCCAGACCCTAAACTCTATCTATCCATTAGAGAAGATATGTTTAAAGAAGATACTTTTGCACAATGGCTGTTTTGTGCAGCTACTTGGTGACTTTCCAAAGTACCCATAATTGAGTCCATTGTAGTAAATAAGTAATATGAAACATTTAGGTGACTCAAACTTTTTTTTTACAAATTACTGCATTTCTGCTATGCTCCACAGAACAAAAACAGCAAACCACTTGAACAGTAAGTCTCCTTTGTAGAAAGGAAATACATTCATTGACTCAGGATCATACAGCACGGAACAAAGGGCCTTAGGTCAAACTCGTCCACCCCAACAAAGATCTACACTAGTTTTCTTTGCCCATGTTTGGCCCATATCCCTCCAAACTTTTCATATTTACTTACCTGCCAAATCTCTTTTGGCCCCATTCTGTGTGATCAAAAATATGAAAAATTGTGGAATACATCTCTTCTAATTCTGAAAGCATTACAGGTATATTGTTTTGTACTGTATATATGATTCATATTGTTTTCAAAGTTTATAAAGTGAAATATTTGTTATGCTGACAATGTTTGTTTAGGGTCAGAGGTCAAATATAACTGGATACGTGTGTGACCTCACGGAAGCATTTTTTTCATAACTCAGTTTTATCTTACAAACTGAATTTAAAAAATCTAGAATGGTCATATCTTTTGCAGACATGCATTATAGTTATGTAGGTAGGAAAATAACAATGAATAAGATTAATCTCTTACAATAATTTTTTAATGTATTACTTTATGTAATGCCGTCTGGTCACGTGTGTGGCATTTTGGTTCACTTTCCAAAGAATGGCCCTTTTACATGTGGTAATTCTACTGCCTCAACCACTTTCTCTAGCTGCTTGTCCACATGCTCACCATCCTCTGTGTGAAAACGTAGCTCCTCGGGTACCTTTTAAATCTTTCCCCTTTCACATTCAATCTTGTTCTCTAGTTCTTGACTCCTCAACTCTGGGGGGGGGGAAAGGCTATGTACATTCACTCTTTCTATGCCCCTCATGATTTTATACACCTCTATAAGATCACCCCTCAGACTCACATGCTTCAAGGAATAAAGTTCCAGCCTGGCTAACCTTTCACTATAACTCAGGCCCTCGAGTCCTGCCAGCATCCAGTCAAATCCTTTCTGCACTCTTTCCAGCATAATGGCATCTTGACCAAAACCAAATTCAATACTATAACACTTGGAGACAGAGTTTGTAGGTTTGCAGGGCTGCCAACTCTCACGCATTGAGCGTGAGACTCACGCATTTGACGAAATTCTCACGCTCTCACGTTGATGACAGAAGTTCTCACGCTCAAAAAATATCTCAAAATATATACAAATAAATAAAAATCACACTCCTCCACACTCACCAATGGGAATAGTTTTCTGTCGGTAGACAAAAATGCTGGAGAAACTCAGTGGGTGATGCAGCATCTATGTCTGAGTTTGACCCTTCTTCAGACAAGCATTTCTCCAGCATTTTTGTCTACCGCTCTATAGATGCTGCCTCACCCGTATTCACAATCCCGTGCAGTTGGTATGATAGGTGAGACACGGCGGTGGTCCCAGCACCGCCCCCCACCCCGAGGCACCGCTCACACCTCCCACCCTCACCTCCGGCGGCTCTGTGTCCGGCGGCCGCTCCGTCCACACCGCATGGAGTTTTAACCCTGGCCGGGAGCCAGGAGCGGACCGGGTGAGTGGGGGCGTCGGTGCCGCCTCCGGAGCCGCGGGGATGAATCTCGGGCTAAGGCTCCGCTCCGATGACCGACCCCCGGGTCACTGACCCTCACCTTCCCCGGACCCCAGCTGGACACAGAGCACCTGGGCCGGCCCGCATTCCGGGGGAGGGGGGGGAAGAGAGGGAAATGCTCCCCGGACATCACCAAGTCTCCGCTCTGGGTGTTGTCGCCACTTCACTGACACACACTCTCACACACAACCTAACACACCCTTACACACACACTGGCACACACAAGGTTTAAAGGGATATGGGCCAAATGCGGATAAATGGGATAGTTTAGATTGGGCATCTTGATCTGCATGGACAAGTTGGGATGAAGGGCCTGTTTCCATGCTGTAAAACTATGACACACTGTAGAAAGGGTGCAATTGCTCTGGAGAGGATTCAGGGGCGATTTATGAACATATTGGCAGGGCTGGAATTTTTTTTTCACTTTGAAGATTTGATAACTTGGATTGTATTCTCTGCAGCAATGGAGGTGAAGAAAAGACTTAGTTGAGGTGAACAATATGATGAGAATAGGACCTGTTTCGCTTAACAAAGAGTGTGGGAAGGAACTGTAGATGGTGGTATAAACTGCAGAAAGACACTAAAAGCTGGAATAACTCAGCAGGACAGGCAGCATCTCTGGAGAGAAAGAATAGGTGATGTTTCGGGTCGAGACATTCAGACTGAAGAGGTTGAAAATCAGCCATAAAACATAATGACTGGAGATGTGTGTTATCCAACTAAGGGCAGAAATCAGAATCATGTGTTCATCTTTTTTGACGTGACACCATAATAAATATATTACAGAAAAAAATAATTTAATGGGGTGGCACGGTGGCGCAGCGGTAGAGTTGATGTCTTGCAGCACCACAGACCCAGGTTGGATCCTGACTACGGGTGCTGTCTGTACAGTATTTGTACATTCTCCTTATGACCACATGGTTTTCTCTGGATATTCCGTTTTCTCCCACATCCGAAAGAAGTGCAGGTTTGTAGGTTAATTGGCTTCTGGAAATTGTCCCTGGCGTGTAGGATACAACAAGTGTATGGTAGATTGCTGGTCGGTATGGACTTGGTGGCCCGAAGGGCCTGTTTCCATAAATATATTTTACATATATATCTCAATTTCATTGAACCATATACGGTTGAATGTGGCATTAGTTTTGTCTTGTTTCTATAGTCAAAGGGTAAGGTTGATTGATTTATTTGTGCAGAACAGTAATGGAAGTCTGACTCCTCTTGCCGTGTTTCTATGTTTTTGTTTTTCTATATATATATGCATAGCAGCATGAATTATAATCTGATTACCATACATGAATATACTAAGGTCATTCATGTGCTGCACCTGTTGATCAGAGCCTGGCTCTACTGTGGAATGTAATTGGGAATGTAATTTAGCCTAACCTTATTCATACCTAATCCAATTTGATGCATAAATGTTGCATTCAAGTGTAAGTTAAAAGACTCACTACAGTATGCACCAGATTGCACAATTTCAAGCTGAAAAATGGATAAGCTCCCTACCATGGGAGGGGGGGGACACCTCCTTCCCCCCCCTCCCCCCCTCGGTCGCTACCCTCCCCCCCTCGGTCGCTACCCTCCCTCGCAATTTCTCACTCTCAACTCTCACCCAATGTTGGCAGCCCTGGGTTTGGGAGTAACCTGGGTGAGTAACGACAGTGCATTTTGTTATTGATATTCATTGCAGCCAGTATGTTTCGATGGTGAATCGAATGAGTGTTTAGGTTAATGGTCAATTGCTTGGGCTACTTTGTCTTGAATGGTGTCATGCTTCCTATACATTTTGGAACTGTACTTATCCATACAAGTGGAGAGTTTTCCCAATGTACTCCTGGCAGGAACAACTCTGCCTTTAGCTGCTGAAGCCCGAGCCCAGAAGTTTTCTACTTAAATCCTCTACCTCTGAAGCTCCTTAAATGTACCTCATAGAGCACATAGATAGACACGGAAAATGCTCAGCGGGAAAGGCAGCAAGCACCTCTGGAGAGAAGGAATGGGTGACAATTCGGACTGGTCTGCAGAGGGGCCTCGAACCGAAACTACACCCATTATATCTCAGTTCAGGTAAAGCTATTAAAACAACACCAATGACTGCTCAATGTTGAGGAAGAACATTCAGATGGTACTGAGAAACTTGGGGCTGTACATCAAAAGCATCCCAGGGTAAGTGGCAGGAATGCATCACTCCTAAACTACCCACTCAATCAAGCAGACACCACCTGCTTCATCTCTGGTTCCCACCTCAGAACTGACAAAAAAAGAGTGGATGTAAGCTATCAATGATCCAGAAGGCTCAAATGAGGGATTAGTCACATAAATACAGTTATGTGTTTAGCTTTAGAGACCAGGAACCCTGAAGCCTCACATTTTATTTTGCATTAGATTTATTTTTTCTGTCTTGTTGATGTGCACCAAAAAATGTAGAACATATAAACATACAAAAGTACAGCATGGGAACAAGGCGTGCGGCCCAGAATGTCTGTGCAGTACCCGATGCCAAGTTAACTAATCTTATATATATCCCTCAATTTCCTGCGCCTCTTCAAAGCCACTATCGTATTTGCCTTCACTATCACTACCTTCTGTCTGAAAAGAAAACTTGCCCCTCATGTTCCCTTTAAACTTTGCCCCCCTCACTATGCTAAGCTATGCCCTCTAGTATTTGACATTTCTACCCTCGGAAAAAGGTTCTGACTGTCTAGCTAATCTCTGCCTCTCATAATTTTGCATACTTCTACCGGGTCTCCTCTATTGAGGTCTCCCCTGAAATTCTGGCTTTCCAGAGAAAACAATCCATGTTTCTCACTGTGGTTGAGGAGACAATCTGGTAAACCTCTCCTGCATCCTCTTTAAAGACTCCACATCCTTCTTGTAATAGGGTGACCAGAACTGCACACAACGCTCCAAATGTGGCCTAACCAAAGTCTTATAGAGTTGCTGAGGATATGACATGGACATCACACGCTGCAGCACTCGTGAGTAAGGCAAGGCAGCGCCTTTACCACCTCAGGCAATTGAGGAAATTCAGAGTGTCTCCGAAGATCCTCCAGTGCTTTTACTCAGCGGCTGTGGAAAGCATCTTGTCCGGAAATATTACAATCTGGTTTGGGAATTGCTCTGCCCAGGACAAGAAGGCTCTGCAGAGAGTAGTGCGTTCGGCCGAACGCACAATGGAAACTACACTCGCCCCTCTGCAGGAACTATACATCAGGAGGTGCAACTCCAGAGCCAATAAGATCATGGGAGACCCCTCCCACCCCTGCAACGGACTGTTCCAGCTGCTACGGTCAGGCAAACGCCTCCGTTGCCATGCTGTGAGAACAGAGAGGTTGAGAAGGAGTTTCTTCCCAGAGGCCATTAGGACTGTAAACTCCTATCTCACCTGGGACTAACTTTACTGGACCACTCGACTGTTTTAAAAAAATCGCTGTTTTTTGTTTTTCCCGTTTTTTCCCCCCCTTTTTCCTTCCGCCCACAATATGTAATAGGTATGTTACAATACTTACCTTCAATGGCGCTGTAATTCTGCCACTGGCCGTGTGCACGATTTTGGCGCCTTTAAGGGGGGGGCGGGCTTAAAACGCGGGTTTCTCCTACCTTGTCCTGAATTATATTTCGTTGGAGTACAAGCGTTTGCTGAAAAATCGTTCCTAGGGGCGTTTTGTGAATTTTTTATTTTTATTAAATCGACAATGTCAGCGCTGGAGTTGTTTTAAAATCAGCTCCTGAAAATGTTAATCTATTCTTAAGAAATTGATAGATGTTTAGATCTAGTAATTGAATTTTGTAATTAGCTACAATTAGGTAACTAACTAATGATATGCTTTAATTTCATGTCTTCTAAGTAAGATTGTTTCATATTTGTTTCAGAATGCTTCAATCTATAATAACTGAAAATTTCTTTCAGTTCTCTTAATTTTTAAGAAAGTTATGGGCTTTTGACTGTCCTCGATCACAGCTTTTGTGTTAAGTCAATGGAAAAGCAATAGGGAACAAGATGCTAATTTCCGAGTATGAAAATGGCCATAACTTTTTTAATACTGAAGATATGAAAGTGAATTAGATTCAATTGTTGGGTATTAATGGTGGAGTAGCAAGATGGATTCAACAGTGGCTGAATGGGAGATGCCAGAGAGTAATGGTGGATGGCTGTTTGTCAGGTTGGAGTGCCTAGTGGGGTGCCTCAGGGGTCTGTGTTGGGTCCACTGTTGTTTGTCATGTACATCAATGATCTGGATGAAGGTGTGGAAAATTGGATTAGTAAGTATGCAGATGATACTAAGATAGGTGGTGTTGTTGATAATGAAGTAGATTTTCAAAGTCTACAGAGAGATTTAGGCCATTTGGAAGAGTGGGCTGAAAGATGGCAGATGGAGTTTAATGCTGACAAATGTGAGATGCTACATCTCGGCAGGACAAATCAAAATAGGACGTACACGGTAAATGGTAGCGAATTGAGGAATGCAGTTGAACAGAGGGATCTAGGAATAACTGTGCATAGTTCCCTGAAGGTGGAATCTCATGTAGATAGGGTGGTAAAGAAAGCTTTTGGTGTGCTGGCCTTTATAAATCAGAGCATTGAATATAGAAGTTGGGATGTAATGTTAAAATTGTACAAGGCATTGGTGAGGCCAATTCTGGAGTATGGAGTACAATTTTGGTCGCCTAATTATAGGAAGGATGTCAACAAAATAGAGAGAGTACAGAGGAGATTTACTAGAATGTTGCCTGGGTTTCAGCAACTAAGTTACAGAGAAAGGTTGAACAAGTTAGGTCTTTATTCTTTGGAGCGCAGAAGGTTAAGAGGGGACTTGATAGAGGTCTTTAAAATTATGAGCGGGTTAGACAGAGTGGACGTGGATAAGCTTTTCCCATTGAGAGTAGGGAAGATTCAAACAAGGGGACATGACTTGAGAATTAAGGGACAGAAGTTTAGGGGGAACATTAGGGGGAACTTCTTTACTCAGAGAGTGGTACCTGTGTGGAATGAGCTTCCAGTGGAAGTGGTGGAGGCAGGTTCGATGTTATCCTTTAAAAATAGATTGGATGGGTATATGGACGGGAAAGGAATGGAGGGTTATGGTCTGAGTGCAGGTAGATGGGACTAGGGGGAAGTATTTTATTTTTAATTAAAAAAAAAAAAAAAAAAAAAAAAAAATTTAAATGTTCGGCACGGACTTGAAGGGCCGAGATGGCCTGTTTCCGTGTTGTTATGGTTATATGGTTATATGGTTATATGTGTCAAATTAAACTTCTTTTTATGCTTTATCTGATGGGATAAATTGCAGACTTTATTTTTTAAATCTCAAAATTTTGTAACATTGCTATATGTAATATGTAAAAGAATATGTGATTCTATTCTTCCATTCTGTTGTAGTTTGTTTGTTTGTTGGGTATTTTTTGCACAAAGTCCGCGAGCATTGCCACTTTTCATTTCACTACACATCTCGTATGTGTATGTGACAAATAAACTTGACTTGACCTGACTTTATGACTTCCTGACTCTTATACTTAATGCCCTGACTAAAGACGACGAGCATACCATATACCTTCTTTGCCACTCTATCTAATTGTGTTGCCAATTACATTCAACCTCCCAAAGAGCAACACCTCACATGCTCAGATTAAAATACATCTGCCATTTTTCCTCCCATTCCCCCGTCCCTCTTCCCCCCCTCCCTCTTTCCGCCCCCTCCCTCTCTCTCCCCCTCCCTCTCTCCCCCCCTCCCTCTCTCCCCTCTCCCCCTCTCTCCCCCCTACCCCTCTCTCCCCCCCTTCCTCTCTCCCCCCCTCCCTCTTTCTCGCCCCCGTCCCTCTCTCTCCCCCCTCCCTCTCTCTCCCCCCTCCCTCTCTCTCCCCCCTCCCTCTCTCTGCCCCCCTCCCTCTCTCCCCCCCTCCCTTTCTGTAGTTGGTCTATATCTTGCTGTAAACTTTAATAGCCTTGCTCACTTCACTGTCCGTAAAGGGTCTGTCCCACTTGGGCGACCTAATTGGCGAGTTTAGAAGAGTTTAGGAGAGTTTGAAAAAAAATGTCATGTTGAAGACCTCCTTCGACTATGTAGAAGACCTCCTTCGACCTCCTTCGACTATGTTGAAGACTAGCTTCGACTAGCTATGACTAACTTTGGGAAAATTGGACACCGAATAATGGAGAGTGAAGATGATCTCCTTCGACCTCCCTTCAACTATGATGAAGACTATCTACGACTACCTTCGACTACCCTCAATTACCTACGACTAACATGCCGCCCTACTACGACCTACTACAACTAAACCTACGAGTAAAAAAAGTATCGATTTTTTCCATGGCGACCTTTTTTTACTCGTGGGCATTTTTCAACATGTTGAAAAATACGCCGTGACCATGCTGAGGCCTCGAGTACATGGGGACTACTCTCGAGCATGAAGGAAAGTTACAAAGACCTCCTAGGACCTCGTGTCGACCATGCTGCGAGTATGAGTCGAGGGCAAATTCGCCAGAACTCGCGGATTAGTGGGACAGCCCCTTTACTCCAACAACCTTGGTGTCATCTGCAAACTAAAGGGCCTGTCCCACTTGCAAGCGATTGCGTTCCTTTGGCGCGACCAACCGGAAGCGGAGTTCGCGCTAAGTTCGCGCGTGACGTCATTTACGCATAAAAAGGGGGGTTGCTGGCTGCTATTCCATGATCATCATGGAAGAGATGTAGACTGCATTGCTGCAACAGGAACAGAGCCTTCTGTTAGCAGCAGCCCCCATGCTTACAAATCAGCTGGGCAGGAGGCGGGCCGACTGAATTTGGGCGTCGCATGGCGTCGAGCGGTGACGTCATCAGGCAACGCCACGCGCTAGGTGTACGCCGTCAAGGCGCTGCGTATGCCGTCAAGACGCTGCGTAGAAACGCAATGCGCCTGCGTGCGTACGCGGGCCGATAGGCTATTGGCGCGCGAAGATTTCGGTCACTGCAGGAATTTCGGAGCCCCGCGCGATGTCAGGACCAGCCCCGCACTACTCCATACCCCTCCGCGCTTCTAAGTGGGACCTGCCCCGCACGGCCATATGGTGCCCGTACGCCTCAAGCGACCACGAGGTCGCATAATTTGCGAGCCAAGGTCGCGTAAGTGGGACAGCCCCTTTACTAACTAACAAATTACCCACCTATGTTTACATCCAAGACATTTATATACATCACAAACAAGGTCCCAGCATAGATCCCAATGGAACTCCACTGGTCACTTGAGATTTGAGAAATAGCCTTTCCCGAATTGCTGGCAGGATTCTGCAAAATCCCTGACTTACTCTAATCATTATTGTTTGAAATAGTCAGCTGAAATTAAAGAACAGAAAGCAGAATCTTCCTGATTTGTTGTGGTCCGCGAATGATTGCCGTTGCCAAAACAAATCAATGACTGTTCGTCAACAGAGGGTGGTGGTTGATAGGAAAAGGGAAGGAACTCAACATATTTTTTACTCAACAGTAAGTTTATTGCAACTGGCAAAATCTTTTTTTTGTAAACTTCTATTTCTGGAATCTATTGAGAGACGTCAAGAACCACTGAATAATAGTAAGATTAAACGAGAACTTACCAGTTCGAAGTTTGATCATTATTTTATGAGGAGTACGTTGAGGGAATACGTGAAAGACCCCGCCAGGACGCATGCGTGTCATTCTTCAAAGCAGCGGTGTGAAATCACAGATAACTGTAATGACTGAACATAGTAAGATTAGAAAAGATGATACCAGTTGAATATATGATCAAGGGTGGGAGCGGAGGGCACGTATTCCCTCAACGTACTCCTCATAAAATAATGATCAAACTTCGAACTGGTAAGTTCTCGTTTAATCTTACTATTTTACTTCGGAGTCACGTGAGTGACTACGTGAAAGATTTCAAAGCTCTGTGATTTCATGCCGTGGAAACGAGTCCATGCATCACATCTGCCTTAATGACTATGGGAGGAATTGTGTTAACATGTTTAGACATGAATACGACATTGAAATCCATGTTAAATTTATTAACACCAAATTATAGCCCCTATTTATGGGGTGAAATTATATTACAGAACTTAAAATTGTTTCTGCAAACGTTCCAGATTTAATTACTAGTTTATGATAAAATAGTTGGAAAGTTTTCTCCGTTGACCATCCTGCTGTCTTGAGGATTTGGTCCATCGGAACATCCAACTGCATAGCTGCCGATGTAGCTGCAGCCCTGGTGGAATGAGATTTGAAAATGTTAGTATCCACCCAGCCTTTAATAGAACCTGTTTCAGCCATCTTGAGATGGTCTGGACCGTCACTTTTTTGTGAGGTTGCTTGTGGCTGATTAATAGTGCCATCTCTTTGCCTCTGATGATTTTTGTGTTCTCCATATATAGCAGTAAATGTCTTACTATACAGAGACGATCATCTGTCGGGTAAGCCCTAAATTCTATATTGAGGCCTGCTGACCCCTGTCTGTTCTGCTTGACTAATTCATAAATATGACACGTTATATTTCCAGATGAAGAAGTCATGTTGTCCAGTCTTAATTTATGTAATGTCTGTACCCTTTGTGCCGTGACCAATGCCATCAGCATGACTGTTTTCAGTGTCAGTCTTTGTAGGGACAGTGTTTTTGCTGGAGACCAATTCCTTAGCATCGTCAGGACAATACTCACATCCCATATTTGGGAGTACCTGGTTCTTGGGGGATTGATATTAAAAATTCCCCTCATAAGTTTTGTTACCAGGGGTGAGTTCCAACAGAATGACGCTCTGCTCCTTGGTATAGATATGTTGACAGGGCACTTCTGGCGCAGTTGATGGCACTATAAACTGAGCCCCTCATCGTAATGGAGGCCTGCCAGGAATTCCAGAACAGACAGGATGTTCCTGGATCTGTAGGTGATGTTGTTCTGTGACAGTACATCTCCCATTTCCTGATGTATACCAGGTACTGTTTTTTGGTGGACTGTCTGTGGGCCGCTGAAATAATGTTCACTGTTCGGTCCGTCAGTCCCAGTTGCAGTAGAGGTACTTTAGACTCTACAAATTAATAAGTTCATATGGTTATGACATGGGTGGCTTTCCCTTGTTACGGGATGAACCAGTAAATCTGGTCTACGCCAGATGGTGATGCATGGTTCTAATACCATGTCGAGTATCACAGGGAACCATGGTTGAGTAGGCCAATCGGGTACTACCAAAATACCAGACGCAGAGTCTTGCTGTATTTTCCTTAATACCCGACTGATGAGGCAGAAAGGAGGGAATGCATAAATAAACAATTTCCCCCAATGCAGCGAAAATGCATCTGTCGCCGCTGCCCCAGGATCTGGTTCCCATGAAACATAGTTTGATAACTGGTGATTAAGCCTGGATGCGAATAGATCGATATCTGGTGTTCCATACCATGCTGTAATATCAGCAAATACTTTTTTATCCAACATCCATTCAGTATTTTCATTAAATTTGCGTGACCTGGTGTCTGCCACTGAATTTAATTTACTTGGTAGGTAAGTGGCTGATATCCAAATATTTTCTGGATACACCATTGCCAAATTGTGTTGGCCAGCTTGTCACATGATATCGATTTGTTTCCACCCATGTGGTTGATATATGCTACCACCGTGGTATTGTCAATCTGTAGTCTAACATGCTGGTGATATAACCCAGAACAATATGACTTTAGTCCATAGAATGCACCCAACATTTCGAGGTAGTTTATGCCCAGTGTATGTAATAATGACGCCTCTTGTGCAGTCCATCTGCCTCCACAGCTGGAGATGGAATTGGTAGCACCCCAACCAAGTGCACTGGCATCAGTTTGTAGCACCATAGAAGGGTTGTTGATAACGATTGGATTGGAACAATGCCGACTGTTATCTGTCCACCATTTTAGTTCCATTATGGCTTCGATTGGTAGCTTCATTGGTCTGTCAAAATGACCAGCATTAATTTTGAGTGCTCGTATTTTTGCCCTCTGTAAATTTTGATAATGTAAAGGTCCAAATTGTGTGGCTGGAAAGGCAGCCACTATTTTGCAATTATTCTTGCTACCAATCTGATGGATGGTTTACTGATGTCAATGAGGTTATTGCAAGCCTCTATTAAGGCTATAGCCTTTTCCTTAGGCAAAGTCACCGACATGTGAACGGAGTTAATGGGGAACCCCAAATAATCCATTGTGGTGGAAGGGTTTAATTTAGATTTAACTGGATGGATGATAAACCCCAGTTTTTCAAATAATTGTTTTGTGGCTGTTACCGTTTCTTTGGCCAATTCCAAAGTTTTGCCCACAATAAGGATGTCATCTAGGTATGCCATCACCATGTGTTTTTGTTTCCGCAGAAACGATAGAGCTGGTTTCAAAATTTTAGTGAACAGCCTAGGGGCTGATGTTAGCCCATTTGGTAGTGCTCTGTACTGCCAGAGCTGTCCCATCCAGTTGAATTTTAAATAACATCTGTGGTCACCTCGTATAGGGACTGAATAGTAAGCATCTTTTAAATCGATGCTAGCCATGAAGTAACCTTTGGAAATCAATTGTTTAGCAGTAACAAAGGTTTCCATTTTTGAAATGAATATATTGTACAAAAGTATTCAAATTTGTCAAATCTATGATGATGCGACAACAACCATCTTTTTTGTTTAGGTAAAGATATTGGACACAAATTCCAGTGATTCGTGTTGGGTTTTTTCAATTACCCGTTTTGATTGAAGCCGCTCCAGTTCAGCATGTGCTTCTGATTTTTCTTTACCTGAAAGTACGAACATTCGGTTCGGTACATGCTGAACTGGAGGGCTATGCTTGTGTATAAATTCTATGGTATATCCCTGGATACTGCTTAAAATATAAGTGTCTGTAGTTAACATACTCCATTCATCCAGAAAGAAGTGTAATCTCCCACCAACCTCCATACTCCCTGCAATTCGTAAGGAACCAGACCCACCTACCTCCATAGTTACCAGTGGCTGGTTTACTTCCTTTTGTGAATCCTTCGTGGAGGTTGAGGCGCCGGCGTCTGGGTTTGTGGTTGGGTTGGCGTTGGGGGTTTGCGCATCTTCCACGAAGGCCGGTCTGGGCCATGGCCTAAAAAAAGACCGATGTTCGGTGTACCTGGCCTTTGAGCTTTCACCAGTTTGTCTTGTTCTACTGGTGGGTGCATAAGGGTGCTGTTTATGACCATAGTAGGGTTTTGATGATGATGTCGCTTTGATGAGCCCCAGGGTTTTTGCCTCCTCATCGAGCTCTTTGACTTGTTTGGATAGGTTACCTCCAAATAGTAAAATTGGAGGTTTTATGTTGCCAAGGTTTGCACAGACCTGCAAATTTCGGGTTTAAAGCAGGTCGAATGGCACTCTTCCTGATGACGTTGATTTTGTATTGGGTATTACAGAGTAGTGCCAGTGCATCCTGTTGATCCTGCGACATCTCCTTTTCATCTACTGTCCGGGCGAAAGCTGTTATTCCCGTTGTTAGGAGCTTTAGTACTTTTTGGAGTTTGACATCCATGCCTCTAACTCCTGCTCCGACGTGTTTCCATATGCAGTTATTTACAATTGGAACATTCAGGGATGTACAGTTCCCAGGTGGCAAATGTCTTGCTGTGGTGTCCAATACAGCCTGTTCCTGTAGCTGCTCAAATGACATATAGTCAATACTGGCAGCTAGTTTCAGTTCCAGGTTTCGGCCAGTTTGGTCTGGCTGTATGAATTGGGACACCATGTCCAGTAGATTTTGGTCTTCCTGCACCCCTCGCACACTTGATGTCTGTTCTGGAAACCCCTCTTCAGGGTCAGCCCAGAATTGACCCCCAGTACTCCCCTCTGACGAGGGAGATGCACTGTGCAGACCTACAAGAGGTGCTGCTGTGGGTGTATTAATTGCCCACAGTAACTAGACTCCATCTCCCGGAGCCTGTCACGTTGGAGCATTTGCTCCATAAGCCGCTCCATCACGGTCGCTGGCCGCTCGCGGCTGCTCAAAGTCGGACTCATCCGAGTCAACGACTCTATTAGACTTTTGTATTGCCTTACCGCCCGGCCGCGGTGTAGATCTGGCCGGTGCGGGGCCGAAGTCGGGCACAGCTGTTCCCATTACGGGTGATTCCCGTGCCGCTGGCTGCTGCTCGCTGCCCGCAACTCCGCGGTCCTCCCTCGCCAGCTTTGGAGCAGCCTTCTTGGTTTTCCTCGTTTTGTCCATTGGAGTCTACACCTGTAAAACAGTATGTAGAACAAAAAAAGAACGCAGAGTATCACTTACCTGCAGTTCCCGGCTTTTAAACTTTGCCGCTGAGGGGGAACGTCGTTCCACCCGTGTGACTGTTTCGCAATGCGTGTAGCGATATGACACGCATGCGTCCTGGCGGGGTCTTTCACGTAGTCACTCACGTGACTCCGAAGTAAAATCCTTTGTTTTCTTTCTACTTTCCCCTTTACTTAGTAGCTGGTGGGAAGAACAACTGTGTCCTCCACGTGACAGTGGACTTTACAACTCACTGCTTTCTCTTGCTCTGCCTCCTCATGAATGAAGGTCAGGGGCAACGTTTGGTAATTTTACAGCTCTTAAAATTAGAACCCAAGTCTTCAAGTCAAGTTTCCTTTATTGTCATTCAGACCTTTCGGTCTGAACGAAATTGTGATGCCTGCAGTCATACACAGAACCAATAATAACAAAACATACAATAAACACAAATTAAACATCCACCACAGTGAGTTCACCAAGCACACCCTCACTGTGATGGAGGCAAAGTCTTAGTCTCCGTCTCTTCCCTCCTTGTTCTCCCACTGCGCTGAGGCGATCGATCCAGGCCGAAGATGCCGCCCTCCAGTCCAGCGGACCTCCGTGGTGATGTCGCCGCCACCGAAAGCCGGAACGCCGTCTCCGCTCCGAGACGGCCCGCCACAGCATCAGCCCCGGGTCCCGCAGTCTCCGCTCCGGGCCACCGCCCCAGCTCCAGGCCCCGCAGTCTCCGCTCCGGACCCCGCTGTATCAGCTCCAGGTCCCGCAGTCTCCTCCGCTCCGACCCCGCCGCACCAGCTCCAGGTCCCGCAGTCTCCGCTCCGGACCCCGCTGTATCAGCTCCAGGTCCCGCAGTCTCCGCTCCGGACCCGGCTGCATCAGCT
>JAXLNO010004375.1:0-35362 GCA_038087875.1 Malacoraja senta | reverse complement strand
CAACACACAAACACATAACATATTAGTGGGATGGTGAGATTAGGGTCGCCAACTGTCCCGTATTAGCCGGGACATCCCGTATATTGGGCTAAATTGGTTTGTCCCATACGGGACCACCCTTGTCCCGTATTTGACTGCTACTACGCAGGTTGAGGGGACTGTCGGGGCGGAGCGCCGCGTCCGGCCCCGCCTCACCCTGTCCCGACGTAGTGCAGCCCATGAAGTGCAGCAGCAATGCCTCGCCCGTCGCCCCGTCGGTCGGCAGCCCGGCCAGCTGTCCGACCTTCGGACCTTCGCTTACCGCCGACACCGCCACCCCTCCTTCTCATGGCCAATCATCGGTTCATGAGTTGGATGGGGCGCACGGGCCAAAACTCCTCAGCTGGCCCGCCGGCTGGGCTTTGTGTGCAGTCCAGCACCCGGGCCAACTCATCACTCACGCAGCCACAGCCGAGTCGGTCATCGAATTGCCGTCGGGAATTTGTCCCGTATTTTGACCTTTTGTGGAGTGAGAAAGTCGGCAACCCTATGTGAGATGCAGGAAGAGTCTTGCTTGCAGCGGGTACCACAGGCACACAGACTCAGACAACACGCAAACACATAACATATTAGTGGTAGGGTGTGGAGATAGAATTAGGATTGTGCAGTTCAGTTCAAGAAACTGGTGGTGGTAGGAAAGTAGCCGTTCCTGAACCTGGTGGTGTGGCACTTCAGGCTTCTGTATGTTGTAAATCAGAGATTTGAGGGATATGGTATTAGTGCAGGCGCTGAGGTAAAAGACCAAGTCAAGTCAAGTCACATTTATTTATATAGCACATTTAAAAAACAACTCTCGTTGGCCAAAGTGCTTTACATTTGTTATAAGAATAGCATAAACAAAACAAACTACATATATATATACATGTAGCCCTCACTCAGAGGATGTCAGGAAAGGCTTGGGAGTATAGATAAGTCTTTAGTCCTTGATGGAGGGGGCAGTTCTGATGGGAAAGGGGATGCTGTTCCACAGTCTAGGGGCTGCAACCGCAAAGGCGCGGTCGCCCCTGAGCTTATGCCTAGACCGTGGGATATTCAGCAACCCCAAGTCGGCCGATCTGAGGGACCTGGAGGTGGAGTGGTGGGTGAGAAGACTTTTTATGTAGGTGGGGGCAAGCCCATTGAGGGCTTTGTAGACATGGAGGAGGATCTTGAAGTTTATACGGAACCGCACAGGGAGCCAGTGGAGAGAGGCCAGGATCGGGGTGATGTGGTCCCTTTTTCGGGTGCCCGTCAGGAGTCTCGCTGCGGCGTTTTGGACCAGTTGCAGGCGGGACAGGGAAGATTGGCTGATGCCAGTGTAAAGGGAGTTGCAGTAATCTAGACGGGAGGAGATGAATGTGTGGATGATCTTTTCGAGGTCATCAAACTCGAGGAATGTTTTATTTTAGCTATCGTCCGAAGCTGAAAGAAGCTAGCTTTTACCACGGCATTGACTTGTTTGTCAAATTTCAGTGCTGAGTCAAATATCATGCCAAGGTTTTTGACGTGAGGTTTGATTAGTGGGTAAGGCTTCCAAGCTGCCTGCTGTCATTTTGATTGAGTCCGAGGGTGCGAGAAGGATGACCTCAGACTTACTCTCGTTTAGTTGGAGGAAGTTCTGGGCCATCCAACACTTTATATCCTCGAGGCAGTGGGTAAGGTTAAACAGATTTGATTGGTTTTTGGGCTTCAGGGGGAGATAGAGTTGTGTATCGTCTGCGTAGCAATGGAAGGAAATGCCGTGCCTTTCAATGACTTGGCCTTTTCAATGACCAGCCATGATTATTGAGTGTTGAGTTTAGTTTAATTTAATTTAGAGTGTGGAAACAGGCTCTTTGGCCTCCGAGTCCATGCCAACTAGTGATCACCCATATACTGGTTCTATCCTACCCCCTACAGACAGCACCCATTGAACTCGGGCCTCTGGCGCTGTAAGGCAGCAACTCTACCGCTGCGCCACCGTGCCGACCAGTGAGGAAACAGGCATGGGATTGCTTCATCTTCATGCATCCTTATGTAAGTCGGGACTTACCGGGTATGCCAACAGCAAGCATAGGCCGCTGCTTCCAGCAGGAAATTCTGGGCCATTAAACTGCTGAATCATAAGTGATAAGAGCAGAATTAGGCCATTCGGCCCATCAGGTCTACTCCGCCATTCAATCATGGCTGATCTATCTCTCCCTCCTAACCCCATTCTCCTGCCCTTCTCCTCATAACCACTGACACCTGTACTAATCAAGAATCTATCTATCTCTCTCGTAAAAATATCCACTGACTTGGCCTCCACATCCTTCTGTGGCACAGATTCACCATCCTCTGATTAACGAAATTCATCATCATCTCCTCCTAAAATAAAGCCCTCTTGAAATAAATGCTAGCATTGAGTTTGCTTTCTTTACTACCGATTCGACTTGCAGGTTAACTTCTTGGGAATCCTGCACCAGCACTCCCAAGTCCCTTTGCACCTCCGATTTCTGGATTCTCTCCCCATTTAGAAAATAGTCTATGCCTTTATTCGTACTACCAAAATGCATGACTCCACACTTTACTACACTATATTCCATCTGCCACTTCTCTGCCCACTCTCCCAATCTGTCCAAGTCCTTCTGCGGAGTCCATGCTTTCTCTACACAACCTGCCCTCCACCTATTTTCATATAATCTACAAACTTGGCCACAAAGCCTTCAATCCCTTCATCCAAATCATTAATATACAACATGAAGAGCAGCGGCCACAGCACTGAGTCCTGCGGAACTCCACTAGTCACTGGCAGCCAACCAGAAAAAGCCCCCTTTATTGCCACTCTTTGCCTTCTGCCATCCAGCCAACCTGCTATCCATGCTAGTATCTGCCCTTTGATACCGTGGGTTCCCATCTTCCTTAGCTGCCTCCCCTGTGTTACCTTATCAATGGCTTTCTGAAAATCTAGGTAAACAACATCTACTGACTCTCCTTTTTCTGTCCTGCTATTTACTTCTTCAAAGAATTCCAGTAAATTTGTCAGGCAAGACCTCTCCTTCACAAAGCCATGTTGACTTCAGCCTATTTTATCGTGAACTACTAAGCACTCCGTAACCTCATCCTTTATAACGGACTCTAAAATCACCAAAGTCAGACTAACCGGACTGTATGTTCCCACTATTCTGCTTTGCTCCCTTCTTGTGCAACGGGGTAATATTGGCAATTTTCCAATCATCTGGAACCACTCCCGACTAGTGATTCTTGAAATATCACTATCAGTTCCTCCACAATCTCTAACGCCATCTCTTTCAGAACCCTAGGGTGCAGTCCACCTGGTCCATGTAACTTATCAACCTTCAGCCCTTTCAGCTTCCCAAGCACCTTCTCCCTAGTAACAGCCGCTCCACTAACTTACTTCCACCCCTCAACTCTCTTGAATCTCAGGCACGTTGCTGGTGTCTTCCACTGTGAGACTGATGCAAAAAAGTTATTCAGCTCTTCTGCCATTTCTTTATTCCCCATTATCATTTCTCCTGCATCATTCTACAGCAGTCCAATGTCCACTCTTGCCTCTTTCTTACTCTTTATAGAACTGAAGAAACTCTTGCTATCCTCTTTTATATCATTGGCTAGCTTACCTTCATATTTCATCTTTTCTCCCTGTATTGCCTTTTTAGTTACCTTCTGTAGTTCTTTAAAAGCTTCTCAATCCTCTGCCTTCCCACTAATCTTTGCTATGTTATATGCCTTCTCTTTTAGTTTTATACTGTCCTTGACTTTTCTTGTCACCCGTGTCACCTCTTTCTCCCCCTAGAATCTTTCTTCCTCTTTGGAATGAAAAGATCCTGCATCTTCCGAATTAGTCCAGAAGTTCCTGCCATTGCTGTTCCACCATCATCCCTGCTAGGGTCCCTTTCCAGTCAACTTTGGCTAGCTCCTCCCTCATGCCTCTGTAGGCCTCTTTGCTCAGCAGCAATACCGATTTCACCTTCTCCCGCTCAAATTTGCAGATGAAAACATATCATATTGTGGTTGCTACCTCCCAGTGGTTCCTTTACCTTGAGTGAGCTCCCTTATCAAATCCAGATTAGATGAAATCGAGAAACAAGATTAGAAGTTTGGAAATGAGTGCAAAGGGAAATCTGCAGGAGTAGCCTGCTGTCCCAGGGAAGGTGATTGAAGTGGATGTTAAAATTGGGTTGTGAGAGAGAACGATTCTTTTAAGGAGCTGGTCAAAGGCATTGGGTTAGTGACCAGGGCAGATGTCCATCCTGTTGGCAGCCAGAGCCGTGAACTTCTGTACCCTTAACACTCATGACCTCCGGCAGTTTAATAGTCCTGCTCATGGATAACTAATACTGAATCCTTTTTTAATATATGACAACGTACTTATGGTGATTTTAGTCCTTTACTGATTTAAATACTGAATTATAATAAGAGAAAGCATAATCCAAATTGCTGTAAACTCCAGATGGTATCTGTATTTATTAGTTATTCATGTCATTGACATTTCTGGTGCTTGGCACTTTACAGACACATCGGGGATTATTTCTGAATCATTTTTGAACATTACACCACCTGTAGCTGACTACAGTCTCCATGGATTTCCTTGGACATGGATGAATTGATTGATGGAAATCCAAATTTGTGCAAATCTTCCCATACATTTTTCAAGCATTTTTCTAGATAGTAATATTATTACTATCATGGTATTCATTTCTAGATAGTAATAATATTATTACTATCATGGTATTCATTTCTAGATAGTAATAATATTATTACTATCATGGTATTCATTTCTAGATAGTAATAATATTATTACTATCATGGTATTCATTTCTAGATAGTAATAATATTATTACTATCATGGTATTCATTTCTAGATAGTAATAATATTATTACTATCATGGTATTCATTTCTAGATAGTAATAATATTATTACTATCATGGTATTCATTTCTAGATAGTAATAATATTATTACTATCATGGTATTCATTGATTACATGTGCAAGACATTGGTGAGGCCACATTTGGAGTATTGTGTTCAGTTTTGGTCACCCGGTTATAGGAAAAATGTTATCAAATGTAATAAAAAAGGAACTTCAGATGCAGGTTTATAATCAAAGATAGACACACAACATTGGAGTAACTCAGTGGGTCAGGCAGCATCTCTGGAGACAATGGATGGGTGATTTTTCAGGTAGGGACCCTTCTTCAGAAAGATGTTGTGAAGCTGGAAAGGGTGCAGAGAAGATTAACGAAGATGTTGCCAGGACTCGAGACCCTGAGTTCGGTGAGGTTGAGCAGGCTAGGATTTTATTCCTTGGAGCGCAGCAGGATGAGGTGTATAAGACCACGAGAGGGTAAGACAGGGTAAACAGTCATAGGGAATCAAGAGCCAGAGGATGTAAGGTCAGTGAGCGAAGATTTAATAGGAACCTGAGGAACAACTTATACACAAAGGATGGTGGATGTATGGAACATACTGCAAGAGGAGATAGTTGAGGCAGGTGCTGTCACAACATTTAAAAATCATTTTGACAGATCTATGGATAGGACAGGTTTAAAGGGATATGGGACAAATGCAGGCTGGTGGGACTAGTGCATATGGGGCATGTTGGTTGGTGTGGGCAAGTTGGCCAAAGGACCTGTTTCCTCGCTGTCACTCTATGGGCAGTGATAGGGTGAGTATTCGAAACATTGAAAGATTTGGAGAGATATAACATGGATAGCAGTAGAAAATGGACCTTTCGGACTTTCACACCAATCTGCTTATTGACAGTTCTGAGGAACAGTTATAGGGTCTGTCCCACTTAGGCGACTTTTTATGCGAGTGCAGGAGACTCTGCGCTCGCCACATGGTCGCCACATGTTCGCTGGTCTCTGGTGAGTCTCCTTCATGGTCGCGAGCAGTTCCCGCATTCTGGGAAATTTTCTGCGACAAAATTGGTCGCCATGGAGAAAGTCGTAGGTGCTGTTGTAGTGGGGTCACCATGTAGTTGTAGGTAGTCGAGCTACACGTAGGTAGTTTTAGTTAATCGCCTTCGCTGACCGGACATTTTCATTGGCTCATTTGGGGGGAAAAAAAACGTAAGCACGAGTTTTCAGCACCAAGGAGAACCGACTGGTAATGTTAAATGCCCGCCGAACTTCACAGCTGTGTATCTCTGGCTTATTAAAGTTGTCTGGCTTCATAAAGTGTCTCCACTCCTTCTTCCCCCCCCTTCTCCACCCCCTTCTCCTCCCCCCCCTTCTCCCCCCACCCCTTCTCCTCCACCCCTTCTCCTCCCCCCTTCTCCTCCCCCCCCATTCTCCCCCCTCCCCTTTCCCCCCCCTTCTCCCCCCCTTCTCCCCCCCCTTCTCCTCCCCCCTTTCTCCTGCCTCCCGTCCCCTCCCCCTCTTTTAAAGGACTTACCGTAGCTAGCCGTTTTAACTTCCCTGTGTGTCTGTGTGACCTTGGCTTTGCACCGTGTGAATTTTAGACAGCGTTCCCTCTGCTTGCCCTGGCCATGGGGGGGGGGGGGAGGTGGGGGTGGGGGGGGGTGTCTGTGTGTGTGTGTGTGTGTGTGTGTGTGTGTGTGTGTGTGTGTGTGCGTGTGTGTGTGCGCGCTCTCCACTCTGACACTCGCTGTTCCAGTTGCCGTTTTTTCATGCGAGTGCAGCGAACTTGACAGTTGCCGGCAGTTCGCTGAAAGATAGTGTAAGTGGGACAGGCCCTTATCTATAACATTCACGTATATTTTTACTGCCACAAATGTAATGGATTTACCTTTGAAGAGGTATAAAGAACTCGTTGGAGAGAGGAGGAGAACCTCTTTAAAGTAGGCATTCCTTGAGGAGATTACATAGTGGTGCAGACAAAATGTGTGGGAAGGAACTATCTTCAGTGTATCCTGGTTTACACCGTAGACACAAAATTCCGGAGTAACTCAGCGGGTCAGGCGGCATCTCTGGAGAAAAGAAATGGGTGATGTTTTGGGTCGAGTCCCTTTTTTAGGCTGAGAGTCGGGGAGAGGGTAGACTCGAGCCCAGGTGGGTGGGATGTGGCGTAAGTTCACAGCAATTTTCTGAACCGTTTTTAGAAACGTAAGGATGAAGAGCGGGAGAGGAGACGGAAGGAGAAGCTATGCAGGAGAGAGCACCGGCAGAAGAGTGTGAAGAGAGACGTTACCTGCGTAAAGTGTGGAGGATAAAAGTGGAGAGTGAAAAGGAGAAGAGGGAGGCGAGTGCGTGGGAGGAGAGGAAGCTGGTGCTGGCCCAGAGGAGGCTGGACTCCATCAGACTCATCACCATTCTCTTAAAGAGTGCTAAAGTAAGTCTTTCTTGAAGTGAATTGCACTATCATGCTCTCTCCTTCTCCATTCCTTTGCTTCTTCTGTCCTCCTGAAGGTACTGAGCCCTGTGCAGTCCTCCACTCCCCTAGTGGACAACTTGTCCCCATCCATTCCCCACACGATGGAGTATCTCCGCTGGTCAGGCAGCATCTCTGGAGGACATGGATAGGTGACATAATGGGTTGGGACCCTTCCTCAGACTCCACTTCAGTCTGAAGATGGGTCCCATCCCAAATCGTCATTTATCCATGTTCTCCAGAGATGCTACCTGACTCGCTGAGTTACTCCAGCACTTCTGTGTTCGACGCAAGATTCCAGCATCTGCATTTCCTAGTGTCCACCGTGTGGACTCTGATACACAACTACTGTCCAAACTTGCCTGCTTGTTTTACAGAGGAAGATAAGTTGAGAGCAAGGAAAGAAACAAAATGCTGGAGGAACTCGACGGTTCAGGCAGCATTTCTGGAGAACACGGATAGGTGACGTTCTGGGACAGGACCTTTCTTCAGACTGAATAAAGATCCCGTCCTGAAATGTCATCTCTCCATGTTTAGACTTTTGACTTTACTATAGAGTTTAGAGATACAGAGTGGAAGCAGGCCATTCGGCCCACCGAGTCAACGTTGACCAGCGATCATCGTGCACTAACACTATCCTACACACTTGGGACAATTTACAAATTTACAGAAGGCAATTAGCCTACAAACCTGCATGTATATGGATTGTGGGAGGAAATCGGAGCCACGCAGGTCACTAGGGAAAAATATACAAACTCCATGCAGACAGCACCCGTAGTCAGGATCGAACCCACGACTCTGGCGCTGTAAGGCAGCAACTCTACCGCTGCACCACCATGCCGGCTTTTTTTTTTTAGGCATGTCCTTCGGGGATGTTGTTTGATGCGCTGAGTTACTCCAGCATTTCCTTGGTAATGCAGCATCTTGGTACTCCAGTCTTTCCTTGGTAAAGCAGCATCTGCAGTTCCTTGTTGCGATAAGCTGAGAGCAGTCAGGAGAGGGGACAATGTCAACGTTAACACCCCGTGATGCACAACTGGGAATCACAACCTTGTCTCCGGCAGTCTATCGGATCGAGGAGACTCGCCTCCACTCCAGTTCTGTGGCGGTTGATGAGGCCAATGTGGGAACAACAGTCTTGTACACATGGGGCAGCAGGTGACTGGCGGGACAGCGGGCGGCTGGGTTGGGAGGTGGTTCTCTCTCCCACGGACACTCACACAGGGCTCCTGCACTCTCCAGATACAAGGACTCAATGTTCTCCGCATCATCCTGAAAGTTGCTCCTCCACTTACAGCGGTCAAGGCCCAGACGTTCGTCAGATCATGTGGAGTTTACTGCCATTTGGATGTGTATGGTGAGGATCAGGTACAATGAGCACCTCACGGCAGGAACATCAGGCTCAGTCAACAGACAAGTAACATCAATTATACCTATGTCACACATACATTCTGCAAGACAGTGTAAAGAAAAAGACAGAAAGAAGAAAGACGGCATTAATAAACACAATAAGAAAAACTAGCCCACGGTAGTGCAAGAGATCGACTATTGTTCCATTGTTGAGGTAGGATTAGGATGTGTGGGTCGGTTCAAGTACATGATAGTTAGCCTTTACTTCAGACTTTAGAGATACAGTGTGGAAACAGGCCCTTCGGCCCACTGTGTCCGTGTCAACCGGGCCACCACCCCCGTACACTAGCACTATCCAACGCACCAGGGACAATTTACATTTTTTACCAAAGCCATTTAACCTACAAACCTGTACGTCTTTTGGATTGTGGGAGGAAACCGGAGCACCTGGAGAAAACCCACACAAGTCACTGGGAGATCTTACAAACTCCGTCCAGACAGCACCCGTGGTCAGGATCGAATCCGGGTATTTGCCGCAGTAAGGCAGCAACTAGACCGCTGCGCCACCATGCCGCCCCTGCTGACATTCCAGTGAAATATTGATGGTGACACAAGGAACTGTAGATGCTGGTTTACAAAAAACAAACAAAGTGCTGGAGTAATTCAGCAGGTCAGGCTACATCTCTCGGGAACATGGATAGGTGACGTTTTGGATGATTCCCCTCCTTCAGATTGAGGAAGGGTCATTGTTTATCCATGTCCTCCAGAGATGCTGCCTGAGCCGCTAAGTTACTACAGCACTTTGTTTAAAAAAAAAAACTTTTGCACGATCTTTCAAATGAGTTAAACATCCTCAGAAAGAGATATAAAGAAAGACATTCTCTCTGAACAAGGACAGTGGAGTCACGGCCAGTGTTGTGAACCCTACCTACACTATCTCCTACCCTTCATTACTAAATTACATTGACTGCTGAATGTCACATTTGCTATTTGCAAGAGCTTCCTGTGTTGTGATCGGGTGCTGTGTTTCTGACTTTACACCACTGACTACTCCTCAACAATAGGATCAATTATTTGGTTAGTTTAGAGTTACAGCATGAAATCAGGCCCTTTGGCCCACCGAATCCACACCGACCATGTATCCAAGAGAGAGTTAGATATAGCTCTTAGGGCTAACAGAATCAAGGGATATGGGGAGAAGTGTAAGAAGGAACTGCAGATGCTGGTTTAAACTGAAGATAGACACCGAAAGCTGGAGTAGCTCAGCGGGACAGGCAGCATCACAGGAGAGAAGGAATGGGTGACGTTTCGGGTCGAGAAGAAGAATGGACTCGATCCGAAACGTCAGCCATTCCTCCTCTCCAGAGATGGTGCCTGTCCCTCTGAGTTACTCCAGCTTTTTGTGTCTATCTTCGATATGGGGAGAAAGCAGGAACTTGGTACTGATTTTGGATGATTAGACATGATCATATTGAATGGCGGTGCTGGATCAAATGGCCTACTCCTGCACCTATTTTCTATGTTTCTATGTATCCCCGCACACCTATTGCCTGTAAAGTGCTATGCGTGGTCCTGAAAAAATTGTAAAAGTGGCTACATCAATGCAAGTCCATCTGTTTTCCCCCCTGAATGTGATGCATTGTAACAGTTCCCCACCTGGCCACAAGGTGGAGCATTTCAGCTGTGATTCAAAATCCTTTGATTTCACGCTAAAATAGGAACAAAAGAACCGGAAACACAAGTGTCTTCGAGCTTGTCTCTCATTCAGTAGGATCATGGCTGGTCTTGACTCCATGTTCCTTCCTGCAGTCCATGACCCTTTAATGGTCCAAAAGATGTTCGCTCCCAGCACCAGAGACCTTGGATGCTGTCTGTGTGGAGTTTACACATTCTTCCAGTGACCGTGTAAGGTTCCTTTGAGTGCTCCAGTTTCTTCCCACATCCCACAGACATGTGGGTTTGTAGATTGGTTGTTCTTCTTCCTCGTGTCCGGCCATATTCTATATCACGTCTTTCCGGTCGGTCAGTGACGGTTGACGGTCGGTGGTTGCAGAATTGGCTACTTCAGTCAGTCACTGTGGTACAGTTTCTGTCGTCAGCATTGCCCGGGATGCGCCACGTGGAGGCTCCTGCTTGCATCCCAGATTGGTTGTCATTTTATCGGGATGTATCACAGCCTGGTTTTGGAACAGCTCCATCCAAGACCACAGGAAATTGCAGGGAGTTGTGGACGCAGCCCAGACCATCACGCAAACCATCCTCCTTTCCATTGACTCCATCTACACTTCACGCTGCCTCGGCAAGGCCAGCAGCATAATCAAGGACCAGTTTCACCCCGGTCACTCCCTCTTCTCCCCACTCCCATCAGGCAAGAGGTACAGAAGTGTGAAAATGCACACCTCCAGATTCAGGGACAGTTTTTTCACAGCTGTTATCAGGCAACTGAACCATCCTTTTACCGATTAGAGAGTGGTCCTGATCTACCATCTACCCAATTAGAGACCCTCAGATTATCTTTGATCAGACTTTACAGGATTTAACCTTGCATTAGACATTATTCCCTTTATCCTGTATCTGTACTCTGTGGACGGTTTGACTGTAATCAAGTATAGTCTTTCAATAACAAGCAACAAATACACTTTACCTCGGTACATGTGACAATAAACAAAACTAAAACATGAAAAGCTGTAAATGTCCCCTAGTCTGTAGGTGATAGTGAGGTGGTGGGGTGGGGTGGGGGAAGGGTGTTGATTAAAAGATATAGCAGAGAAACAGGCCCTTTGGCCCACTGAGTCCACATCACTATTGCTATGTTATCCCATTTTCTCATCCACTCCTTACACAGTCGGGACAATTTACAGAGGCCAATTAACCTACAAACCTGCACGTCTTTGCGATGTGGGAGGAAACCGGAGCACCCGGAGAAAACCCGGGCGGTCACAAGGAGAAGGGAGAAACTCCACACAGACAGCAGCTGAGATCAGGATCGAACCGGGTTCTCTGAAACTACGAGGCATCAGCTCTATCAGCTGCGTCACTATGATGAGAATACAGAGAATAAAATAAATAATGCGGGAGGGTGGTGGTATCTGGGGTTAACGTGGCATTAGTGTAGGATTGGTGTGAATGGGTGGTGAATAGTTGGCATGGACTCTATGGGCTGAAGGGCCTGATTCCCTGCTGTATCTTTCCAACCAACCTTAATTCTCTGCCTCTGCCGGTCAGTGAGAGGGAGAGAATTCTAAAGGACCATGACATGCTGAAGAGAAGAATTCCCCTCATTGCCTAAATCTTAAATGAGCAGCCCTTTATTGTGAAACTATGTTCTCGAGTTTCTTGCTTCTCACCCCTCAGTGTACACCCTGTCTAGTCTCTCAGAAGCTTTTGCATTCAGTAAGATCACCTCTCATTCTTCCAAACTCCGAGCACAGGCTCAATCCTCTTCCCTCATAATACAACCTATTGGTCCAAGAATGTAAGCTGCCAACCTCCGCTAAAGTAGTACAGATGTAAGGGTTTCCTTCCTTAGGCAAGGCGAGCGAAGGTCTACCCAGTACATTAGGTGTAGTCAAGGCAAGTCAAGTTGAGTTTACTGTCGTATGCACATGGACGGTGAAGTACAGACACAGTGATCTCACTGATGCCCTGGGGAGATCTCGAAAGAACTGCCGACAACCGGGTGAGGTGGAGGACACTTGTCAATGGCCGAGAGGAGCAAAGGGCTTAAGAAGAAGAACTGATGCCCTGTGCATTTGTAGCCAAGGCCCCCCCAATGGGGCACACAATGGTGCAGTTATAGAGCAACAGCCTCACAGCAGTTTATCTCGAAAGTTTTCTTTCGCTTCTCTCCCCGAGTCTGGTGACTTCATTCGGCCAACATTTCCACACTGACAGGGAAGCCCAATTCCTGCCACTCTGCCTCTGCTCTGAAATTAGCATCAAAGCGTCCACTCATCAGCTGACCTTGGCCGTCACGTTCCCCACAAGGGGGCCAGAAATATCGCAATATTTTCTCTCAGAGTCATGGCTACTGTTTGACTTCATTTGAAAGCAAACAGCACGCCTTTATCTGCCTGTCCAGTTTGACATGGCCTTTGTTACTGCCTTGTGCAACAAGCAGCAAACTACTGGAGAAAGGAACTACACATGCTGGTTTATACCGAAGATAGACACAAAGTGGTGGAGTAGCTCAGCAGGTCAGGCAGCATAGATAGATATGGCAGAGATAGATAGATTCTTGATTAGTGCGGATGTCAGGGGTTTTGGGGAGATGGCAGGAGAATGGGGTTAGGAGGGAGAGATAGATCAGCCATGATTGAATGGCGGAGTAGACTTGATGGGTCGAATGGCCTAATTCTGCTTCTATCACTTATGATCGTATGATCTCCAGAGAGAAAGGATGGGTGACGTTTCGGGAGGAGCTCAGTGGGTCAGGCAGTGTCTGTGGAGGTAGAGGGATGGTCGATATCTGGGTCCGCGCTGTTGCACCTGATTCAGGGCCTTGACCAGACATGTTGCCTATCCCTTTGCCTCCACATATGCTGCCTGACTCGCTGAGTTCCTCCAGCGGGCTGTTCTTTTGCTTCAGATTGCAGCATCTGCACTCTCTTGTGTCCTCTGCAAATTTGCCTTACAGGCATAGTAGTTGATATCTTGGGGTGGAAGATTGCAACCATCACGTGGTCTGCCCTGTTTCGACGAATGCAATCAACCCGGCGTGCATAATCAAATAAATAGAACGAGTTGTCCTACAACTTTAGGCTGTGCACACCATACGCAAGAAAAATAAATTGATATCTTGGTGACAGCAAAAATCCTGAGTGAACCTGACCAAAGATAGGTTTGAAGAAGGGTCTTGACCCGAATCGTCACCCATTCCTTCTCTCCGGAGATGCTGCCTGTCCCGCTGAGCTACTCCAGCATTTTGTGTCTACCTTCAAAGAAGCTAACTCACCATTCAGAGTGAAGAGTGCAATAAGTATCTTGCTTGATTCAGAGTAAAATTAAAAGAAAATTGACCGAATAAAGAAAGCAGCACAGTGGCACAGCTGGGAGAGTCCCTGCCTCGCAGCTCCAGAGACCTAGGTGCGATCCTGACCTCGGGTGCTGTCTGTGTGGAGTTTGTACGTTCTCCCTGTGGCCGCATGGGTTTCCTGTGGGTGCTCCGGGTGCCTCCCACATCCCAAACAGTTGCGGGTTTGGAGATTAATTGGCCCTAGCGTGTAGGGAGTGGGATCACATAGAACTAGCGCAAATAGGTTATCGATGGTTGGCATAGACTTGATGGGTCGAATGGCCTAATTCTGCTTCTATCACTTATGATCGTATGATCTCCAGAGAGAAAGGATGGGTGACGTTTCGGGAGGAGCTCAGTGGGTCAGGCAGTGTCTGTGGAGGTAGAGGGATGGTCGATATCTGGGTCCGCGCTGTTGCACCTGATTCAGGGCCTTGACCAGACATGTTGCCTATCCCTTTGCCTCCACATATGCTGCCCGACTCGCTGAGTTCCTCCAGCGGGCTGTTCTTTTGCTTCAGATTGCAGCATCTGCACTCTCTTGTGTCCTCTGCAAATTTGCCTTACAGGCATAGTAGTTGATATCTTGGGGTGGAAGATTGCAACCATCACGTGGTCTGCCCTGTTTCGACGAATGCAATCAACCCGGCGTGCATAATCAAATAAATAGAACGAGTTGTCCTACAACTTTAGGCTGTGCACACCATACGCAAGAAAAATAAATTGATATCTTGGTGACAGCAAAAATCCTGAGTGAACCTGACCAAAGATAGGTTTGAAGAAGGGTCTTGACCCGAATCGTCACCCATTCCTTCTCTCCGGAGATGCTGCCTGTCCCGCTGAGCTACTCCAGCATTTTGTGTCTACCTTCAAAGAAGCTAACTCACCATTCAGAGTGAAGAGTGCAATAAGTATCTTGCTTGATTCAGAGTAAAATTAAAAGAAAATTGACCGAATAAAGAAAGCAGCACAGTGGCACAGCTGGGAGAGTCCCTGCCTCGCAGCTCCAGAGACCTAGGTGCGATCCTGACCTCGGGTGCTGTCTGTGTGGAGTTTGTACGTTCTCCCTGTGGCCGCATGGGTTTCCTGTGGGTGCTCCGGGTGCCTCCCACATCCCAAACAGTTGCGGGTTTGGAGATTAATTGGCCCTAGCGTGTAGGGAGTGGGATCACATAGAACTAGCGCAAATAGGTTATCGATGGTTGGCATGGACTCGGTGGGGTGAATGTGCTATTTCCATGCCATATCTCTAATCTAAAAATGGAACTATTAGTCTGTTTTCCTTTGCTCAGCAACCATGCGGTTCCACTTCAAGAGATGTTTGTCCGTGAGTTACCATGAGAACAGATACCATATGATTCACCTTTGTGGAATGTGAGTTGTTGCCATGTTATGAAAGCCTGGTGCACATGGACACATAAAGCCTTTCCAATCCCAAGCTTTGCTTCCTAATTTACATTCTGCATCAGGGAACGTCACTGAGAACAGCCCAGCCTGTCGAACTGCCAAAGTAATCTGCTGAAATACATTGGGTCTTCATCATGCTCTAAAAACAGACCGCCTAACAATGTCCAATCCCATTTAGTTTAGAGATACAGCGCGGAAACAGGCCCTTCGGCCCACCGAGTCCACACTGACCAGCGATCCCCTCACATTAACACTATCCTACACACACTAGGGACAATTTACACTTATACCAAGCCAATTAACTTACAAACCTGTACGTCTTTGGAGTGCGGGAGGAAACCGGAGACCCTGGAGAAAACCCACGGTCACAGGGAGAATGTACAATCTCCGTCCAGACAGCACCCGTATTTAGGATCGAACCCGGGTCTCTGGAGCTATAAGGCACCAACTCTACCACAGCGCCACCGTGCCGCAACTCCTCAGCAAATGAAGCAGCCCATGCCTACAGGCAGCAAGATCCAGACAACATTCAGTCTGAAGCAGGCTCTCGACCCGAAACGTCACCCATTCCTTCTCTCCAGAGATGCTGCCTGTCCCGCTGAGTTACTCCAGCATTTTGTGTCTTTCTTCAACATTCAGGCATGGTCTGGTAAACCAACATAGCAGCTATCTTGACATTCAATGATATAACCAATTCCTCCACCGTTGATGCTCTGCGATATCAAATGATTGTAACACTTTCCCTTATGGGTGACACTGCAAAATCACCCAGGAAAGAAGACACCACCCGGGCCATTGAATATTATAGAAGACGGTAAAAGCAGGGAGATTGTTCTTGGAATAGATAGGGTGAGAGCACAGTCATTTATCCAGGGTAGGAGAATCAAGAACCAGAGGACATAGGTTGCAGATGAGAGCGGAGAGATTTAATGGGAACCTGAGGCAACTTTTTCACCTCAGACGGTGGTCTCGATGTAGAACGAGCTTCCAGAGGAGATAATTGAGGCAGGTCCAGCATTTAAAAAGGTACTTTGACAGATGCATGGATGGAAAGGTTTAGGACATGGGTCAAATAGATGGGACATCTTGGTAGGCATTGACGGGTTGGGCCGAAGGGCCCGTTTCTGTGCTGTATGACCTTATGTCTATCTCCAGTTGGAGTATCGTGTGCAGTTCCGGTCACTCCAGTAGAGGAAGATGTCACCAAAGAGGGCGCAAAGAGCTCTATGAAAATTGTTTGAATTAGGACAATTTTAGTTTTGAGGAAAATATACCTAGTTTGGGTTGTTTTCTTTTGAACATAGAAGATTTAATGGGTTTAGAGCAGTGCTTCTTTTTGTGACATTATGCACCAGTGCAGCCTAACGTCACCTCTAAAAACCTGAACGTCATTATTTCATGTTCCAGCCTGGTGGCATGTATGTTTATTTATCGTGTGCACCAACACAGGACGGTAGAGTGGCGCAGCGGTAGAGTTGCTGCCTCACAGCGCCAGAGACCAGGGATCGATCCTGACTACGGGTGCTGTCTGTACGGAGTTTGTACATTCTCCCTGTGACCGCATGCGTGGGTTTTCTCCGTGTGCTCTGGTTTCCTCTCACACTCCAAAGACGTGCAGGTTTGTAGGTTAATTTACTTTGGTAAAATTGTAAATTGTCACTGGTGCGCAGGATAGTGCTGGCGTACGGAGTGATCGCTGGTCGGTGCGCTGTAGGGCCTGTTTCTGCGCTGTATCTCTAAAGTCTAAAAAGAGGCAGTGGCTCACAGTGAGTAGGTGAGATTCACCAAGGGTCAAGAACCAGGTGAGACGGATCCAGTACAACTGGTGGAACAATGAGAGGAGGTCCGGATACATTTGTTTCATCCAAAAAATGTCTGAACAATTACTCAAAGCATTGTGTTAGAAAAGTTATGGGATATTGTTACATTTAACCTAATGTGAAGTTCAATGAATGATCTGGCAGAGGCGCAGTGGTTGAGTTGCTGCCTCACAGCACAAGAGACCAGGGTTCGATCATGACCACTGGTGCTGTCTGTACGGAATTCACACATTCTCCCCATGACTGCGTGGGTTTTCTCCGGGTGCTCTGATTTCCTCCCACGTTCCAAAGATGTGCATGTTTGTAGGTTAATTGGCTTCATAGAAACATAGAAACATAGAAATTAGGTGCAGGAGTAGGCCATTCGGCCCTTCGAGCCTGCACCGCCATTCAATATGATCATGGCTGATCATCCAACTCAGTATCCCGTACCTGCCTTCTCTCCATACCCTCTGATCCCTTTAGCCACGAGGGCCACATCTAGCTCCCTCTTAAATATAGCCAATGAACTGGCCTCGACTACCCTCTGTGGCAGAGAGTTCCAGAGATTCACCACTCTCTGTGTGAAAAAAGTTCTTCTCATCTCGGTTTTAAAGGATTTCCCCCTTATCCTTAAGCTGTGACCCC
The DNA here is from genome assembly GCA_038087875.1 of Malacoraja senta. Classification (NCBI taxonomy): domain Eukaryota; kingdom Metazoa; phylum Chordata; class Chondrichthyes; order Rajiformes; family Rajidae; genus Malacoraja; species Malacoraja senta. The sequence goes on along the minus strand of JAXLNO010004375.1, from coordinate 17,813 downwards.
TTGTCCTGGACTTCCCCAACATCGGGAGCAATCTTCCTGCATCTAGCCTGTCCAACCCCTTAAGAATTTTGTAAGTTTCTATAAGATCCCCTCTCAATCTCCTAAATTCTAGAGAGTATAAACCAAGTCTATCCAGTCTTTCTTCATAAGACAGTCCTGACATCCCAGGAATCAGTCTGGTGAACCTTCTCTGCACTCCCTCTATGGCAATAATGTCCTTCCTCAGATTTGGAGACCAAAACTGTACGCAATACTCCAGGTGTGGTCTCACCAAGACCCTGTACAACTGCAGTAGAACCTCCCTGCTCCTATACTCAAATCCTTTTGCTATGAAAGCTAACATACCATTCGCTTTCTTCACTGCCTGCTGCACCTGCATGCCTACTTTCAATGACTGGTGTACCATGACACCCAGGTCTCGCTGCATCTCCCCTTTTCCTAGTCGGCCACCATTTAGAAAATAGTCTGCTTTCCTGTTTTTGCCACCAAAATGGATAACCTCACATTTATCCACATTATACTGCATCTGCCAAACATTTGCCCACTCACCCAGCCTATCCAAGTCACCTTGCAGTCTCCTAGCATCCTCCTCACAGCTAACACTGCCCCCCAGCTTAGTGTCATCCGCAAACTTGGAGATATTGCCTTCAATTCCCTCATCCAGGTCATTAATATATATTGTAAATAGCTGGGGTCCCAGCACTGAGCCTTGCGGTACCCCACTAGTCACTGCCTGCCATTGTGAAAAGGACCCGTTTACTCCTACTCTTTGCTTCCTGTTTGCCAGCCAGTTCTCTATCCACATCAATACTGAACCCCCAATGCCATGTGCTTTAAGTTTGTATACTAATCTCTTATGTGGGACCTTGTCGAAAGCCTTCTGGAAGTCCAGATACACCACATCCACTGGTTCTCCCCTATCCACGCTACTAGTTACATCCTCGAAAAATTCTATAAGATTCGTCAGACATGATTTACCTTTCGTAAATCCATGCTGACTTTGTCCAATGATTTCACCACTTTCCAAATGTGCTGCTATCCCATCTTTAATAACTGACTCTAGCAGTTTCCCCACTACCGATGTTAGACTAACTGGTCTGTAATTCCCCGTTTTCTCTCTCCCTCCCTTCTTAAAAAGTGGGGTTACGTTTGCTACCCACCAATCCTCAGGAACTACTCCAGAATCTAAAGAATTTTGAAAGATTATTACTAATGCATCCACTATTTCTGGAGCTACTTCCTTAAGTACTCTGGGATGCAGCCTATCTGGCCCTGGGGATTTATCGGCCTTTAATCCATTCAATTTACCCAAAACCACTTCCCGACTAACCTGGATTTCACTCAATTCCTCCAACTCCTTTGACCCGCGGTCCCCTGCTATTTCCGGCAGATTATTTATGTCTTCCTTAGTGAAGACGGAACCAAAGTAGTTATTCAATTGGTCCGCCATATCCTTGTTCCCCATGATCAACTCACCTGTTTCTGACTGCAAGGGACCTACATTTGTTTTAACTAATCTCTTTCTTTTTACATATTTATAAAAACTTTTGCAGTCAGTTTTTATGTTCCCTGCCAGTTTTCTTTCATAATCTATTTTTCCTTTCCTAATTAAGCCCTTTGTCCTCCTCTGCTGGTCTCTGAATTTCTCCCAGTCCTCTGGTGTGCTGCTTTTTCTGGCTAATTTGTACGCATCATCTTTCGCTTTGATACCATCCCTGATTTCCCTTGTTATCCACGGATGCACTACCTTCCCTGGTTTATTCTTTTGCCAAACTGGGATGAACAATTTTTGTAGTTCATCCATGCAGTCTTTAAATGTCTTCCATTGCATGTCCACCCTTTTAGAATTAATTGCCAGTCAATCATGGCCAATTCATGTCTCATACCCTCAAAGTTACCTTTCTTTAAGTTCAGAACCATTGTTTCTGAATTAACAATGTCACTCTCCATCCTAATGAAGAACTCAACCATATTATGGTCACTCTTGCCCAAGGGGGCACGTACAACAAGACTGCTAACTAACCCTTCCTCATTACTCAATACCCAGTCTAAAATAGCCTGCTCTCTCGTTGGTTCCTCTACATGTTGATTTAGATAACTATCCCGCATACATTCCAAGAAATCCTCTTCCTCAGCACCCCTGCCAATTTGATTCACCCAATCTATATGTAGATTGAAGTCACCCATTATAACTGTTTTGCCTTTGTCGCACGCATTTCTAATTTCCTGTTTGATGCCATCCCCAACTTCACTACTACTGCTAGGTGGCCTGTACACAACACCCACCAGCGTTTTCTGCCCCTTAGTGTTTCGCAGCTCTACCCATACCGATTCCACATCCTCCAAGCTAATGTCCTTCCTTTCCACTGCGTTAATCTCCTCTCTAACCAGCAACGCTACCCCACCTCCTTTTCCTTTCTCTCTATCCCTCCTGAATATTGAATATCCCTGGATGTTCAGCTCCCAGCCTTGGTCACCCTGGAGCCATGTCTCCGTGATCCCAACTATATCATAGTCATTAATAGCCATCTGCACATTCAACTCATCCACCTTATTACGAATGCTCCTTGCATTGAGACACAAAGCCTTCAGGCTTGTTTTTACAACACTCTTACCCCTTATACAATTATGTTGAAAAGTGGCCCTTTTTGATTTTTGCCCTGGTTTTGTCTGTCTTCCACTTTTACTTTTCACCTTGCTACCTATTGCTTCTACCCTCATTTTACACTCCTCTGTCTCTACGCTCACACATTTAAGAAACCCTTTCCCTTTAACTCCATCCTCCACTATCCCATTCAACACCCCACCCCCCTTATTCAGTTTAAAACCACCCGTGTAGCAGTGGCAAACTGTAAATTCTGTAAATTGTCCCTGGTATATAGAATAGTATGGGGGAATCATTGGTCAGCGCAGTCCCGATGGGCCGAAGGGCCTGTTTCCACGCTGTATCTCTAAACTAAAACAATGCTTAATTTTGTTTGTCCACATAAGATTAATACCCATCAATATTAATGGGGAAAAGACTCAAAGTGCTGGAGTAACTCAGCGGGTCAGGTCGAGGCCCTCTTCCCGAAATGTCACCTGTCCATGTTCTCCAGAGCTGTTGCCTGAGCCACTGTGTTACTCCAGCACATTGTGTCTTTTTTGTGTCAGCATCTGCAGTTCCTTGAGTCTCAATGTTAACAGGACAGTTAACAACATTGAAATACATTTTAAACCATGTTACCGGAGACAGAGCGAGGAGGAGTGCACAGTATTTATCTAGATTGAATATTCTGGGATGTCCTGGCAAACCGAAGGGGGTGGGGTGGTGCCTTTATTTAGTCTGGTCATGAGGATAAACTCCAGCCTGCAAGCATCGCTCTCATTGTTGCTTGGCTCTCAGCTATTAAATAGCCTAATTTCTACCGAACATTGAGACTTCATTTGGCCATTGCTGATTTAAAAATCATTACACTTCTGACCGTTTCTGTGAAAGATATGGTCTTGCTGCAACCTCGCCTTCTATAAAAATATTGACATTGCTCCTGGGTGATGTCTGGAACGGTTGAGGTTGAGGGGAGACTTGATAGAACTGTAGGCTTTAGAGATACAACGGGGAAACAGGCCATTCGGCAAACGAGTCTGCACCGACCAACAATCCCCATACACTAGTACTATCCTACGCACTAGGGACAATTTACGATATACAGAAGGCGATTTACCTATAAACCTGCACGTCTTTGCAATGTGGGAGGAAATCGGAGCACGAGAAAACCCACACAGTCACAGGGAGAACGTACAAACTTGGTACAGACAGCACCTGTAGTCAAGATCGAACCCGGGTCTCTGGCGCTGCGAGGCAGCAACTCTATCGCAGTTCCACTGGGCCGTCCTCAAGATATAACGTTGTGAGAGGCATAGATACGGTGGATAGTCAGACCTTTTTCCCAGGATGGAAATGCTCATCACTGGAGGGCGAAGCTGTAAGGTGAGAGGGGAAAAGGTTGGAAAGTTTAGACCAAGAGGAGGAATCACAGAGATGGATGGCTTCCTGATCTCCTCATGTGCTCTGGAGTTTGGTGATTCTTCAACGCAAGCCAACTTGATTTCCGTTCGGTCTGGGGGTGTGATTGTTTGCCCTTTAACCCCCTACGGTGTTGGCCTGTGTTGTTATCTGAAACAACCCATCAAGGATTTTCACCAACTCCTACAATGAATGGGCAGAAGGTGCACATACTTTCAAATCAGAAGGTACAGACCATCCCGCCTTGGACATATATTGGTTTTCTGCCATTGTCACTCGGTCAACTACCTGTCTAATACTGGGAGCCACATAGGCTGTTATTGGATCTAGAATTCTCAATTGCCATTTATTTTTATTTTTAGGGACACAGTGCAGAAACTGGCCCACTGAGTCCGCGCCAACCAGCGATCCCTGTACAATAGCACCATCCTACACGTTAGGGACAATTTACAATCTTTTACCAAAGCCAATTAATCTACAAACCTGTACGTCTTTGGAATGTGGGAGGAAATCGGTGCATCTGGCGAAACCCCAAGAAGGTCATGGGTCTCTGTCACCTACCGACACAGAGGTGCTGTCTGTAAACTCTGTACAAGCAGCACCCTTAGTCAGGATCGAACATGGGTCTCTGGCGCTGTAAGGCAGCAACTTGAGCACTGCGCCACTGTGCCACCCCACTCCTCAAGCGAAGTCAGGTGTCAGCAAAGAGTACTGGCTTTGCTGGAGATGCCTACATTCTGAGGTTGGGAAGTAGCTCAGCAGTGGGTGGACTGGTCTCCATTATCTTTCAACCACACAGATTATTTACTCTTTGTGTTTGTTTGCGAAAGGAAACGAAGGTCCAGAGGAGCCATCTTCCCGAGAGAGAAATGGTGAAGTGCAACCAGAAAAGGGTTTGGTGTGAGGATGCGGGGGATGGCAAACTGAAGAAAGAGGATGGAGATACAACTCGGAGAAAGTGCCCACAAAGGGTGAAGTCGGATGCATGGCGACAGGTTAAGGGAGCAGATGACAACTTTGTTGGGAAGGTGCACAGGGCATGGTCCAGAACAGCAGAGCCACTGTCTTCCCAATACACCAGCTTCCCACACACCTCCTCACTACCTCCCGCTGGGTTGAAGCAAAAGCGTTGTTTGTCCAGTCTGAAACCAGCCACGGTAGACATCTCCACACCTTGTGAACCCGAGTTGTTCCAAATCACTGTGAAGCAAGACTGCAGCACACACCCACGTCACTTGGGCGCAAGGAGCCATGATAACTGTTTGTGCAATGGATTTTCACAGAAAGTCACTTCGGTAGACCACCTGAGCCGCCATCGCCTGTACGAGTGCGAGGAGTTTCTCGCTTGTTTGCACAATTACCATCAGATCGTTTACCCTTTGGATTCCAACCATGCAAATCTCCTCCATGGTGCCACCAATCCTGGAGATCGCCCAGGCTGGTGTAGGACAGTATCGGACAGTGGGAAAAGCCTTAGAGTAGACCTGCGGAACGAGTCGAGCCACCTCTGTAGCCAGAGCAGTGGTGCAAGGCGTAACACGTGGGCAGATTATGACCGGGGCTGCAACTACACATGGACAATCGCTGCTAGCGAGTCTGGAGAGCCACGGAGAGACTTCAGCAGTCGCGGCAAGCATCAGGTGAGAGAGTGCGACAGAAAGTTCCAGGTAAAGTGGAAGGATTCTGGATGCCGAGTGGATTTGGAGGAAGATTTTGCCAGTGGCTACCGACTGCTCTTGAAAGACACAGGTGGTGGTGGTGTATCGGGCTGCACATTCAAGAACCAAGATGGCAGGTTGAAGGGTCATCTTGAGAAACCAAGAGTAGAAATGAAGGACCTGAGGATATCGTCCAAGGAACCATGGAGAAATCCCATTACCAACTGGAAGATTTCAATTCAAAACTCTCAGGATGATGTGGTTCGTCCAAGACTACCCAAGGAGAGTGATCAGTGCAGTAATGCAAGTAACCGCAACAGCAGCTTGTTGAACTCCCAGTACAAGACTCCACCTGATTGTACCAGCCAGGAAACGGTGACTGCTCGGAGTGGGTCGAATAGAAAAATAAAACGTATGCACAAAGGCAATGTTCATGAGTACAGTGCTGACACCGATTGGTCTCACTGCAAGCCGGGAATTTACCAAGATGTCTCAACACGAAAATCTAATAAAAAATCTGAAACGTACAATGACGTTAAGCCCTCTCCAGCTGGGTGTGGGAGTCACCTGAAATATTCCTGGAAAGAAAATAAAAGAGAGTTCAAAGAAGAATCAGACAGTTCCAACAAGCCTTGCCGTGGGCACCAGAGGAAAGATTCATGGAATGGGGAAGATATGGGAGAGATTCCTCGCAAAGAGTTGTTCTTGGCCAACCAACTGTGTGACGTCTTCAGCCATGAAGTAAAGCACAAAAAGAACTCAAGGACCAAAGTCATCCCCGAAGCCAACAACAATAAACATACACACAATCCTCTGGATTCTAACAGGATCCAACAGCAGGCTCATTGGAAGCACATGTGGGATGAATGTGTAGATAACCATAGCAGTTCTGAGAGAGCCTGCTTTCCTTGGGGATTATTGGCCTCGTGAGAGTGATTTTGAGCTTGAATTGGGGGCAAATGGAACCCAGATGTATTTTCACAAGCATTTCGCTGGTGACCACAGACATTATTGATGATAATGTGTGTGAACAAAAGATGTACAAGTAGAAAGCTGGTGTGAACGCATTTCACTGCAAGTGAGCAAAAAAGGGGATCCCAATGAATCAAACGATTTCGGAGCTCCGAGTGGAATGATCATCACTCAGTGTTACATCCTCCACACTTTAGCAATATGACTTTTACCTAAATACCTAACTTTATAAACATTTCCACCTGATCTTGTCAAAAAATGCAGTCGGGTTTTTTCCGAACCAAAATATTTGAATTAACTGATTTGAACAGAGTAGCGGTAGTTTGTGGTATCTGAAGTATGAATATTGGTAGAATAAATGCAAAAGTGTCACCTGTCCAGCTGATGAGCAACTCTTCATTTCTGGTGAACTGATCTAAGAGTACAAAGCTATCTTTTAGAGAGTCGACACACACGTGTAAGAATGCTTAATAGAGATTATTGCAATGGAAGAGAAAAGAAGATATTTCACAAGTGTTCCCGTAAAATTAAATGGTAAACTGCCTCCTCCCTTGTCACTTTCCCAAATGGGTATGACTGAAGAAGTCCAGAGCTGGCCACCGTTTCATTGATGTTGGTGCAAATGTTGCACGCCATGTTTGACTGAATTACTTCAGTGACATTTCAAAGCTAATTCATTGACCAACGTATTTTATGGCAATGTGAAGAAGTGCAAAGTGCTACTCAAATGTGATCTTGTTCCTTCTGCAACAATGTCAGAGATGCAGCAAGCTGAAAGAGAAATCAGAGCCTAAATCACCATTATTTTCCTGCCTCCCACATAAACCTCAATGAACATGGCATAGATGACCTATCTTTAAAAGCAGCCCCGACCACTACTGTTCCAACAGTCTTTGTTTTCTTATTTTAGCTCATTTCATTTTTTTCCAGTCATCTAGCTGAGTTCTAACTGTTGATTAAAATAGTACAATTTTGTTAATCTATTTTGACAATCTAATTTGTGAGAGAAGTTACCTTTAGCGTTATCAAACATGGAAGTTCCAAATAATGTTCAGTCTTGATGGTTAATTTGCAGTTTGAATCTTTGTATTTAAAGTTTAGTTTTAGATTGTCAAATAAATGTAATTGTTTCTGTAAAATGTTTGTAATGTGACCTGCCGCATTTCTGAGGGAGACAAGCAGATGAAAATATAATTTGGAGATTTTGCTCCGAATCGTTTGTGCTACTCCCAGCTGATGATTACTTGAAACTAAAATGACAGTGATTTGAACTGTAACGATACGTTATTGCTACATGTACCTAGGTGGTGATATTCTTTGTTTTTCTGCATACAATCCTGTAAAATGATCCACCAGACTTCACTTGGGCAGTACACAAAGATTTGCCACGTTTCTAGCGCAAAGTTTCAAAAGTTCTTAGTGCAGTCTTATCTTCTCGCAGCGGCGAACCAGACCTGCTTCCCCAAATGGCCGCCTACGGCCCCCCAGCCGAGTCCCTCTTTCCTCTCGGCAGCCCCCCCCCCTCCCGCTGGATCACTCTTCGCTCTCTGTGGACTGCCCGCTAGGTTATTCCACTCACAGGACTGCCCGCTAGGTTACACCACTCTCTGTGGACTGCCCGCTAGGTTACACCACTCTGTGGACTGCCCGCTAGGTTACACCACTCTCTGTGGACTGCCCGCTAGGTTATTCCACTCTCTGTGGACTGCCCGCTAGGTTATTCCACTCACAGGACTGCCCGCTAGGTTATTCCACTCACAGGACTGCCCGCTGGGTTATTCCACTCACAGGACTGCCCGCTGGGTTACTCCACTCTCTGTGGACTGCCCGGCAGGTTCATCCGTCTGGTGAAAAAATCAAACGGGGAAGGCAGCTCAACCGTGGCTAACGAATGAAATCACGGATAGTGTTAAATCCAAGGAAAAGACATATAAATTGGCCAGAGGAAGCAGCAAACCAGAGGACTGGGAGAAATTTAGAAATCTTGAAAGAATGCTTTCAAGAGAGAGCTAGAAAGGGCTCTTAAAAATAGCGGAGTCAGGGGATATGGGGAGAAGGCAGGAACGGGGTACTGATTGGGGATGATCAGCCATGATCACATTGAATGGCATTGCTGGCTCGAAGGGCCGAATGGCCTACTCCTGCACCTATTGTCTATTAACTCAACAGAGAAGGGCAAAGGCGTTAATTAAAAGGCCTGTCCCACTTGGTGATTTTTTCGGCGACTGCCGGCATCATTGACTGCGTATCAGGTCACTGAAAAAATTGCGGCGTGATGTATGACGTGTGGTGTTTTTTCAAGTGTCGCAACATTTTTTTTGTCGCCGCTGAATTTTGAAATGTTCAAACTCTTTTGGCGACACTGATATGACGCCGGCAGTCGCCGAAAAAATCGCCAAGTGGGACAGGCCCTTAAGAGGGGAAAAAAAGAGCATGAAAGAAAGCTTGCGGGGAATATAGAAACTGACTCTAAAAGCTTCTTTAGATATGTAAGAAGGAAAAGATTAGTGAAGACAAATGTAGGTCCCTTTCAATCAGAGACAGGTGAATTTATAATGGGAAATAAAGAAATAGCAGAACTGTTAAACAAATACTTTGGTTCTGTCTTCACTAAGGAAGACAAACTACCAGAAATAGTAGGGGACCGAGGATCTACTGGGAGGGAAGAACTGAAGGGTATCCACATTAGTCAGGAAACAGTTGGGACTAAAGGTAGATAAATCCCCAGGGCCTGATGGTCTGCAACCCAGAGTACTCAAGGAGGTGGCCCTAGAAATCGTGGATGCATTGGTGATCATTTTGCAATGTTCTCTCGGCTCTGGTTCAGTTACTGTGGACTGGAGGGTAGCCAACGTAACTCCACTTTTTAATAACGGAAGGAGAGAGAGAAAACAGGGACTTATAGACCAGTTATTCTTACATCGTTAGTGGGGAAGATGCTTGAGTCGATTATTAAAGATGTTATAGCAGGGCATTTTGAAAGCAGTAACGGGATCGGTCAAAGTCAGCATGGATTTATGAAATCATGCTTGACTAATCTTCTGGAATTTTTTGAGGATGTACTAAGTAGAATGGATAAGGGAGAGCCAGTGGATGTGTTGTATCTGGACTTTCAAAAAGCCTTTGACAAGGTCCCACACAAGAGATTAGTGTGCAAAATTAGAGCACATGGTATTGGGGGTAGGGTATTGACATGGAAAGAGAACTGGTTGGCAGACAGAAAGCAAAGAGTAGGAATTAACGGGTCCTTTTCAGAATGGCAGGCAGTGACTAGTGGGGTGCCACAAGGCTCTGTGCTGGGATCCTAGTTATTTACAATATATATTAACGATTAAGACTAGGGAATTAAATGTGACATCTCCAAGTTTGCGGATGACACAAAGCTGGATGGCAGTGAGCTACGATGAGGATGCTATGAGGCTGCAGGGTGACTTGGATAGGTTGGGTGAGTGGGCAGATGCATGGCAGATGCAGTATAATTTGGATAAACGTGAGGTTATCCACTTTGGTGGCACGAAGTCAGGCAGATTATTATCTGAATGGTGTCAGATTAGGAAAAGGGGAGGTGCAACGAGACCTGGGTGTGCTTATACATTAGTCACTGAAAGTAAGCATGCAGGTACAGCAGGCAGTGAAGAAAGCTAATGGCATGTTGGCCTTCATTGCGAGAGGATTTGAGTTTAGGAGCATGGAGGTCCTACTGCAGTTGTACAGGGCCGTGGTGAGACCGCACCTGGAGTATTGTGTTCAATTTTGGTCTCCTAATTTAAGGAAGGACATTATTGCTATTGAAGGAGTGCAGCGTAGGTTCACCAGGTTAATTCCCAGGATGGCGGGACTGACATATGATGAAAGAATGGGTCGACTGGGCTTCTATTCACTGGAATTTAGGATGAGAGGGGATCTTAAAGAAATATATAAAATTCTTAAAGGATTGGACAGGCTAGATGCAGGAAAAATGTTCCCGATGTTGGGGGAGTCCAGAACCAGGGGTCACAGTTTAAGAATAAGGGGTAGGGCATTTAGGACTGAAATGAGGAAAAACTTCTTCACCCAGTTGTGAATCTGTGGAATTCTCTGCCACAGAAGGCAGTGGGGGGCAATTCACTGGATGTTTTCAAGAGTTAGATTTAGCTCTTAGGGCTAAAGGATTCAAGGGATATGGGAAAAAAGCAGGAACGGGGTACTGATTTTAGATGATCAGCCATGATCATATTGAATGGTGGTGCTGGCTCGAAGGGCCGAATGGCCTAGTCCTGCACCTATTTTTCAATGTTTCTACATCTTTGGGATGTGGGATCAAACGGGAACACCTCTAGGTCACAGAGGAGAACGTGCAAATTCCAAGACAGTTGCCGAGGTCAAGATCAAACCCCGGTCTCTGGAGCTGTGAGGCAACAGCTCCAGACTGTGCCACTGTGCAGCTGGTAGGGCTGCTTTAACTGTATCTTATACTGAATGCTACAATAACCCACTTATGTAACTTCACCTGCAGCGAGAAAGCATCCCAGAACACCACCTGTAATTGAAGTTATTCACGCCAAACTCTTTAAGCATACTTGAGGTTAAAGACTGTTACAAGCTTTTATATCTGACCGATGGTGACAAAAGAAAACTAGAGTGATATTCAGTCAATGCTCCATGACGCTTGTGTACTTAACAGAGCACTAATTGTCAGGCACCCATACATCACCATATATCAGCATCCAAGTAAGCAAATTGTGGGGACTTGGTGCTTACAATGGCAGTGAATGAAATTGTAAAGAGGCTCAAAGAGCATGCAATGAAAGCTTACAATACGAAAACGTTCAGTAACTAAAGCTTTTAACAACATGAATACACCGTATTCAACAATACTAATGCGGTTTTCACATTACTTATTGTACAATTAATTGATATCAGGTTTGACTTAGATGTTTAAATTATTGCAAATTAAATGAAAATGTGCTGGTTTATGTTGGTGATCAACATATATCACAACTATTGATATACATAGAATTAAAATATTTGGCAATATTTTGCTACTGAAAATATTTAGCAGATAATTTTAAATAAATTTTGAGGATATGAAAGATTGAAATCAAATTCCCTACTTAAAGTTTACTGATATAAGCACACACCGTGGCGCAGTGGTAGAGTTTCTGCCTCACAGCGCCAGAGACCTGGGTTCGATCCTGACTACAGCTCTGTCTGTACGTTCTCCCTGTGACCATATGGGTTTTTCTCCGGGTGCTCAGGTTTCTTCCCACGTTGCAAAGACGTGCAGGTTTGCAGGTTAATTGGCTTCTGCAAATTGTCCCTAGTGTGTATGATTGAACGAATGTATAGGTGATTGCTGATTGGTGTGGACTCGGTGGGATGAGGGGCCTATTTCCACGCTATATCTCTAAAACTAAAACATGCATTTAGGCAGACATTACTAGTTTTGCAATCAGCAATAAAGTCAATTTGAACGTCCTTAGCTTTTGCTCGCAAGGTGATATGGATGGGGAGATGAGTGGGTGCTCCAAATCGGCACGGCCTTGTTGGCTTCAGGTGCCACGGACTCCGGTAGGAAATCTGCCGCTCCAGGTGGCCCAGCCGCTGCGAGGACTCTCCCGACGCTGGGGGCAACAACACCCGGTGAGAACGGCCAGGAACATCGGGCCTCCGTAGAGGCAACTGTGGAGGCCTCAATAGACCTGACTTTGGGTGAACTGGGGTTGGGGACTGGACATTGTGCCTTCCCCCACAGTGGTAATCACTGTGGGGGGATGATTTTTGTGTGTTAATGATATTTTATTTTATGTCCAAGATGGCTGCCGGAAGGGAGAGTGGACGCTGGCGCGCATTAGCAGCCGCTGCTCTCTCTTTCATATTGTGTTTTTGATTTTTGTTTTTGGATTGAATTCTCTCTTTAATTTGTGTACTCGTGATGTCTTTACTATTTATTTCATTCCGCTTACATGTTTCTATTTGTTAAACTTTATAAGGTGTCCTTGAGATTTTTGAAAGGCGCCCATAAATAAAATTTATTATTATTATTATTATTAGTGTGGGTATGAAAGACATTCATTATCCATAGTGCATAAGTTACTGCGGCTCATTTCTTCAGCTGCTTAGTGGAATAGTGGGGTCCTACTATATTATTAACATTATTGACGAACTGTGCCAAAGGAGAGACCTGAAAGATAGGACTTTTTGTAAATGTACTCCGTGCCCATTTTTACACAGTTAAATCACGCTACTATTTAAATTCCAAGTAGTGACATTTTTTTATTTCAACAAAAAGATAAACAGGCTACCAGTATTACCTGGTATATTTTTAAAACAGATTCAATAATATCTTGTTAGTAGATACATGGGTGCTTTAAAAAAAAAAGTTTTTTAAAGAAATCACCTTTCACCCTTCTACACTTGATGACTAATGTATAAGATGAGACAAGAACACGGATTAAAGTTAATGTTATTCCTTCAATTAGAAAAAAGATACTCAAACTAAACATCCTGCTGGAATAATTTTGTGTGCATATTAAAATGATTTGGTTCAAAAGCTCATTATTTTAAAGAGAATGTGATTTTGACCGATAGACTTTCCGTGACACTTCCTGCAAAATCAACCCTTAGAAATTATCTGCCTTATTGTGTTGTTATTACACACTGCCACTGAGGCATTATACCTGATTAGAAGGGCTATGTTGCATAAGCAGTAGAAAAATTACACCACTGGGCAAAATTAACAGCTGACTTTATGGTAGCTCCACACAACAGTAAAATGGCCTTGTGTTGCTCAATTCTCTGGCAACACACAAGCTCAGTCTCAGGAATGTGATTAATACAAAATGTTCTTGTGAAAGGTAAATGTTGACATCAATTGGATGAACTATGTGGTAACTTCCATGAACTGAATTAACAAACTGTGGCAATGGCCTTTAGTCCTCTATCTAATATTAAAGAAATGAGGCAAAATTTTCACAGACATTTCAGATCAACTTGAATGAACTGAGCATCTTAATTACGGGTAGACAAAAATGCTGGCGAAACTCAGCGGGTGAGGCAAGAACTATGGAGCGAAGGAAATAGGCAACGTTTCGGATCGAAACCCTTCTTCGAACCAAAACGTTGCCTATTTCCTTCGCTCCATAGATGCTGCCTCGCCCGCTGAGTTTCTCCAGCATTTTTGTCTACCTTTGATTTTCCAGCATCTGCAGTTCCTTCTTAAACATCTTAATTATGGACTGGATTGCCTTGTTTTGACTGGGATGAAGAGTGTTATAGTTTTACAGTATTTCTTGTTCAATGTTATTTGGAATGGCAAACCTCCTACATACAACGCTTTTTCTCCAACGTTTCACTCGATACTCCGACATAAAACATCTGCAGCAGTGATGAGTTCTTAACTGTAGTGAAAATCGTGCCCTCCCCAGGCTCCAAGAAATTTACTTCAAAAATGCAGTGTCCTTGTGTGATCAATTCTACAAAAATAGATCTCTCCCAGCTGTAGAACTTCAGTCCTTCTTCAATTCTTTAGCTTCCTTTGTATCTTCTTCATCAGTGTATTCTGTGGGTTCTTCTCCAGGCTTCAGGAGTTTTCCAACGTAGTTGTACCTCTCTGAAACACATTCATAAAATTGAGACTACAAAGAGGCGTTTGGTAGAATTAACTAACAATCCTATGGCTTGTGCCAAAAAGGAGGCATTTTGGATGCAGCGACAAAAGAAACAATAATCGTAGTTCCCCAATGTAATAAAGCAGTTTTATTTCCATGTTGTGTATCGTTAAAGATTACTAATAGTAATTACATCTTTATTTACACTTAAGTATAGTTTTGTGGATTGGTATAAATCTGGAATTCATAAAGGTTTTAGAAATTCTTCAATTTTCTCCCTGGGAAGAGAGGGAGAATCCAATCCCTGCTCTCCGCACCTTTAGTTTATTTGTTAAAACAGGGCGGTACGATGGCGCAGTGGTATAGTTGCTGCTGTACAGCCCCGGTGGAATTCTCTGCCACTGACGACAGTGGAGGCTAATTCACTGGATGTAGTCAAGAGAGTTAGATATAGCTCTTGGGGCTAATGGAATCAAGGGATATGGGGTGAAAGCAGGAACGGGGTACTGATTTTGGATGATCATATTGAATGGCGGTGCAGGTTCGAAAGGCCGAATGGCCTACTCCTGCATCTATTTTCTGTTTCTTTGCACATTTCTGTTCTGCGTGGATTTTTATTTGTTTATATGTTTCTCTCCTCCATAATGTTAACACAATAAATCATCCATTACAAAGAGGATCTGCTAGCTATGCAAAATGGCAGTGAGCCACACCTAGTAAGATCTCAGAGTGCAACATTTGCAGTTGAAACATCAAAATTTAAATGAAACATCAGAATTCAGCAGATGTTTACAGAGATTCCATATAATGGTGTGTGAACACAAACATAATGGTACAATTGGCAGGGTTGTTCCACACAACACAAACTAATTCTGTGTTGTGGCCCACGCCCGCTAACAGCCTGAATTGCATTTGACAGACCTCCTGGGCCACCATACACAACTGGAAGACCTTTGTCAATCCATAAGACTTACGATTGAACTGCATTTCCCACTCATGAAGACTTTCCAGCTGCATGGCATTGAGATCAGATAACTCATCATATTCATCGCTTAGTGCCTCTTTCTCCAGACAGAATGTAGCAAGGCCCCTTGATGCATCTCTTCCAGCAAACACGCCGTAAGGAGCACCTAACGAAAACAAGTGCAATTTGTTAGTGCAATTTGTTCGTGCAATCTTCTCTTTCAAGGGATATTTTGCTCTCTATAAAACTAATGCAGCAGATGAAATAACAATGCATTAGAATAAAAATAATAACATAGCAGTAAGTGAGTATACCCTTCCTACACAGTTAGTATAATCACTTTAACTGGAAACAGCACTGATTATTTTTCTTTTGCTAGTTTAAATGGATTTCTGAGAGAAATCAACCAAGGTGTAAGACTGACAACTAAGTGGAATTATATCAGGCACTTCCAAAGACCACTGTTCTTCAGTATTTTTGGATCCGCACACAAAAATAAATGCTGCCTGCCCTGTAGTTTTTTTTTGTAATCTTATTTTGCTGCAGACAGAGGATAAGGAGCACAGGTATAAGAGCATAAGAGAGAGGAATGGGAGAAGCGCATAATGGAGAATGGGAGCACTCACTAAGACCACGGCTGATCTTCTCCATCAGTGCCACTGACCTACACTAGCCTCTGTACCCATTGATCCCCTTAAAATCCAAAAACATTTGAAGAATGAGAATTTTGCCTGCTCAATCTTCCAACTCTCTAGAGTACAGGCCAGTCGATTTAATCTCTTCTCAAAAGAAAATTCCAACCCTCTAGCCCCACACAATAGAAAGTAGGTGCAGGACTAGGCCATTCGGCCCTTCGAGCTAGCACCACCATTCAATATGATCATGGCTGATCATCCAGAATCAGTACCCTGTTCATGCTTTTTTCCCCATATCCCTTGATTCCGTTAGCCCTAAGAACTATATCTAACTCTCTCTTGAAAACATCCAGTGAATTGGCCTCCACTGCCTTCTGTGGCAGAGAATTCCACATATTCACAACTCTCTGGGTGAAAACAACTCTCTGGGTGAAAAAGTGTATTCCTATATTCCTAAGTATATTCCTATGGTAACAATTATTTTTTAAACTAAAACTCAAACTACCATACGAAAATTATATTCTCACGAAAAGCCATTGCTCGAAAATATTAATTGTTTCCCTTTCCAAAGGTGATTTGCTGAATACTTCCAGCATTTTCTGTTTTCTATTCATTTTTGTTTGCTTTTGAGGATAAGACTATTTGTTCTAAAGTGCTCACTGTTCCATTTACCAGCACAGCTGTATTGGTTTTTAGAACATGGAACAGTACAACACAGGAACGGGCCCTTCGGCCCACAACGTTTGTGCGAACATGATGCCAAGTTAGTTTGTTTGTAGGCATTTGAACTGCAAAGCACTGAATTTGGGGCGTGGGAGACTGAAACCTTCATGTGGTCCGCCCTGTTTCGACGAATGCAATCAACCTGGCGTGCACAATCAAATAAGATCAAACAGAACAAGTTGTCCTACGACTTGAGGCTGTGCACGCCATACGCAAGAAGAAGGTTATTTGGGCAAATCGTTACAATTAGCGGTGCTCAACATGATCAATCTTTGTGTTTTCATACAAGCAGATGTTTTTCCACAATGGGCTAATTACAGTCAATACAAATACCATTTCAGAAATATTGTGAATTGCGCTGCATCAAAAATTCACAATCTCTTAGATTTAGCTACATAAAAGTGATGATCCATTTATATGTAATAATACTGAAATTCACAATAAAAGTGTTATTTAGAGTCATGGTCATAAGAGTGATACAGCGTGGAAACAGGCCCCTCGGCCCATCTTGCTCACACCGGCCAACATGTCCCAGCTACACTAGTCCCACCTGCCCCGGTTTGCTCCATTGTCCTCCAATCCTGTCCTATCCATGTACCTGTCCAACTGTTTCTTAAACGTTGGGATAGTCCCTGCCTCAACTACCTCATCTGGCAACTTGTTCCATATCCTCACTACCCTTTGTGTGAAAAAATTACCCATCAGATTCCTATTAAATCTTTTCCTTCACCTTGAACTTACGTCCTCTGGTCCTTGATTCACCTACTCTGTGAATCTGCCCGATCGATTCCTCTCATAATTTTATACACCTCTATAAGATCACCCCTCATCCTCCTGCGCTCCAAGGAATAGAGTCCCAGCCTGTTCAACCTCTCCCTATAGCTCAGACTCTCTAGTCCTGGCAACATCCTCGTAAATCTTCTTAGTACCCTATCTAGCTTGACAACATTTCTATTTACCGTTTCCACCTGGACAACAGTATTTTTGCTTCAGGTCCACTATCAGGAGTGACATCGGAAGGTTTCATCCACTTCATTATATTAACTCATTCAAGGAATATTAGAAAAAGTCAAAGCTCGAGAAGCTGTAGTTTTTAAAAGTAATCCAAAATCACCATTGCCTTGATGAATTTTACCCTTATCATTAATAATTTCCAGTGGTATTTCTGAAGCACTGGAAAAACCACCTGCAATCTTCCAAAATGGATGTAAGGAAACATAACATTGAAGGAAACTTCTAATACGGCCCAAAACCATGAAAAAGCAG
>JAXLNO010004374.1:0-273240 GCA_038087875.1 Malacoraja senta | reverse complement strand
TCGCCCATTCCTTCTCTCCTGAGATGCTGCCTCACCCGCTGAGTTCCTCCAGCATTTTGGGTCTGCCTTCGATTTAAACCAGAACCTGCAGTTCTTTCTTACATAAGGCATATTCCACATCTGAACTCAAATATAAAACCTCCTGGCCGGCTGAGCTCAGCCCTTCTTTCAGTATTTTCAGGAAGATTGTGACATCCTAACCAGGAATGTTTACTTTAATTTAGTTTAGTTTAGAGATATAGGATGGAAACGGGCCCTTTGCCCCAATGAGTCCACGCTGACCAGCGATCCATCCACTAGTTTTATCCAACACACCAAGGATAATTTACAGTAGACAATCAACCTACAAGCCTGCACGCCTTTGGAGAGTGGGAGGAAACAGGAGATCCCGGAGAAAATCCACACGGTCACAGGGAGAACTTACAAAATCTGTACAGACAGCAACCGTAGTCAGGATCAAACCTGGGTCTCTGGCGCTGTGAGGCAGCAACTCTATCGACCAGTGAAGGCTTTCCTTACCAAATGGCTTCATTAACATAGATAGACACAAAAAGCTGGAGTAGCTCGGCGGGACCACCTCGACCCGAAACGTCACCCATTCCTTCTCTCCAGAGATGTTGCCTGTCCCGCTGAGTTACTCCAGCATTTTGTGTCTATATTCGGTTTAAACCAGCATCCACAGTTCCCTCTTACAAAGAGGCTTCATTACCATTCTATATACTTGCATTGCCACTTACAGAGGGCTGTGGCCTTGGACTCAATATCCTTCTATACACAAAGAGGCGGCACGGTAGCGCAGCGGTAGAGTTGTTACCTTGCAGCGCTTGCAGCGCCAGAGACCCGGGTTAGATCCCCTCTACGGGTGCTGTCTGTATGGAGTTCTTCGGTCTACGAGATCTTTGGTTTCCTCCAACACTCCAGAGATGTACAGGTATTTATTTAGTACATTTAAAAATTGTCCTTAGTGTATGTAGGATAGTGTTAATAACCGGGGATCGCTGGTCAGCGTGGACCCGGTGGGCTGTAGGGCCTGTTTCCGCACTGTATCTCTAACCAAAAATAAACTGAACTAATGCTGTTAAGCTCATGCCATGAAGTATATACTTTCTCTTTAGATTCGATCTCCCAAATAGCAACTGCTTACACTTGCTCGGATTAAACTCCATCTGCTATTTATCCGCTCATTAATATGGAGGCACTAGCAGAAGATTATGCTTCTTAGCTTCTTGGGAGCGGCACTGTGGCGCAATGGTAGAGTTACTGCCTTACAGCGCCAGAGACATGGGTTCAATGCTGACTGCGGGTGCTGTCTGCAAGGAGTTTGTACGTTCTCCCCGTGACCTGCCTGGGTTTTCTCCTGGTTTCCTCCCACACTCCAAAGACGTACAGATTTGTCAGTTAATTGGCTTCAGTAAAAACAAATTGTAAATTGTCCCTAACATGTGTAGGATAGTGTTAGTGTATGGGTGATCACTGGTCGGTTGGACTCGATGGGTCAGAGGGCCTGTTTCCACGCTGTATCTCAAAACTAAACTAAACTAAAACTGATACAGGGATGGAAGGAGAAGAGGAGAGAAGCATCTAGAAGAACTGTGATATTTTATGTCAATGCTGTGTATAATATTCCATAAATAATAATAATTTGAGAATATTGTTTGTCATTATTTGCTGATTCTACTTCTGCTAACTGATCCAGCATAAACGTGGAGGTACTGAAGATAGACACAAAATGCTGGAATAACTCAGCGGGACAGGCTGCATCTCTGGAGAGAAGGAACGGGTGACGTTTCGGGTCGAGACCCTCCTTCAGACCAATTGTAGTTTACCGTGGATCTCAGATGCTTGTTTTCTCGTTAAAAGGGCGAGAATTGAAATTCTAACACAGAGAGTGGCGATACAGTACTCCAGCAGTATTTAATCCTGAAGGACAGAAGTGGCTGAATATGCAATTTCAGTGTCGTCCCAAGAGGAAGTTTCAAAACAGGTCCAGAAGACAAAGACTAAAAAAAACTGAAATGGAGGACCTTCGTACTTTTATTTCAAGAGAAATCTCAAGTATAAAGGAAGAACTGAAAATCTTCAAAGAAGAAATTTCAACCTCGGTTCAGACTGTTCGAGAAGAATTGTTTACTTGGAAGGAAGAAATGTCTGAAAAATTAAATCAACAAATGGAAGAGGTAAACATTAAACTTAATTTGATGGAATCTAACTTTAACTCTAGGTTGGATCCCATTATCGATACAGTAAATCAACACACTGCAGCTATAATTGAATTAGAGTCAATTGCCGACACAAGTGCTGAAACTACAAAAAGAATTATCTCCGAGACCAAGTGTTTAACAGATATATTGAATAAAGTGACTGAAAAATGTATTTATTTGGACGGACGTCAGAAGCGCCAGAATCTAAGAATTGTTGGTGTTAAAGAGGGCAAAGAGGGAAATAAAAACCTTCGTGACTTTGCTGCAGATCTTTTACAAAAAGTTTTAAATTTAGATAAAAAGCCACTACTAGGTCGGGCACACAGAGCATTGAGACCTCGTCCGAGTGCTAGCGCCCCCCCAAGACAACTGATACTGAAGGTGCATTATGACAACATTTTGGAAGACATCTTGACAAAAATTGCTGGCAACAGAAATCTTTCATTTGAAGGCGACAGGATCAGTATTTTCAGAGATTATCCTGTAGAGGTCGTTAAGAGAAGAGCGCTTTTCAATGAGACACGAGGAATCCTTAAGAAGATACCAAATTTGAGATATGGACTGATGTACCCTGCAAAACTGAGA
This sequence comes from Malacoraja senta, assembly GCA_038087875.1. Taxonomy (NCBI): domain Eukaryota; kingdom Metazoa; phylum Chordata; class Chondrichthyes; order Rajiformes; family Rajidae; genus Malacoraja; species Malacoraja senta. Next base: position 270,454 of record JAXLNO010004374.1, on the reverse strand, counting down.
ATCACCTACAAGCAGAAGGAACATTTCTTCACCGATTACAAGGAAGCATTGGAGTTCGCCCAGGATATTGAGAATCCGACTGATGATTGAACATTATCCCCACGGTGTCATCACCTTGCAGAGAACAAATGGAACTTTAAATTGTTATACTCAAGGACTAATGATAGTTGATAATGATAGCTGAGCAAGTTATCTTGCTATTGATTTATAACCTTTATTATTTAGTACTAATCACTATTAATTATTACTAACTATTATTAACAAGATATTCTTAGAATTAGTTATAAATAAGGACTATAAATAATGTTTGATTTATGTATTTTATTAATAAAATTTGTTTTTTATATTTGACTAATATTTGACTAATATTTTTTAGGAGAATAAAAATTCCCTACTACTGGATTACAAATTCTTTGGACCTAAAAATGTTTCTCCCCCCTCCCTTTTAAAAATTGCTTTTATTGAAATTTTCTTTTTTATTAAAGCACGGAGCTAGTATTATTTTTTTATAAGGCGATAGGGGACGATCAGCCATGATCACAATGAATGGCGGTGCTGGCTCGAAGGGCCGAATGGCCTCCTCCTGCATCTATTTTCTATGTTTCTATGGTTCCAATTAGATATAGAGAATGCGGCCGTCCCATAATAAAACTGCTGCACTTAAATATGTTAAATCAAATATACTCAGATCAAATCATAAAACTTTATCAACACACTAAACAACTACAATTTGAATTTGATGATAAACCACAGGTTTTGTACAATGGAAAAACCATGGAATTAAAAAGGTGGGACACCTTTACCGAAAAGGTATTTTTCTTTCATTTCAGGAGTTACAACAGAATTATGGACTACACTCAAATAATTATTTTAGGTATTTACAACTTAGAGATTATGTTAAATCACATACACAAGAATATAGAATTAGGGAGCCAGAAATCCTTGACGAATGTTTGAATAAACATCCTAACACAGATAAATTAATATCTCACATCTATAATATCCTTTTTGATAGTGAGGTCCCATCGACGGAACTACATAGACAAGCATGGGGAAATGAATTGGCTCAACCCATAATGAAAGATATATGGGATGAAAGTTTACAACATATACATCAACCTTCGTTAAATGCCAGACACACCTTAATACAATTTAAAGTACTATATAGACTGCACTATTCTAAAACAAAATTAAACAGAATTTTTCCAAATATCTCTCCTATCTGTGATAAATGTCAATATTTAGAAGCTAACTTAACTCATACTTTTGTAAACTGCATAAAAATTAAACATTTTTGGACGGATATTTTTTAAATTATTTCTGAAGTTGTTAATATCCAATTGGATCCTGATCCAAAACTAATAATATTAGGAATATCAGAACAAAGCATAAAACTTACAATAAACCAAAGAAATTTCCTTGATTATAATATAATAATTGGGAAAAAATTAATATTAAAATTTTGGAAAAACCCAACAACCCCCACAAGTACCACTAGGGGCGCCGCACTGAAGGCAGCCTCTGCCTACAGTCTGTTTGTTTTTCTATATTTTTATTATTTGTAGTTAGTTTTAAAAGTATGTGTCTTTAGTTTCTCTAACTTTTCTATGTGGGGGAGGGGGGGTAGGGTAAGGGGGAAACCGTTTCCCAGTCACTTCCTGGCGAGGACGCGACTATTCTCCGTGTCGCATCCTCGCCCCACTCCTCGCGGCCTACCACCTGGATTGGAACGGCCTTTCCTGCCGGGGACCGGACCAGATCTCCAGCAGTGGCGGCGCAACGCTGGATTCACATCGGAGCGGGCGATGCCTTACCTGGGATCGCCGTGGAGGCTCCGGAGTGCTGGGCCGCTGCATCAACATCGGAGCTGCAGAGCTTCCAGCGCGGCCGGCGCTGTCTTCAACATTGCGGAGACCTGGGGCCATTTACCGAGGGCCGCCAGCGTTGAATCTCCGCCCGGCGCGGTCTGTGGACTTCGGAAGCCGCGGACTCTGGTAGGAGGTGGCCGTTTCGGATGTCCAAGCTGCGGAGGATCCCGTCCAGTCCCGACGTTGGACTTCCATCACCCCGGCGAGCGGGTGTGAACATCGGGCCGCCCGTAGTGGCGACAGCGGGGGCTCGGGAGCCCCCCGACCACGGGAGGACAACGGGAGGAGGATGACTGAATTTTGGAGCCTTCCCTCACAGTGGGAAACTTTGATCCCGCTGTGTGGGATGTCTGTGTTAAAGACTATCGTGTTCTGTGCTCTTTATTATTCGTATGGCTGTATGGTGACCACACATTTCACTGTACCAATTGGTACATGTGACAAATAAATGTATCTTGTATCTTGTATCTTGTAATTAAAATGTGGATTATGGAGATGTCTGAGACCTTACATTTGGAAAAAATTAGACTTGTCTTAATTGACAAATCAGAACTATTTGCGAGAATATGGTCTCCATTTATTGATTTTCTGAAAGGGTAAATTGGTTCAGCACGGAAGCTGGACTGAAACTTGGATGAATAATTACACTCTATAATCTATGGATCTATCTCCAAAATTGTGTTATTGGTAATCTCTTTTATTTATTTGTTCTCCCTTCTCTACTAGCTTATAGTTTCTTTTTTCTCTTCTCTTATTTCTTTTCTCTTTATAGCTCTATCTTTCAAAAAAATCAATAACAAATAAACAGAAGCTGTGTTGATATGTAGCTGGTAAACAAATCGTGTTTTGGTTATGATATGTATATGCTTCTAATAAAAATATATTTAAAAAAAGAAGTGGCTGAATATGGTCAGTGATCACACAAAGGGTGGTGGGTGTATGGAACGAGCTGTCAGAGGAAGTAGTTGAGGCTGGGACTATCCCAACATTTAAGAAGAAGAATTAAGAATTAAGAATTAAGAATTAAGAAGAATTAAGAAGAAGTCTGAAGAAGGGTCTTCTCTCCAGAGATGCTGTCTGTCCCGCTGAGTTACTCCAGCATTTTGTGTCAATATCCAACATTTAAAACATTTTTGGACAGGTACATGGATAGGACAGGTTTGGAGGGATATGGACCAAATGCTGGCAGGTGGGACCAGTGTAGCTGGGACATTGTTGGCTGATGTGGGCAAGTTGGGCTGAAGGGCCTGTTTCCACACTGTATCACTCTGTGACTCTATGATCATTGCCTTCTCAAGGACAAAGGTGAATAGAAAAATTCCAGACTGGTCAATGATGCCTATATCGCTTATGTGAACACGACTGAGATACCCAATGACCATTACATACCTTCTGCACCTTGGATTTCATAAACTTGAAAACTCCCACTGTTATTCTGACGCAATATAGTAAAAGTAATTAGCCTGGAACGCATTGATTACAAAACAGGAAGTTGACACGTCACTCTGTCCAAAATAAATCTTTTAATCATGCTTTTGATAATTGGCAAGAATTCCTGGGATAGGAAGGTGTTGAGTAATTTCCCTGTTCTCTATTTACATCATTGTGGTATTATTCGTGGGATTTTTTTTTTTGAGGTCCGGGCTATATAAGCGTGAAATCAAACACTGCGACCAGAACATCTTCAGCCATGTATAGATGTAAAATGAAAACCATCCTCTTTGTTTTTGCTGCAGTCCATGTCTTCTACACCTCTGGCAAGTACTGAAACAAGCTGTGAATGGACTAGAGTATGATTTGTTCTGATTGTTGTTGTGGGTTCAATCTAGCAAAGAAGTTAGCAAATACCATTTTGCATCATGAAATATTCGAATGTAATTCATGGGAAGGTAATTCCATTTTGACACAGAGCAGTAGAATCAAAAGCTTTGTCTAAAGAGATAGGTTTTAAGGAACATGTCATGGTGCAGAGAGTAAGAGGCAGAGACATTACTCAAAGATATATTGTTCTTGAAATCTGTTTCTGTTTCAGCGCAATCATGTGCAAATTCATCCTTTCCAATTGTTGAAAATGCTACAATTACACAGGTGAACATGGACTCCTCAAACAGCAACCTCTTTGCTGTTACAAGATGTGAAGTTCTCAACGTAAGTGCATTTCATTTCACGGTTAATTTTTACCTCTTGCCAAAATGTATTAAATGACACGAGCATGCGTTTCTTCTCCTGCATTTGTTCTACTAGTTTTAAAACGGTTGCGGAAAAGTCCAGAACTGGTCTACGAATGTGGCAAGGTGAATTTTATGGTGTTAAACAGGAGTTTGTAAAAGTTACAAACTTTACAGGAGTTTGATTGGAGTAGGTTGTTTGTGTGCCAAGGAGGAGGGTTTCAAAACTGAGATAGTGGGAGCTCATGATGTCCATGTTTCTGACAGAGTTAAAGTCAAGGCAGGCTGGAGGAGGGAACACTGGAATAGAAGGTACACAAAAATGCTGGAGAAACTCAGCGGGTGCAGCAGCATCTATGGAGCGAAGGAAATAGGCAACGTTTCGGGCCGAAACCCTTCTTCAGACTGATAGGGGGTGGGGGGAGGCGGGGAGAAGAAAGGAAAAAGGAGGAGGAGGAGCCTCCAGCATCTGCAGTTCCTTCTTTAACACTTTGTCTACTCCACTGCGAAATCTCCTCAAGGTATGCCTACTTTGAAGAAGTTCTCCTCCTCCCTCCGTAGACAGTTTCACAACCTCCTCTCTAACTGCTAACCCTTGCTGTCTCCTCCCCTTCCTACCTCTCCCTCAGCCCTCGGGCTCCTCCTCCTCCTCCTTTTTCCTTTCTTTTCCCCACCTCCCCCCACCCCCTATCAGTCTGAAGAAGGGTTTTCGGCCCGAAACGTTGCCTATCTCCTTCGATCCATAGATGCTGCTGCACCCGCTGAGTTTCTCCAGCATTTTGTGTACCTTCGATTTTCCAGCATCTGCAGTTCCTTCTTTAACAAGTGCTATTGAAGCTCTTATAGAAGGATTTTATAGAAACATATAAAATTCTTAAGTGATTGGACAGACTAGATGCAGGAAACATTTTCCCGATGTTGGGGGAGTCCAGAACGTCACGGTTTAAGAATAAGGGGTAGGCCATTTAGGACTGAGATGAGGAAAATCTTATTCACCCAGAGAGTTGTGAATCTGTGGAATTCTCTACCACAGAAGACAGTCGAGGCCAATTCACTGGATGTTTTCAAGAGAGAGTTAGATATAGCTCATCGGGCTAAAGGAATCAAGGGATATGGGGAGAAAGCAGGAACAGGGTACTGATTTTGGATGATCAGCCATGATCATATTGAATGGCAGTGCTGGCTCAAAGGGCAGAATGCCTTACTCCTGCACCTATTTTCTATATTTCTATGTCTCAATTGGCAGAAGGAAGAATGGGGCATGGCTCAGGAACTAGGATCAAGTGATCCCTGGAGGAGTATAGGGGATAGACACAAAAAGCTGGAGTAACTCAGCGGGTCAGGCAGCATCTCTGTAGAGAAGGAATAGGTGACGTTTTCGGGTCGAGACCCTTCTTCAGACTGTCAGGGGAAATGAAACGAGTGTTACAGACGGTGATGTAGAGAGATATAGAACAAATGAATGAAAGATATGCAAAAAAAGTAACGATGATAAAGGAAACAGGCCATTGTTAGCTGTGGGCTAGGTGAAAACGAGTTACAGACAATGAGACTCAACAAGACGACTTTGAAGCTGATACGACGGGTGGGGGAGGGATGGAGAGAGAGAGGGAATGCAGGGGTTACTTGAAGTGAGATAAATCAATATTCAGCATAATATCAGTATAGGGGATGCAGGAATATACTTAATAAGTAAGTCAGGAAGGTAAAAAGGGGACATGAGGTAGATTGGCAGAAAAAAATAGAAAATCCAAAGAGATTTAAATAAGTATATTGTGGAAAAGAGAAATTAGGGAGAGAATAGGGCATCTCAAAGAGGGACATGGGCATCTATTTGTGGAGCTGCAGGAGGTGGGCAAGGTCATTGATGAAAATTTCACCTTTGTGGAGAAAGATATTAGAAACATAGAAAATAGGTGCAGGAGTAGACAATTCAGCCCTTCGAGCCAGCACCTCTATTCAATATGATCATGGCCGATCATCCAAAATCAGTACCCCATTCCTGCTTTCTCCCCATATCCTTTGATTCCATTAGCCCTAAGAGCTAAATCTAACTCTTTCTTGAAAGCATCGAGTGAATTGGCCTCCACTGCCTTCAGTGGCAGAGAATTCCACAGATTCACAAGTTTAAGACAAGGGAACTGGTAAAAATTACCATGGGACGTCTTGCTGCCAAGTTAATCTCATCTCCTTGTACGTGATCCTTCATCCTTCCCTGCATATCTACGTGCCTATCTAATAGTCTCTTAAACACCACCGTGCTTTGGTCTTCCACCACTACCCCCAGCACCATGTCCCTGACACCCACTGCTCCCTGTTTAAGGGCCAATGTGCCCTCAATTAAACTTTCCCCCTCTGAACTTAAAGCTCATCTATAGTCCTTGACATTTCCACCCTGAGAAAATACATCCAAGAACATCGTGGGAAGTGACAGAGAAAAACACTGTGAGTGTGGCTGAGAAATATGCATCACTGTTAGTCTAGGTGAGTGTTGGTGAGATTGGAGGTGGCTAATATTCTACCTTTATTTAAGAAGGTATTCGCCATTCACTCTATCCAGGCCTTTGTCTATTTGGTAATTTTCAATGAGGTTCCCCCTCATCCTTCTAAACTCCAGTGAGTACAGGCCCAGTGCCGTCAAACGCTCATCATATGTTAACCAAAGCTAAACGTCCCAAGGTAATCCATGTATGCTGTGATTTTGGGGTAGAGAATTTGTGTATATCAATGACTGCATGGGCACTGCTTCCAGCACCCGTGTGGAATTTAGTTTAGTTTAGTTTAGAGATACAGCGCGGAAACAGGCCCTTTGGCCCACTGAGTCCGCGCCGACCAGCGATCCCCACACATTAACATTATCCTACACACACTAGGGACAATTTACACTTATACTAAGCCAATTGACTTACAAACCTGTACGTCTTTGCAGTGTGGGAGGAAACCATAGATCTTGGAGAAAACTCATGCAGGTCACAGGGAGAACGTACAAACAGTACCCGTAGTCAGGATCGAACCCGGGTCTCTGGCGCTGCAAGCACTGTAAGGCAGCAACAATACCACTGCGCCACCGTGCCACCCTAAATTCATCAAGTTTATCAGGCACAATTTTCACACCACTCTCAACATTGCTCAGACCCCAGCTACACTATCTATGTCCCTCTAAATGCACAGCCCCATTCTCTTCACACCAAACCCAAACCATTACCACTCGCTGAGACCAGAAACCTGCTCTCAGAGACCTATTCATACCTATCCTTGGACCACACCCTGCAAAGGGCGTAGTCCGTATCTGGAATGAGCTGCCATGGAATCTAAAATTGGATACAATTACAACATTTAAATAAGATTAGGACAAACGTATGGATGGGAAAGTTTAACAAGTGTAGAGATTTACATGGGGACTAGTCGGCCTTCAATGAGATTCCTCTCAGAGATTCAAAGCTTGCGGATTGTAGAAATGTGATTCCGCCTGTATAAAATAGGATAACAGACTTTAAGGTTAGGATGGCAGAAGGTGGCACTAGCATAACAGCAGATCAAGGGGCGGCACGGTGACACAGCAGTAGAGTTGCCGCCATACAGCTCTTGCAGCGACGGAGACCCGGGTTCCATCTTGACTATGGATGCTGAATGTACGGAGTTTGTACGTTCTCCCAGTGACCGCGGTGTTTTCTCCGAGATCTTCAGTTTCCTCCCACACTCCAAAGACGTACAGGTTTGTAGGTTAATTAGCTTGGTGTAAACGTAACATTGTCCCTAATGTGTGTAGGTAAAATAGTGTTTATGTGTGGGGATCGCTGGTCGATGCGGACTTGGTGGGCTGAAGGGCCTGTTGCCGCGTCGTATGTCTAAACTAAACTAATCTAAACTAAATCTTAATAAAAATAAAACAGAGAACTTTCATTAGTATAAAAATAATTACTGTTTCTAATGCCATAGCATTGCAACAGGAGAAAAGTATCCACAGAAACTATCTGAATGCAAGCAATAGAAACTCATACGGATTAACAGTTGCTGCTTGTGCAACCAAAGTAAACCTTATCTCACTGTAGAATTAATTGTAGTGACAGCCTGAAACAGTAATTATTTTTATACCAATGAAAGTTCTCTCTTTTATTTTGTTAAGATTTAGTTTAGCTTAGTTTAGTTTAGTTTAGTGTAGTTTATTATCTCAATGGGGTTATTGAATTGAATTGAATGCTGTTTATTGTCATTCAAGCCTAGGCTTGAACAAAATTTCATTCCTACAGTTTTGTTTTACATTACAAAAAAACACAAGACCCACACTTAATACAGTTTACATAAACATCCATCACAGTGAGTCTCCAACACCTCCTCACTGTGATGGAAGGCAAAGTCTTATCTCTTCCCTTTATTCTTCACCCGCGGTCCAGCAGTCCAACTGCAGCGTCTAGGCGAACTGGGGCTCGGATGTTAAAGCCCCCGGCGGACGATGGTAAGTCCCGTGGCCATTCAGCCACGCCGGGCGATGCTAGGCCCCGGCTCCGTGTCCTTCAAACCCCGCGGTTCAAGCAGTCCAACCCGTGGTCCAACTGCAGCGTCTACGCGAACTGGCGCTCCAATGTTAGAGCCCCCGGCGGGCGATGGTAAGTCCCGTCCGTGTCCTTTGAACCTCGCGATTCCAGTGGGAGAAGTTGCCGTTGCGGGAGCTCCGAAAAGCCGTCTCCCACCAGGGACCTGGAGCTCCCGATGTTCCTGTCCACCGGGCCCGCAGACGGAGCCTCCGAAACTCCGGAGTCGGGTCGCAGACGAGCGTCACCACAACTCTCCCTGCTCCAAAGCCGGCCAGCTCCGCGATGTCAGGTCCCCAGGCTCCGCGACTGGAGCCCCCAGGTTGGTCCCGGCCGGAGGCCGCCGCCGGCTCCACAATGTTAGGCCCAACGACATCGGAGATCCGACAGGGAAAAAGTCGGGTCCCCGAACAGGGAAGAGATTAACGGTTTCCCCAACATCCCCCCCCTCCACCCCCCACATATACACAGCTAAAAAAAAATAAAAACTAAGCTCCAGACATACATTTAACAAGACAAAAAATTAAAAAAAGACGGACGACTGTAGTTGAGCCGCTGCAGTTTGGCGCCGGCACTCCCGACGTTACGTTAGGTAAGGGGGAGGTACAGCGAGACCTGGGTGTCCTTGTACACCAGTCACTGAAAGTTGGCGTGCAGGTACAGCAGGCAGTGAAGAAAGCTAATGGAATGTTGGCCTTCATAACAAGAGGATTTCAGTATAGGAGTAAAGAGGTTCTTCTGCAGTTGTATAGGGCTCTGGTGAGACCACATCTGGAGTATTGAGTACAGTTTTGGTCTCCTAATTTGAGGAAGGACATCCTTGTGATTGAGGCAGTGCAGCGTAGGTTCACGAGATTGATCCCTGGGATGGCGGGACTGTCATATGAGGAAAGATTGAAAAGACTGGGCTTGTATTCACTGGAGTTTAGAAGGATGAGGGGGGATCTTATAGACACATATACAATTATAAAAGGACTGGATAAGCTAGATGCAGAAAAAATGTTCCCAATGTTGGGGGAGTCCAGAACCAGGGGCCACAGTCTTAGAATAAAGGGGAGGCCATTTAAGACTGAGGTGAGAAAAAACGTTTTCACCCAGAGAGTTGTGAATTTGTGCAATTCCCTGCCACAGAGGGCAGTGGAGACCAAATCACTGGATGGGTTTAAGAGAGAGTTAGATAGAGCTCTAGGGGCTAGTGGAATCAAGGGATATGGGGAGAAGGCAGGCACGGGTTATTGATTGGGGACGATCAGCCATGATCGCAATGAATGGCGGTGCTGGCTCGAAGGGCCGAATGGCCTCCTCCTGCACCTATTTTCTATGTTTCTATGTTTCTATGTGTGTTTGTAAGCTTTACATTTCTGACGGGAATCTCATAGAAGGCAAACTAGCCGCCATGTTTATCTCAATAGCCAGTGTATTATCTTGCCACTACTCACTGCAAAGAAAGCTCATCAATGCCTCTACTTCCTCAGAAGTGAGAGGAGGTTCGAAATGTTGCCGAATACCCTTTAAAGCTTCTACAGGTGTGCGGTGGAGTGCATATCATGCTGGTTACACATGTTCTCTACTGCTCATTAACTCAAGGACCCAAGTTAGAAGAAAGCTGCAGAAAGTGGTGGACATTGCCTGGTCCATGACCTGGTATTGATCCCCCCCACCATCAAAGTGACCCACAGTAAGTTGTGCCTTAGAAAGACAGTGATTATCATCAAGGAACTCTACCACCTTGGCCATGCTCTCATCTCGTGGCTTCTAATGGGAGAAAAGGTTCCATGACCTCCAAATGAAAGAACAACTTCTTTCCATCATCCGTCAGCCATCTTGAACCACAACCTTACTTCAGCTATCATCTACTATGAACTTTGTTGAGGGTGCACTCCGTACTTCGGTAATTTATAGTTTATTGTTTATTGTACATTTATTCGCATGTTGTTGCATTAAGAGCAAGTAAGAGTTTCATTGTTCCCTGCCCAGTGCACTTGACAAAGAAACGCTCTTAACCCATGACCCACTGCATCAATGTGCATTGAAGGCCATCTTGAGAAGCAGCAAGTAATGTGATTGCAGTGCAGCAAGCCATAGGAAATCCAAATAACAATGGTGTCATTGGGTATGTTATTTTAAATACTATTCATTGAGTGTAACATTCTTCTTTGGTTTTAGATCACTAATTTAGGAGAACGCCTAACCCGGGTCATAATAGTTCTTGATATCCAGGAAACTATATGCCTGAACAACTCCGGTATGGATCCATCACTCTGTGCCCTGGTACCCATCTTGGAAGCTGTGAGTGTTACAACATTTGCTATTCATTTCTCTGTTGTCATCTCTATTGACATAGGTTCATAAGTTCATAAGTAAAAGGAGCAGAATTAGGCCATTCGGCCCATCAACTCTACTCCGCCATTCAATCATGGCTGATCTGTCTTTCCCTCTTAAACCCATTCTCCTGCCTTCTCCCCATAACCTTTGGACGCCCGCACGAATCAAGAATCTATCTATCTCTGCCTTAAAAATATCCACTGACACGGCCTCCACAGCCTTCTGTGGCAAAGAATTCCACAGATTCACAGGATTAGAGAAATCACTATTCATACCGCTGGCTTGTAAGCAGCCTAAGCAAAATATGAGGTGCTGTTCCTCCAATTTGTGTTGATTTTGGGGAGAAATCTGTGCTCACCGAGTTGTGGGTTTGGAGCAAGGCCAGTCTTTATCGTCTATCCCTGATTGTGTTTGAAATGGGTGGTTTCTGGGCCATTAAGAGTTGATCACATTATATTGGGTCTGGAGTCAGTGAGGCCAAATGAGATTTGTTTCAGTGAAAGGCATTATTGAACAAAGCGGGATTATGCAACAAGCCAGTAGCTTGATGGTCAGTTGCTGATTTGTTACATTTAGTACATTACTGAATTTAAATTCTCAAGCATGAATGAGATTTGAACTCTTTCCCTAAATCATCCCCTGAATTACCAGTCTGACAACATAACCACAACCTTATCCTTTATGTGGGCCCACTTTGATCCCAATATATTTTAATTAACAATTGAATGGACAGGAAGAAATCAGTTAGAAGCCAGAGAATCCAGGACAGATTTTGAGATATTATCTCGGGGATGTTCTCACAATGCTGCTGTTGGTGAGGTGGTAGTTGTTGTAAATGAAGTCCAGATCAACGTGTTCAGGAATATGTAGGAAGGAACTGCAGATGCTGGTTTAAACCGAAGATGTACACAAAAAGGTGGAGTAACTCGGAAGGTCAGACAGCATCTCTGGAGAAAAGGAATAGGTGACTTTTCGGGTCGAGACCCTACTTTAGACTGAGTCAGGGGAAAGGGAAACGAGAAATATAGACTTTCCCCTGACTCTTAGTCTGAAGAAGGGTCTCGACCCGAAAAGTCACCTATTCCTTTTCTCCAGAGATGCCGTCTGACCCGCTGAGTTACTCCAAGTTTTTGCACCTACCAACTTGTGTTAAGATGCTTTTATCAATATTCTGCTATTACCTAATGCTTTGTTATTGACAACAGGGACATTCTCCCCAAGGGCCACTACTCCCAAGAGAGATTGATATTCACGTTGTTAGTTCTTCCTCATTGGAAGTTATCAGTAAAATCTGGCTCTGCCGAGAACAAGCCAATTACACAATAAGGTGGACTCAAATGTTGACCTCCCACATCCCCATTGAGTTTTGTCCAGCAAACTATCATAAGGTCATGAGGTCATAAGTGATAGGAGTAGAATTAGGCCATTCAGTCCATCATGTCTACTCTGCCATTCAATCATGGCCGATCTATCTCTCCCCAAACCCCATTCTCCTGCCATCTCCCCATAACCTCTGACACCCATACTAATCAATAATCTATCTATCTCTGCCTTAAAAATATCCATTGACTTGGCCTCCACAGTGTCCTGTGGCAAAGAATTCCACAGATTCACCACCCTCTGACTAGATAGGGTATGCTGTATGTACCTTTGATTATTTCCTCAATGTTAAGAACTATATTCTGCACACTGTATATTTCCCTTCACTACCTATTGTACTCGAGATTAGCTTGATTGTGTTTTATGTCCAGCATTATATGACTTGATTGGATGGCATACAAAACAAAAACTTTCACTGTACCTCGGTACATGTGACAATAATGAACTGAAATCAAAACCTAAGTCGCCAGAGAATATTCAGCAATTTTGGGTTCTGCTTATTTTCCTCTGGAATATAAATTTGTTCTTAGTTTAGAGATACAGCGTGGAAACAGGTCCTTTGGCCCTCCGAGTCCGCACCGACCAGCGATCCCCACACATTAAAGGACCTGTCCCACTTGGGCGTAATTTGCGCGTCATTTACGTGACATCATTTACGTGTCACGACGCGCGCGTCATGCGTCGTGACGCGCACGTGATGCGCGCATGGCGTGCATTACGCGCGCATGCGGCGTGGTGACGTAGGAAGATTCACAAAATCTTCGCGCGCTGCCTGCGTGACGCGCAAATGACGCCCAAGTGGGACAGGCCCTTAACACTATTCTTTTTTTTAAATATTTTTATTTTATTAGAAGTAAGTACAGGAATATGGCACCAAGGTGCCTAATATATATTGACATGTAACATTTTATGTACAGCTTATTTATTATTTTTTTTATTAATAAAAGAGAAAGAGAGAATAGATAATAAAAGATAGAAAACCGTGTGATATATGGTGTGTGAAAAGGAAAAAGGGGGGAAAGAGGAAAAGTGAAGAAAAAAAGAGAGAAAGAAAAAGAGTAGAGAGTAAGAGATTAAGGAGATCGTTATGTATATTCTTGACCATCCCTCACCCAGTCCTGAAACAATTAGTTTCTACGATTTTGTTGCACCATATGCTTCCAAAAAGTCGACAAATGGAGACCAACTCGTTAAGAATTGGTCAGATTTATCTATTAGGAGGAATCGCATTTCCTCAAGATGTGCGGTGTCCAACATGTTTGAAATCCACATTTTAAGCATTGGTATGGGTGTATTTTTCCAAAATGTAAGTATAGTTTTTTTTGCCGTTATTAACCCATAATTAAAAATAAAATTTTGAGATTAACACTATTCTACACACACTAGGGACAATTTACAATTTCACCAAGCCAGTTCACCTGCAAACCTGTACGTCACTCAAGTGTGGGTGGAAACTGGAGCACCCAGGGAAAGCCCACGCAGGACACAGGGAGAATGTAAAACTTTGTACAGGCAGCACCTGTAGTCAGGATTGAAGCTGGGTCTCTGAAGCTGTAAGGCAGCAACTCTACCATTGCAACACCGTTCCAACCTCTTTCTACCCCTCATTGCATACTGCACATTCTGGAATGCAAACCACTGACTACGCTTCCAACACTTTTCACAATCTACCCTTCACCTTCTCTTGTCCTAAAAGGGGGCAGAATTCCCGACCTGCTTTTTCTACCCAGCAGTTCTGTGGACAACGCACGCTGTTGAGCAAAACATCAACAGACCCGTCACCCTCGTGGTGGAATACGGACAGTAAATGCTGGAGAAACTCAGGAAATTAGACAGCAGCCGTGGGAAGCAAAACACAGTCAATATTGCAAGACGGAGGCCATTGATTAGAAGTGGGAAAGAGAGGAAAGAAGTTCCACAAAGAAACTTGCACCCAAAACACTTCTCCTTGCGTATGGCATGCACAGCCTCACGTTGTAGACACCAAAACACTACATCTGTTTGTTTCTGCACGTCAGGTTGATTGCATTAGTCGAAAACAGGGTGGACCACATGAAGGCGGCAATCTCCCACCCCACCCAAAACACGAACTCTATTTCTCTTCCCACAGTCACATCCCAAGTAGATAGTGTGGTCAAGAAGGCTTTCAGCACACTGGCCTTCATCAGTCAGAGTCCTAAGTTTAAAAGATACGGGTCATGTTGCTTTTGTAGAGGGCATTGGTGAGGTCACATTTAGAATATTTCACTCAGTTTCTGTTAACTTGTTATGGGAAAGTTGCTGGTAAGCTAGAAAGGGTGCAGAGAAGATTTAAAAGGGCCTGTCCCAATTGGTGATTTTTTCGGCGACTGCTGGCATCATCAGGCAATGACGCCAGCAGTTGCCGAAAAAATCGCCAAGTGGGACAGGCCCTTTACGAAGATGTTGCCAGGACTCGAGGGCCAAAGCTGCAGGGAGAGGTTGAGCAGACTAGGACTTCTGTGGAGTACAGGTGGATGAGGGGTGATATTATAGAGGGGTATAAAATTATGAGAGGAATAGACAGGGTGATTGCACAGAGTTTAAGGTGAGAGAGGAAAGATTTAATAGGAAACTGAGGGGCAACATTTTAACATGAAGGGTGGTAGGTCCGTGGAATGAGCTGCCAGGGGAGGTAGTTGAGGCAGGCACTATCATAACATTTAAGAACCATTTGGACAGGGACATGGATAGGATAGGTGTAAAGGGATATGGGCCAAACGTAGGCGGATGGGACAAGTGTAGATGGGACGTTGGTCAGCATGGGCACGTTGGGCCAAAGTGCCTGTTTTCCACACTGTAGGACTCTATAACTCTGTGAGATGATGCCTGGCCTGCTGTTTCCAGCATTTTCTGTCTTCATTAGATTTCCAGTATCTGTAGGTTTTCTTTTCATTTTCAAACTCCTGACATGGTATGTCAATTTGATTTTACCCCATGCAACACGAGTCATGGGCTCATGAGAGAAGGCTTGCAAGTCCAGCAGGTGTTCAGTTTGTTGAGAGCGGACAGTGAAGCCACCCACCTCAATTCCCCTGAAACCTTCCCCCCCCACACCCCCCCGAACTCCACACAGCACTGAGCAAAATACAAACCTCTGGAGGAATCTAGAGATTCACATGTCTCCACAAGAACTGGTTTGTCAACTTAATAGCATTCCTTTCATTATTAAGAAACATGGTAATGGAATTACACCAGGATTAAGCAAAGAGTTATTTTAATTCTTTGTGGTCTTGAAATCTAGTCAAAATCAAACAACGTCACAAAATGGATTCAGGATTGTAAATGTTCGTTCAAACATTGAAAAGGAAAAACACGCCAACTTCTTCAATATTAGAACACATGTCACACATATCTATATATTGCTGTGTTCACTGCAGCCATATTGTTAGATTTATGTTTCCTATGGGTAATTCCCGTACAATTAGTTGTGCAATCTGATGGAAGTCCAACTCACTCAGGCAAGATGCAAATACACCCTTCAGCCACTAAAAGTATATTTGATATCTTCAGGTGCTCAATTATTTTGTGGGTGAACTGAGTATTGTTAAGGGCTGGCTGTGTGTGTGGTGAAACCACGGACTTCAATTAGAACCAACCCCTGAAGATGGATCTTGACTCGAAACGTCACCTATTCTTTTTCTCCAGAGATGCTGTCGGACCCACTTTACGTGTCTATCTTTGGTTTAAACCAGCATCTGCAGTTCCTTCCAACACACCCAGCATCACCTCATCAGCTGCACGTACCCTGTCATTTAACTGTACATTGTTCCTTGAAGGTCGAGTCGAGTCGAGTCTTTTGGCACATTGACCTTCATCATTCAGAGTATTGAGTACAGAAGTTGGGAGGTCATGTTGCAGTCGTATAAGATGTTGGTGAGGCTGCATTTAGAGTATTGTGTTCGGTTCTAGGCACCATGTTATAGGAAAGATGTTGTCAAGTTGGAAAGGGTACGGAGAAGATTTACAAGGATGTTGCCAGTAGGCTGGGACTCTATTCTTTGGAGTGCAGGAGAATAAGGGGTGATCTGATAGAGTTGTATAAAATCAGGAGAGGAATAGATCGGGTAGATGCACAGAGTCTCTTGCCCAGAGTAGGCAAATCGAAAACCAGAGGACATAGGTTTAAGGAGAAGGGGGATTGATTTTATAGGAATTTGAGGGGTAATGTTTTTACATAAAGGGTAGTGTGTATATGGAACGAGCTGCCGGAGGAGGTAGTTGAGGCAGGTACTATCGCAAAGTTTAAGAATGATTTAGACTGGTGCATGGATAGGAGAGGTTTAGGCCAAACGCAAGCAGGTGAGGGTAGTGTAGATGGTCAATGTGGGCAGGTTGGGCCAATGGGCCTGTTTTCATGCTGTATAACTATGACCTTATCAAAAGGAGGGCAGGAGATGGCTCTGGAAGAGCAGATTAAGGAAAATCAAAGATTTTATGTTGTGAAGAAGGGTGACTGGAGAGAGAATAGAGGTGAATAAAACCCAAATGCTCACCTCTGTGTGGAACCGCTGGAGATTGTCAATGTCATGAATAAATATTTATCCTCTTTACCATGGAGAAAGGCATGAAGACAAGGGGGCTTTGGAAATGTAATAGCAATATCTCGAGGACAGTCCATATCGCAGCCAAGAAGTTGCTGCAAAACCTAAAATGTATAAAGGTAGATGTACAAAATGGCCATGGACACTGTGGGAAGTTAGAGAAGAAATGGCAAGAGCCCTAGCTGAGACATACATGGTTGAGGTACCTGAAGACTGGAAGTTGGGTAATGTTGTTCCTCTATTTGAGAAGAGCTGCAAAGGAAATGCCTGGAACTGAAGCCTGACATGCGTGGGAGTCAAGTTACTGAGAGGGCTTTGTCAGATAAGATATATGTGCATTTAGAAATACGGGAGTTGATCAGGGAAAGTCATCATGGTATTATGCATCCAGGAGACATACGTTTAAGGTGAATGGGGAAAGATTTACTAGGAACCTGAGGGTCAACTTTTTTACTCAGAGGGTGGTGGGCATATGGAGCGAGCTGCCGGAGGAGGTAGTCGAGGCAGGTACGTGGATAGGTCGAATGTGGGCATGTGCGACTAATGTCGAGGTGGCTCAGATGTGGGGTCAGAAGGGACTGGGTAAGGGAAGGCAGGGTGGGATGAAATCAGGGTATTTGGATATGTGTCCTGTGGGGCAGGAGAAGGCTGGAACAATGGGTCCGTGTGCGGACGTGGCGTCGAAGGACGAGAAGCCGATGGAAAGAAGTGGAAGCCAAATAACCGAATAAAAAAAAGCCGAAACTCCAAATAACCGAAAGCGAACAAAGCCGAAACGCCAACTAACCGAAAGGGTGGGACACCTAAAAGTCAACTAACCGAAAGGCTGCGTTGCCTAAAAGCAAATTCACTGAAAGGCCACTCTGCCGAAACGTCAATTAACAGACATGACGTCGCCGGGGGAGGCGGGACGTCATTGATTGGTCCTGACCCCCGCGTCCATCACATCACTGGCCGGTGGAGACGGGAGGGTGAGGGTCATTTTCCCACACAAGCCATAGGTGACTGGGCTCTCTGAACCCGAGCACCAAGTTGTAAGCGGCCGAAGGAGCGCATCCCTCGGGACAGCCCCCACTCTCCCACGGGCACGGCCGCTCTCCGCCTCGTCTCCCCCGTGCGGCCGCACTGTGACGGGCTGTGTGTCGGCAGCGCCGGGTGGAGCAGTGTGGGACAGGCTGGTCCCTCCGTGTGTGAGGAGGAGAAACATCAGAATTAAAAGACGTTCTTTTAGGAAGGCGATAAGAAATCTCCTTCATCAGAGGATGGTGAATCTGTGGAATTATTTGCCACAGAGGGCTGTGGAGGCCAAGACAGTGGATATTTTTAAGGCAGAGATAGACAGATTACTGATTAGTACGGGTGTCAGGGGTTATGGGGAGAAGGCAGGAGAATGGGGTTAGGTAAGAGAGATATATCAGCCATGGTTGAATGGCGGAGTAGATTTAATGGGCCGAATGGCCTAATTCTACTCCCATTCCTTATGACCTTATGATTGCTGGAGACGGGAGAAGCGCTCATGACTGGGAGGTGAGACCAGAGAACAAGGTTGAGAGGTGGAGCCGACAGAAGAAGATCTCAGCATCATGTCGGGATTGCAACTCAATGAGGTGTGGGCACAGAGGAACAAAAGTAAGCTGAGTGCTGACCTTGACATTGGAAAGGGGGAGATGGGGGAAGGGGATTGTCCAAACCTGACAGACGCTCACCATATGTTGACCCACTCATTCCTGTGATCCTTCTTGTAAACCTCCTCTGGACTCTCTCCAGAGCCGGCACATGTACAGTGGTTTCCTGCAGGTGGGTGAAGAAGGCTTTTTGAATGCTGATCCACATCAGTCGGGAAACTGAATGCAGAAGTTGGGATGTCATGTCCAGCTGGGAATATTGTGTTCAGGTTTGGTCATCCTTTTTTAAGAAAGACGCCATTAATAGGGACCTGAGGGGTAACCTTTTTCACAGAGAGGGTGGTGGGTGTATTGAACAAGCTGCTGGAGGAATTAGTTGAGGCGGGTACAACAAAATTGAAAAGACATTTGGACAGATACAGTATATGGATGAGAAAGGTGCGAAGGGATATGGGACGAACACAAGCCATTGTGACTAGCTTTGATGGGACATCTTGGTTGACAGGAAAGAGTTGGGTTAGATGTTTCCATGCTATAGTATGTTTGTACAATTCTGTGTGTTTTTTTTTCTCTTTACAGGAAACTGCTACTTGTACAAGCACAATCACACTGGAAACGGGCCAAATTCAAACAATTCTATTTCAGTGCTTTGACACAAACGTGACAACACCAGCTATCACGTCGGCCACACCGGTGACCACACCGAGCACGTTAGTAACCACACCGACCGCAACAGTGACCACACCAACTACCACGACCACCACAACAACCAGAAAACCCAGAAAACGACCATCTTCATCATCATCATCATCATCATCATCATCATCATCCGAAAGCAATGAACGATCAAGGCAATGGTCGAGAAAGGTATCTCGAGGATTTTTATTGAATTGATTGCTAAAGAGATGCACGCCGGCAATATCACGTATCTAGGCTGAAACAACAGCATAAACGTAGTACGCTGATAGGTTTTAGTGTATAAGATAAAGGAAATTATTTGGACTGTTTTACAGAGTTGTACAGCAGAGAAACAACTCCTTTGGCCCACCAAGTCCACCAAATCCATGCCAACCTTACTGCCCATCTACACCAATCCCACTTGCCTGCATTAGGACAATATCCACCTATGCTGCTTATATAATTGCCTGACCTCAATGGTGCTCAGACTGAACACAATACACTGATGCGGATTTATATAACTGCAACATGACCTCCCAACTTCTATACTCAATACTCTGACTGATGAAGGTCAAAATGCCGAAAGCCTTTTGACCACCTTATTTATCTACCTGTGATGGCAAGTTTAAATAAACCATGTACCTTCACTCCTAGATCCCTCTGCTCTGCAACACTCCCCAGAGCCCTGCCATTCACTGTGTAGGTCCTTCCCCTTGTTAGTCTTCCCAAAATGTAACACCTTACATTTCTCTTCATTATATTCCATCAACCATTCTTCAGTGCACCCGCCCAACCGATCAAGATCCCGCTGCAATTTGTGACAACCATCTTCACTATCTACAATACCACCCACTATTGTGTCATCTGCAAACCTGCTAATCATGTCTTGTACATTCGCAACCAAATCAATGATATAGATGACAAACAGTAACGGGCCCAGCACCAAACTCTGAATCATACCACTAGTCACAGGCCTCCAGCCAGCGGAAAGACAATACATGATTACAGTCGATCCATTGACAGTGTATAGATACATGATAAGGGGAGTAAGATGAATAATGTTTAGTGCAAGATAAAGCCAGTAAAGTCCGACCAAAGATAGTACCAGGGTCTCCAATGTAGACAGTAGTTCAGGACTGCTCTCTAGTTGCCTATTAAGCTGGTAGGCCAAAATATGTCGTGCAACCTGAATTCATAGTAGATTGCTGCTGAGGTAGGATTATGGTTAGGGTTGTAGAGGGTGGATCAAGTGTATGATGGTTGATGAAAAGAAGCTGTTCTTGACACTGGAGGTAACAGTTCTCAGGCTCCTGTGCCTTAGAAACATAGAAAAATAGAAAATAGGTGCAGAAGTAGGCCATTTGGCCCTTCGAGCCTGTACCACCATTCAATATGATCATGGCTGATCATCCGAAATCAGTATCCCGTTCCTGCTTTTTCCCCATATCGCTTGATTCCGTTAGCCCTAAGGAATTCTGTTACTGCCTTCGTCATAATGGTAGGAGTGAGATATTGGCCAGGGTGGGGTTGGGTCTTTGATGATAATAGCTGCCTTCTTGATGCAGCACTTCCTATAGGTCCCTTCGATGGTGGGTGGGGTGGGGGATCTGTACCCTTGATGGACCGAGCAACATCTAGAACTTTCTGAAGCCTCTTTCATTCCTGAGCGCCGGAATGACCAAACCAGGCCATGACGCAACCGGTCAGAATGCTCTCCACTGTACAGCGGTAAAAGTTGCAAAATTATTACATACCATGTAAACATTTAGAACAGAGATGAATTCCACATTACTTTCATAAACGTCCACGTATAGAGTAATTGCTTTCTTTGACCAATTGCTTTAATGAAACACTTTATTCTAGAACTATGGCCGAAAAAGATTTTTCAGGAGAAGATATGGCCACCGGAGGTGGAGGGGATTTTGGCGCAGGCAGAGGAAAAATAACAGGCAAAGGAGTCGAACCAGAGTTATTCGTTTTGCTCCGACTGCAGCTCTCAAGACAGAAGAGAATCAAGAAAGTTAAATGCAGGTTTGTTAAGTATCAGTTACTTGTCAGCATATGAAGAAGAAATTCTCATGTTGTTTCATTTCTCCCTTCCTTCATAGGTTCTTGGAGCAGATTTAGGCCATTAGGCCCAGAGAGTTGTGAATCTGTGGAATTCTCTACCACAGAAGGCAGCGGAGGCCAATTCACTGGATGTTTTCAGGAGAGATTTAGATATGGCTCTTAGGGCTAACGGAATCAAGGGATATGGGGAGAAAGCAGGAACGGAGTACTGATTCTGGATGATCAGCCATGATCATATTGAATACCGCCATTCAATATGATCATATTGATTAATATGATCAATATGCTGGCTCGAAGGGCTGAATGGCCTACTCCTGCACCGATTTTCTATGTTTCTATGTTTTCCCTGACTTGTAACTTGCTGTGTGCATTTAATGGTTTAGTGCACCATTTCATCCTCACACTCTGGTGACTGAACATGTTGAGGAATCTCACCTCCATGTGAACATCATTGGGGAATTTAAAAAACGTTTGGGTATCCTGTATAACAACTGATGAGAATTCGAGGCACAAGCCATGAACCCACTGGTCTTCAAGACAAGAAATCTTCACCAAAAATAGAGGGCTGTAATTTCTTTGAGATAAGAAGAACTAACCCGTGAGTTCTGGCGAGTTTGCCCTCGACTCATACTCGCAGCATGGTCGACACGAGGTCGTAGGAGGTCTTTGTAACTCTCCTTCATGCACGAGAGTGGTCTCCGCGTACTCGAGGCCTCAGCTAGGACGCGGCGTTTTTTTCAATATGTTAAAAAATACCCGCGAGTAAAAAAAGGTCGCCATGGAAAAAATCGATACTTTTTTTACTCGTAGGTTTAGTCGTAGTAGGCCGTAGTAGGTCGGCATGTTAGTCGTAGGTAATCGAGGGTAGTCGAAGGTAGTCGAAGGTAGTCGTAGATAGTCTTCATCATAGTCGAAGGGAGGTCGAAGGGAGGTCGAAGGAGATCTCTGTATTGTCCTTGAGATTTATTTGAATGCCACAAAATGTTACCAATATTGAAAAACTTTGAATTCATAGTAGACAATAAACAATAGACAATAGACAATAGGTGGAGGAGTAGGCCATTTGGCCCTTCGGGCCAGCACCACCATTCAATGTGATCATGGCTGATCATCCACAATCAGTACCCCGTTCCTGCCTTCTCCCCATATCCCCTGACTCCGCTATCTTTAAGAGCTCTATCTAACTCTCTCTTAAAAGCATCCAGAGAATTGGCCTCCACTGCCTTCTGAGGCAGAGAATTCCGCAGATTCACAACCCTCTGGGTGAAAAAGATTTTCCTCATCTCCGTTCTAAATGGCCTACCCCTTATTCTTAAACTGTGACCCCTGGTTCTGGACTCCTCCAACATTGCGAACATGTTTCCTGCCTCTAGCGTGTCCAATCCCTTAATAATCTTAATAAATATGTATATTTATGTGGATGTGAAACCAATTTTCCTAATTCCCTTTAAACATCCGTTACTCATCCAGTTGCCCATGGGAAAAAAAAATCATGAGTATGTGTCCTTGATTATAGCAGTAAGACCATTTTCCTTTTAAAATAATTCATCCCACATGGACAGTGAATATTGCATGAGGAACACACACGATTGGCAAAAGCAACCAATTTCTACACTTGTATACTTTCATTTATTGCGGCTTAAGAAAGAACATGCTCCAAAAACAATTTAGAGAAAGAATTATGATCTGTTCAACTAAATTTGTTCTAGATAGCCAGTGAGTAAACTTTTCCACTTAACTTTCAGTTTTCATATTAAAACCAGTGGATAAAGATAACAGGGAAAAGTGGTCAAAATAAATAAAACTCTTTGTCTTAATAAAGTGATTTTAAGCATGATGCTTCATATTTAACTTATACAATTTATTTTTTAATCATTTATATTTTATTCTGCAACTTTTAACAAGAATTTATAATCATATTGCTCTTCAGGCATGTAAGAATTACTCTTCAGGAATGTACAAATTAACTGATGTGTGAGATTTATTCTATTTCAAATTCCCACCCTGAATATGAAGTTTCAAATTGCATTGAGTTGTGGCTGTTTTCAAGGCGTGTGTGATCATTCCTTGGTGAAACCGAATCGGTTGTGAAATTGGATCGGGCACCTCCATGTGTGATTCATGTACTGTAAACATCACTGACATTTTCTCGCGTTATTCCCATTCTATTTCCATCCACACTGTCGCAAAAATGACAAGTTAAAGGGCCTGTCCCACTCAAGTTATTTTTTAGGCGACTACAGGCGACCAGGTTGTCGCCACATGGTCGCCAGGGCGTCGCCTGTATGGTCTTTTCAGTCGCCCAAAGAGTCGTGGCGTCTTTCTGGTCGCCACTGGATTTTCAACATGTTGAAAATTTTTCGGCGACGGTGGGTTTCACGCCAATGAGCGTAGCTTGACTTCTCCTGACGTAGGTACTGTCGTAGTTGTCGCAAGGTTAACGTAGGTTGTCGCCAGTGTTGACTTCAGTTTTTGGTTGTTGTTAAGTTAATGATTCTATTTCAAATTATATGTCGAAGGGAGGTCCAGTCGCCAGTTTTTCGGCGACCTGCTATGACTATGACAGTCGCCAACAGTCGCCTAAAAATAGCCTAAGTGGGACAGGGCCTTAAGGATGCAATGAGTGAGAGGCGTGGAACAGATTCAGATTGCATTACATTAAGTTGTCGCTTTTTCTGCCATTTCAACAGATACGCCACTGACTTCTGACAGTAGGACATCTGACAAAGCAGCTCCAGAACTTGAATTGCTCAAAAGCCTTCTACAGAATGTGCAACAATTACTGCCGGGTCTGATTTTCTCTAGCATGTATGCTGGGATTCTCATGTTTAACGTAAGAGTTCTCTTCCTCTCCTCTGCAACCTCTGCCTTTTCCCTGCAATCCAACATGTTGTAACTGCCTGACTGCTACTGTACACTGATATACAATACAATATTAGGAAATGTACCTACCTGGATGGGGTCTCATCAGATACAGTGCTTTTCCTGATGTAAACAATCCTATAGCTGTTTCAAACAGCTTTTCAAATAGTTTTTTCTTGATTTTTCATGGGATATCATTTGGTATTAGAGTTTAAGCAATCATGTCTTGGCACACTAAACAATACCTGCAACTCGATTCCTTATTAAGAAATTGTGATCATGTAATCTAAAAGGGAGACAAAAATGCTGGAGAAACTCAGCGGGTGAGGCAGCATCTATGGAGTGAAGGAAATAGGTGACGTTTTGGGTCGAGACCCTTCTTCGGACCTTCAGTCTGAAGAAGGGTCACATATTCCTTCACTCCATAAATGCTGCCTCACCCGCTGAGTTTCTCCAGTATTTGTGTCTACCTTCGATTTTTCTAGCATCTGCAGTTCTTTCTTAAACATGTAATCTCCAGGTCATTTTTAGATACATAAAACAAGATGACAATCAGTTCACATATTTTGTATCTATTTATTTTGCTGGTAAGACTTTTAACAATCTGTTGGCAATATCTTGTGATCTGTACTTAATAAATTATAATAAAATATAATTATCACAACCTTTCAATGTCTTACAAGTTTATTCAGGGGTGGAATTAACCATTGTAGCCCAGAAATTCAAATCAGAACTTCAAGCACCTAAAAGACAAGAGGCGCTTCTTTCAGTCATGTAGGTAATTCTGACCAAACATGCCAAAGTCCCCATCTCATTGAACCCTTTGATCATTCATATGTTGTAGGCAGCGTTTGCTATTTAATTCCATTAATGTCAAGTGGCATGTTAAATGCCAAGTGGCAGTGTGACAAATCTTCAATTCACTGGCTGTCCCCATGTGGAACAAATTGATTGCATTTTTCCAGGATACATGATTGGCTCAAGCAACAATTGTACAGTACTGTACTCTGTTTTAGTCACCCTGTGGTGGGAAAGGTGTTGTTAAGCTGGAAAGGGTGCAGAGAAGAATTATGAGAATGTTGCCCGGACTCGAGAGCCTGGGCTACAGAGAGAGGTTGAGCAGGCTGGGACTTTATTCCTTGGAGAGCAGGGGGATGAGGGCTGATGTGAAAGAGGAGTATAAGATCATGAGTGGAATAGGGTTTGTCAGTTAACTGGCCTCCGTAAATTGGCCCTAATGTGTATGTGGGATAACATAGAACTAGTGTGATAGGGTGATAGATGGTCGGCATGGACTCGGTGAGCCGAATGGCCTGTTTCCATGCTGTGGCTTTCAATCAATCAATAGATCGGGTAAATGCCAGAGTCTTTACCCAGAGTAGGGGCATCAGAAACCAGGGGACATAGGTTTTAGGTGTGGGAGAAAAGATTTAATAGGGACCTGAGGGTCAACTTTATTTACACAAAGTTTGGTAGGTGTATGGAAAGAGCTGTCAGAGGAGGTAGTTGAGGTAGGTTCTTTAACAATGTTTAAATAACATTGGGACAGGTACATGGAGAGTTAGGTTTAGAAGGATATAGGCCAAACGCAGGCAGGTGGCACAAGTGTACATTTCTACATCTACGTCCATATAAGTTGGGCTAACCAAATTGGTCACAACACTGAGGAGGAGGACTTCTGGAAGGTTACAGGATGGTTTTCTGAGCCAATATGTAGAGGAACCAACTAGAGGGCATGCCATCCTAGGCTGGGTATTGTGTAAGGGGGAAGGATTAGTTAGCAATCTTGTGCAAAGCCCATTCTGCAACAGTGACCATAATATGGTGGAATTCTGCATTAAGATGGAGAGTGACACAGTTAATTCAGGGACTAGAGTCCTGAACCTAAAGAAAGGTAACTTTGATGGCATGAGACAGGAATTGGCTGGGATCGACACAGCAAATGATACTTAAAGGGTTGACGGTGAAGATGCAATGGCAAAGATTTAAAGATCGCATGGATGAATTACAATAATTGTTCATCCCTGTCTGGCGTAAAAATAAAACAGGGAAGGTGGCTCAACCGTGGCTAACGAGGGAAATTAGGGATAGTGTTAAATCCAAGGAAGAGGCATATAAATTGGCCAGAGGAAGCAGCAAACCGGAGGACTGGAAGAAAATCAGAATTCAACAGAGGAGGACAAAGTGGGTAATTAAGAGGGGGAAAATAGAGCATGAAAGAAAGCTTGCGGGGAATATAAAAACTGACTGTAAAAGCTTCTATAGATATGTGAAGAGGAAAAGATTAGTGAAGACAAATGTAGGTCCCTTACAGTTAGAAACAGGTGAATTTATAATGGGAAACAAGTAAATGGCAGAACAGTTAAACGTACTTTGGTTCTGTCTTCACTAAGGAAGACACAAACAATCTCCCATAAATACTAGGGGACCGAGGATCTAGTGGGAGGGAGGAACTGAAGGGAATCCACATTAGTCAGGAAAGGTGTTAGGTAAATTGTTGGGACTGAAGGCAGATAAATCCCCAGGGCCTGATGGTCTGCATCCCAGAAAACTCAAGGAGGTGGCCCTAGAAATCGTGGATGCATTGGTGATCATTTTCCAATCTTCTATAGACTCTGGATCAGTTCCTGTGGACTGGAGGGTAGTCAATGTAACTCCACTTTTGAAGAAAGGAGGGAGAGAGAAAACAGGGAATTATAGACCAGTTAGCCTTACATCAGTAGTGGGGAAGATGCTGGAGTCGATTATTAAAGATGATATAGCAGTGCATTGGGAAAGCGGTGACAGGATCGGTCAAAGGCAGCATGGATTTATGAAGGGGAAATCATGCTTGACAAATCTTCTGGAATTTTTTGGGGATGTAACAAGTAGAATGGATGAGGGAGAGCCAGTGGATGTGGTGTATCTGGACTTTCAAAACGCCTTTGACAAGGTCCCACACGAGATTAGTGGGCAAAATTAGAGCACATGGGGGGTAGTGTATTGACATGGATGGAGAACTGGTTGGCAGACAGGAAGCAAAGAATAGGAATTAACGGGTCCTTTTCAGAATGGCAGGCAGTGACTAGTGGGGTGCCGCAAGGCTCAGCGTTGGGACCCCAGCTATTTACAATTATGTGGTTAAATGTGAGGTTATCCACTTTGGTGGCAATAACAAGAAGGCATATTATTATCTAATGTTATCTTATTATCATTCTGTAACCAAGACCTAGTTTGTTGCCTATTTAAGTCTTTCTGTCTTTCTGAAGGCTCCATTCTGTAATTAAGGCCTAGTTTTACTGGTGCTCAAGTTTCTGTGTAATCTTGCCAGCTGAGAATGTAAAAGCTGTACCGCTGTGCTCAGGAGATCAGCTTTGACTGGTCTCCTAGTGCTCACAATTTAGAATAAATCGCTGGTTACTTTCAACACCAATTCCACGTGGCCTTCCCATTTGTTCCTACTGTGTGGCTTCTTTAGCATTCTGTCGACTTGTGTTGCCCCTTTCAGAGAGTTGTGGACATGGACTTAATTATCCCTCTACACATGATCCCTCTGTAATGCTGTTATGGATCATGGCATCAACTATATATTTTCCCCATACATACTGTATTACCTCCCAACATCCATCAGCTCACACACAAACTCTCTGACCAAAACCTCTAAATGGTAGCTCGCCATATAGATCCTCACAATGCTGGCTCTCATCACAGGGAACTAAAGAGATTTAATAAACGCCCCATTCCCATTCCCACACTGACCTTTCTGTCCTGGGATAGACACAAAAAGCTGGAGTAACTCAGCAGGACAGGCAGCATCTCTGCAGAGAAGGGATGGGTGACATTTTGAGTCGGGATCAGTCTGAAGGTTTAGGTGAGATTTAATAGGAACTGAGGGGTAACTTTTTCACACAAAGGGTGGTGGGTGTACGGAACAAGCTGCCAGAGGAGGTAGTTGAGGCAGGGACTTTCCCAACATTTAAGAAACAGTTAGACGGGTACATGGATAGGACACGTTTGGAGGGATATGGGCCAAACGCAGGCAGGTAGGACTAGTGTAGCTGGGACATGTTGGGCGGTGTGGGCAAGTTGGGATGAAGGGCCTGTTTCAACACCGTATCACTCTTTGACTATCACTTTGTACAGTGAAAAGCTTTTGTTTGTGTGCTATTCAAACAAAGAAAAGATTATACATTAATGCAGTCAGGCCACCCACAGTGCAGCTTTCCGCAGAGATCGCTCCCTCCGTAACTCCCTGGTCAATTCTTCCCTTCCCTCCCGCACCACCCCCTCCCCGGGCACTTTCCCTTGCAACTGCAAGAGATGCTACACGTGTCGCTTTACCTCCCCCCTCGACTCCATTCAAGGACCCAAGCAGTTATTCCAGGTGCGACAGAGGTTCACCTGCACCTCCTCCAACCTCATCTATTGCATCCGCTGCTCTAGATGTCAGCTGATCTACATCGGTAAGACCAAGCGTAGGCTTGGCGATCGTTTCGCCGAACACCTCCTCTCGGTCCGCACTAACCAACCTGATCTCCCTGTGGCTCAGCACTTCAACTCCCCCTCCCATTCTGAATCAACCTTTCTGTCCTGAGCCTCCTCCATGGCCAGAGTGAGCACCTCCGGAAATTGGAGGAGCAGCACCTCATATTCCGCTTGGGCAGTTTGCACCCCAGCGGCATGAACATTGACCTCCAATTTCCGGTAGCCCTTGCTGTCTCCTCCCCTTCTCAGCTCTCCCTCAGCCCTCTGGCTCCACCTCTTCCTTTCTCCTTTCTTCTCCCCGCCCCCCCCCCCACATCAGTCTGAAGAAGGGTTTCGGCCCAAAACGTTGCCTATTTCCTTCGCTCCATAGATGCTGCTGCACCAGCTGAGTTTCTCCAGTACTTTTGTCTATCCACAACCTATGAGGTGAAATGTTTAGTTCTTTAAGTGAAACTGGGGAACGGTAAAAACACAAAGTGCTGGCGGAATTTAGAAGGTCAGAATGCTTTGTGGATTTAGTTTAGTTTAGAGATACAGCGGGGAAACAGGCCCTTCGGCCCACCGAGTCCGCACCGACCAGCGATCCCCGCACACTAACTATCCTACACACACTAGGGACAATTTACAATTACACCAAGCCAATTTACCTACAAACCTGTACGTCTTTGGAGTGTGGGAGGAAACCAAAGATCTCGGAGAAAACCCACACGGTCACGGGGAGAACGTACAAACTCCGTACAGACAGCACCCATAGTCAGGATTGAACCCGGGTCTCCAGCGCTGTAAGGCAACAACTCTGCCGCTGCGCCACCGTGCCGCAGGAGATTGCTGGAAACAAGATCAGAATGGGAGTTGTAATTAATTCTTATCCTGATATTTGTTTTAGAATGAAGAAGAGAATAAAGAAGGTGGGCTCGCCTGCATCAGAGAGATCTGCAAACATCAGGCATTATTTATAGATGGGCATGTGATAACCCTGGTTGCCAGAATAGGGCATTTTCTCCCCACAGGCTAAGTATATGGAGAATGGAATAACAACAAAGTGACTGGCAGCCAGTATCAATTACAGAACCTAGTCAGGATGGAACCCAGGCGCTGTGAAACGACTACTCTACCGCTGTGCCATCGTGCTGGTTGGATGATGATCGGTTCAGGACACTTGTTCAGACTTCTCCAGACTGAATCTGGCTGCGTGATTTTTGTTTCACTTTCGACTCTCAAGCTGGAGTAGCTATTTATCTTTTTTACTTCGGGGCAGTATGTTCAGCATGTTACCCACACCTCTGGGCAAGAAAGCAAAAGCAGCACCGCAATCACAAAATTATGGAAAGGAGAATTATGCATTCATTATTATTTGCCAGCATCCAGCATGTGCATACATAGCAAAGCTTGAGAAATATGTGATACTATTAAAGCTAGGTTGGTTGAAAACATGTTTTAATTATTACTGGACAAAGCAGTGCATTAAACTAATCTAAACATCACAATGTTTAAAATACATTTGGAGAGATATGTGGTTTAGAGAGATATGGGCCCAAGTTTGGAAGGTGGGACGAGTGTAGATGGGGCATAGTGGATGGTGTGGGCAAGCTGGACCCAAGGGCCTCTTTCATGCTGTATGACGTTATGACTCTATGACTTTAAGTGACCAGCAGCTGTATCAAACTTGATTTACGCCATATTTAGACAATTGTGTGCTGTTCTGGTCACCTTAAGGGCCTGTCCCACTTGGGGACCTAATCCGCGAGTTCTGGCGAGTTTGCCCTCGACTCATACTCTCAGCATGGTCGACACGAGGACGTAGGAGGTCTTCGTAACTCTCCTTCATGCTCGAGAGTGGTCTCCGCGTACTCGAGGCCTCAGCTAGGTCGCGGCGTTTTTTACAATAAGTTAAAAAATGCCCGCGAGTAAAAAAAGGTCGCCATGGAAAAAATCGATACTTTTCTTATTCGTAGGTTTAGTCGTAGTAGGTCGTAGTAGGTTGGCATGTTAGTCGTAGGTAATCGAGGGTAGTCGAAGGTAGTCGAAGGTAGTCGTAGATAGTCATCATGGTCGAAGTGAGGTCGAAGGAGATCGAAGGAGGTCGTCTTCACTCTCCACTATTTTCCTGAAGTTAGTCGTAGCTAGTCGTCGCTAGTCAAAGCTGGTCTTCAACATAGTTGAAGGAGGTCGAAGGAGGTCTTCTACGTAAATGAGGTCTTCAACATTTTTTCAAACTCTTCTAAACTTGCCAATTAGGTCGCCCAAGTGGAACAGCCCCTTAAATTATAGAAAGGATGTGGAGGCTCAGAAAAGAGTGCAGAAGTGGTTTACTGTGATGCTGTCTGGATCGGTGTGTATCAGCTTTAGAATTGAATACTTTATTGTCACATGTAATAAGTCACAGTGAAATTCTTTGCTTGCATGCACAAGGTATGCAAATAGTCGCCCATAAAGGGAGCTTACAAAGTTACAAATCCCCCCCCCCCCACTGCGCCGGGTCCCCATTGCTCTTCCCCCTCCCTCATGGAGATCCCCCCACACCGGCTCCTCCATTGTTCCTTCCCTTGGCAGCCGCGTCCTCACTTCCACGTGTCCGTCCTCGTCCGTCGGTTGGCGCCATCATCGACTGCCGCACCCACTCTCCACTAACGCTGCCGGGTCCTCTCCAGATGCCTCCGTAGCTCCGACCCAGGCCCCAGACCCAGGCCTCCGCAGACCCAGGCACCGATGGCCGCGGGTTCCGTTGACACCTCCGGCCCCCGAGGCTCCAGCCCGCGAAGCTCCACCTTCGCCCCCTCCTCGCGGCCTACCATTCGGATTGGTGCAGTCTTTCCTGTCGGAGACAGGCCAGAGCTTTGAGCTGCAACTTCAGCACTGAGGTACCATCGCGGAGCGGGCGATGTCTTACCCGGGTTGCCGTGTTGGAGCTCCGGAGTGCTGGGACTGCCGACTTTAACATCGCGGTGCTGTGGTCTGCGGACCTTCCAGCTGCGGGCGCCGCTGACTTTAAACATGTTGGAGCTCCAGCGTGGCCTGTGGACTTCGGGAGCCGCGGTATCCAATAGGAAGCGGCCGTTTCGGAAACTCCAAGCCGCTGAGAGCGTTCTTCCGACGCCGGAGTTCCATCATCCCAGCGAGAGGGCCTGAAACATTGGGCTGCCGTAGCGGCAACTGCGGAGGCCTCAATAGGCCCCGACCACGGGTGAACATGAAGGAAGTGGACTGAACTTTGCTGCCTTCCCTCACAGTGGGAAACGTTGATCCCGCTGTGGGGGGATGATTTTTTATGTTTAATGTTAAATTCTATAATGTTGTGTTTATCTTATTCGTGTGCTGCAATGGCAACTCAAATTTCACTGCACCAATTGGTGTATGTGACAATAAATGTCCTTTGTCCACCGTTGACTTGCAGGGCTCCAGCCCATGAGGGCTCTGGCCTTGGCTTCTCAGCGGTACCTCAGGAAAGCTATGTAGAGGTTGGGAAGACTTGGATTGTGAGGTGAGGGGGACAGACACCGATAAAAGTTTCGATAGATATGGTAGATAGTTTGAGTCATTTTCCCAAGATGTCAACATCAAATGTTATAGAGCATAGGTTAAGGAGAGGGAGGAAAGTATAACAAAGGTTTGTGAAGCAACTTTTTTTAATGCCAAGGGCAGCAAGATCCTGGAGCATACTGCCTTGGGTGGTGGTGAAAATAGACATGATCGTGATGTTTATGAGGCTTTTAGATAGACACAAGTACAGGCTAGGAATGGAGTGAAGAACATATCCATTCTACTTGTGTACGTCCACAAGTGTTTTGCTCAGTTTGCGAGCGTGGGCAAGAGACTCACAATCCTAAAGAAATTAATACTTTATAGGACATTATAGCCATAGAGGGAGTGCAGAGAAGGTTCACCAGACTGATTCCTGGGATGTCAGGACTTTGATATGAAGAAAGACTGGATAGACTTGGCTTATACTCGCTAGAATTTAGGAGATTGAGAGGGGATCTTATAGAAACGTACAAAATTCTTATGGGGTTGGACAGGCTAGATGCAGGAAGATTGTTCCCGATGTTGGGGAAGTCCAGAACAAGGGGTCACAGTTTAAGGATAAGGGGGAAGTCTTTTAGGACCGAAATGAGAAAATTATTTTTCACACAGAGAGTGGTGAATCTCTGGAACTCTCTGCCACAGAGGGTAGTTGAGGCCAGTTCATTGGCTATATGTAAGAGGGAGTTAGATGTGGCCCTTGTGGCTAAAGGGATCAGGGGGTATGGAGAGAAGGCAGGTACGGGATACTGAGTTGGATGATCAGCCATGATCATATTGAATGGCGGTGCAGGCTCGAAGGGCCGAATGGCCTACTCCTGCACCTATCTTCTATGTATCTATGTATCTATGTAATACTGTTTAATAAATCCACTTGCACTTACTCAATGAATAAGACAAGGATCATGGCAGAAGGGATCAGTTTAATTTGGCGTTAAGTGCAGCACATACTTTGTGGGTCAGATGGTGTGTTCTTGTGCTACACTGTTCTGTGTTCTCACTGAAGGTATAACAGATTAATGGAGGAAAAAAGGGCGATGTGTCGTTTTGATTTGCTTCTGCCATTGAGTACTGGTGCAAGCTCAAAGAACCGAATGTCTTATTCTGATGTTCCAAATATAAGAGCATGCTTTATTGCAATGAATATCATCTCAAACTGACCAGCGATCACCCTACATTATCCCTCTTTCGCATCTACTCTCGGCACACAAGGGGCAATTTTACAGGGACCAATTCACTAACAAACACACGCATCTTTCGGATGTGGGAGGAAACCGGAGCACTGGCAGGAAACCCACGCTGTCACGGGGAGAACGTGCAAGCTCCACACAGACAGTACCCAAGGTCAGAATTGAACCCGGGTCTCTGGCGCTGTGAGGCAGTGGTTCTATGAGCTGCACATTCGCAAGTATATCCACAATTAACCCCACAAAATGCAGCAAATCATAACATAGAACATAGAGCAGTACACCCACAATGTTTGTGCTGAACATGATGCCTAGTTAAATTGATCACATCTGCCTGAACATAATCCATATCCACCGACACTCTGTACTTCCATGTGCCTATCTAAAAGCCTCTTAAACACCACTATCATATCTGCCTCCACCACCACCCCCTGACCATGCATTCCAGGCCCCCACCACTCTCTGTGTGAAGAATTTGCCTCACATATCTCCATCAAGCTTTCCCCTCTCTCACCTTATAGCTCTTCCATCTAATTGGACATTACCATCCAGGGAATAAGGTTCTGACTGTCTACCCTGTCTATGCCTCTCATAATTTTATAAATTCCTATCGGCTCCCCTCAACCTCTGACGTTCCAGAGAAAACAATCCAATTCTATCAAAGCGCTCCCTGTAGGTGAAACTCTCTGATCCAGGCAGCATTCTGGGACCCCCCCCCCCTCTGTATGCTCTTCAAAGCATCCACATCGTTCCTGCAATGGGACAACCAGAACTGCACGCAATACTCCAAATGCAGCCGAACCAAAGTCCTGCGGAGCTGCATCACAAACCATTGGCTTTATTACACAACTATTTCCCAGCAACGGATTGCTCAACAGAGAAAAGCGAGATTGGATCGAGGCCACTCCGAGGGAAACATGACGCTCGGAGGAATGAGTCCTCGTCCATGTGGTTGCATGCCCCAGCGCATCGATGATTCATATTCCATCTGAGCAACACCCAGTCAACAAGTCAGCACAGCTGAAGAATAAAACAGATGGCAAGAATAATTGTCCGGAGATATAAAATCACTATGAGCTACACACTTGTGCAGGAAGGAACTGCAGATGCTGGTTTACACCGAAGATAAGATAAAAAAGCTGGAGTAACTCAGAGGGCAGGCAGCGTCTCTCGAGAGAAGGAAGGGTCTCGACTCGAAACGTCACCCATTCCTTCTCTCCAGAGATGCTGCCTGCCCCGCTGAGTTACTCCAGCTTTTTGTGTCTATCTTTGAGATACACACTTCCATGGTTTCTAAGCCAAAGGAAATCTTATTGCATGCGAATCATTCCACTTCTGCAGTTGTACAGAGCCCTAGTGAGACCACACCTGGAGTATTGTGTGCAGTTTTGGTCCCCTAATTTGAGGAAGGACATTCTTGCTATTGAGGGAGTGCAGCGTAGGTTTACAAGGTTAATTCCCGGGATGGCGGGACTGTCATATGCTGAGAGAATGGAGCAGCTGGGCTTGTACACCCTGGAGTTTAGAAGGATGAGAGGATATCCCATTGAAACATGTAAGATTGTTAAGGGTTTGGACACGCTAGAGGCAGGAAACATGTTCCCGATGTTGGGGGAGTCCAGAACCAGGGGCCACAGTTTAAGAATAAGGAGTAAGCCATTTAGAACGGAGACGAGGAAACACTTTTTCTCACGGAGAGTGGTGAGTCTGTGGAAATCTCTGCCTCATAGGGCGGTGGAGGCAGGTTCTCTGGATGCTTTCACGAGAGAGCTAGATAGGGCTCTTAAAAATAGCGGAGTCAGGGGTTATGGGCAGAAGGCAGGAACAGGGTACTGATTGGGGATGATCAGCCATGATCACATTGAATGGCAGTGCTGGCTCGAAGGGCCGAATGGCCTGCTCCTGCACCTATTGTCTATTGTCTATTGTCACTCCCTACACTTACATGTGCCTTTCTTAAATCCTTTTAAATGCCACTGTCATATCTGCCTCACCATATGCCATCCCATGTGCCAATCTAAACGCATCTAAATGCCACTATTGTATCTACCTCCACCACCATTCCTGGCAACACCTTCCAGGCACCCACCATCCTCCATGTACAAAAAACTCCTTTAAACTTTTCATTTAAAATTTGCCCCATTCATCTTAAAACAATGTCCTCTCATCATTGATATATTTCCACCATGGGAAAAAGGTTTCCGATGGTCACCCTATCTATGCCTCTCATAACTTTGTATACTTCTGCCTGGTCTCCCCTCAACCTCCAGTGTGGTGGAGAAAACAGTCCAAGTCTGTCCAAAGATAGACACAGAATGCTGGAGTAACTCAGCGGGTCAAGCAGTATCTCTGGACAAAAGGAATAGGTGATGTTTCAGGTCGAGACTCTTAAGTCTGAGTGTCAGGGAAAAGGTCTGTGTCCTTTTCGTCTTTTGTTGTTATTTTTAGTGTGATTTAAAAGTATGTGTCAATGTTCTCTGGTTTGTTTTATGTGGGGGGGTGGGGGAGGGGGTCGACGGAAACTTTTTTTTCAATCTCTTACCTTGCCGGAGATGCGATTGTTTTCCGGATCGTATCTCTGGTCGCTCTGCGGCCTAACATCATGGAGCTGGCGGCCTTGCTGGAGACCGACTTTGAGCCCCACCGCGGGGCGAGGACTTACCATCGGAGCCTGCGATCCTTTGCCTGGGATCGACGGTCCAACCACGGCCCGCGGATTTTAACATCAGGAACTTGCAGTCTCGGGTAGAGACCGATGTCGGGAGCTCCAAAATCCGCACGTCTTTCGACAAGCCCCGACCCGGGTTCAGATCACCCGGCGCAGGGGAGCTGACAACACCCCGATGCAAGAGCTTGATCGCCCTGACGATGAGGCCCGCCGCAGGCTACGGGAGTCACGATCGTCCCATCAATGGAAGGTTAGAGGCCCCCGACCGCGGGAGAATAAAGAAGGGAAGTGATTGAACTTTTTTCGCCTTCCATCACAGTGAGGAATGTGGAGGAGTCTCTGAGGTGGATGTTTATGTTGAAATGTATTGTGTGTGTCCTGTTGTCTTTTATTGGTATGACTGCATGGCAAATCAAATTCCTCATATGTTGCAAAACATACTTGGCTAATAAAGTATTATTATGATTATGATTGTGATTATGCTTATGATTATGATCTGCAAACCTACTTAACAACCCATCGGTTGGCCTCAAGTGAGTGGTAGGGAAATGATTGGAGAGGATTTGAAATAGAGAGGATGAAGAGAATGGGTTAATTAGGGACAGTCAGCATGGCTTTGTACACGGGCCGGGGCACTCCTGGCAAGCGGGTCAGATATGTTCACCACGGACCAACCTCGGGGCCACACCCAGTACACTTGTCTCGCCCGCTGACGTCTCCAGCGGGACCGGGAAGCCAGCCAAAGGCTCGTCGGAGTCCGCCCAAAGGCTCGCGGTCGGCGGGACCTCACCTCCCCGGAGCGAGGCCATAAATCGCCCGGCGCGGCTTTAATGGCCGCGGGACATTCCAGCGCCCGCCGGGGGCTCCAACTTTATGACTTTTGGGCCCAGAGCGAGACCGTACACCGCCCGGCGCGGCCTCAACGGCCGTGGGACTTAACATTGCCCGCCTGGGGCTTCAACATCGGGAGAAAAATGGTGCAGGGGAGAGAAAAGACTTTGCCTTCCATCACAGTGAGGAGGAGATTCACTGTCATAGATGTTTTCTGTGAATTGAATTGTTTGTGTGTCGTGTATGAATTGTTTTGTTTGTATGGCTGTGGAACCGGAGTTTCGTTTGAGCCTCTTTGAGGTTCAAATGACAAGGAATAAAATCTAATCTAATCTAATAATGACCTGAAGGCTCACAGTCGCCGGGATCGGAAACCCACCTGAGGGCTCGGCAGACGGGCATAACCGGGAGGCAGCTGGAGATGTCGGGCGCGAGGTGCGAGAGCCTGTAGGAGGGTGAACTGGGGCGATGCCTCCAGCGCCTTCAAGGTCGGCTGCAGGAGTCGTCCCTGGGACGCAGAGATGGCCGGGCGAGGAGCGGAGAGGAGAGGGACGTCGGTTCGCGGGAACTGCTCCAGTACATCGAGCACGCGGGCCGACCGGACTTAGCACTTTGAATAATGGTGCCAAAAATGGCAGCGCCCGCATGTGTAATATATGCAAAATGTATTTCACTGGGCAGTTGCACATGTGATAAATAAATCACTATTGACTATTGGTCTTATCTTACTAACTTGGTCAGGACTTTGAGGCTGTGATGAAGGTGATTGATGAGGGTAGGGAAGTCATAAGGTCATAAGGTCAGAGAAGAATTAAACCATTTGGCCCATCAAGTCTACTCCGCCATTCAATCATGGTTGATCTATCTATACCCCTTAACCACATTCTCCTGCCTTCTCCCCATAACCGGGACATCTCTGACCCCTCTCACCATGGCCACAAACCCTTTAAATCACTTCCCTCTGGAAGGCGACTCCGGACTGCGAAAGCTGCCACAGCCAGACATAAAAACAGCTTTTTTCCACGAGTAGTAGCTCTACTCAATAACCAAAAATCTGTAGCCTCCTTTTGCTCTGGTATTTTATTTAATTCACATGTGTCATCGATAATGTTTTATTATTAATGTTTAATGTTTTATGTGTCATTCCTTGTCACTGTACGTCATGTTGTCACTTGCGG
This sequence comes from Malacoraja senta, assembly GCA_038087875.1. NCBI lineage: Eukaryota > Metazoa > Chordata > Chondrichthyes > Rajiformes > Rajidae > Malacoraja > Malacoraja senta. The sequence goes on along the minus strand of JAXLNO010004374.1, from coordinate 232,537 downwards.
GCGGAGCACCAAGGCATTTTACTTGTATGTGAATACTTGACGAATAAACTTATTCATTCATTCATTCATAAACCCTGCCACCCGCACTAATCAATAATCTATCTATCTCTGCCTTAAACGGAGCCAGTTTAAACTTAAGTCTAAACTTAAACTGTCCACTGAGAATGCATGCAAGAGGCACCAGGTTTTGACTCCACTATAAGTGGTTCCATGGAATCTATTGCAGCATCACAGGGATGTGTGTAGACTGGATTGTCCACAGCAAGGTATGTTCCATCAGCCTGTGTTGGAGCGATTCCTAAATCGCTCCAACACAGCAAGCAGCTTAGGAGAGGAATTACTGGTTGTGGCGTGATTGTGTCTTCCTAAATCAAGGTAACAACTGATGTAGATTCCACTTAGATAGACAGTGGATGTTGTTTACATGGATTTTAATAAGGCATTTGATAAAATCTCCCATGGTAGGCTGACCCACGAGAATAGGATGCACAGGATTAATAGTGAGTTGTTTGTATGAATTCAGAACTGGCTTAATGACAGAAGACAGAGGGTTGTGGTGGAAGGACAATATTTAGGCTGGAGGTCTTTGACTAGTGGAGTTTTTTTAGTTTAGTTTAGGTTCGAGATACAGCACGGAAACAGGCCCTCCCGCACCGACCAGCGATCCCCGCATATTAACACTATCCTACAAACACTAGGGACAAGTTTACATTCATATCATGCCATTTAACCTACAAACCTGTCCGTCTTTGGAGTGTGGGAGGAAACCAAAGATCTTGGAGAAAATCCACGCGGTCACGGGGAGAATGTACAAAGCTCCGTACAGACAAGCACCCGTAGTCGGGATTGAACCCGGTCTCCGGCGCTGTAAGCCCTGTAAGGCAGCAACTCTACTGCTGCGCCACCATGCCATTCTGCAGGAATCTATGCTGAGACCACAGCGTATATATATAGTATATAAATGATCTGTATGTAGGTATGTGATATTAGGTATGTGATATAATTAGCATATGTGATGTCTTGTGCAAGTACGCATGCTTTGGGGAGACTCAAGGTGGCGTCCTGGAATAAAGAAGCATGCTAGTTCACTCCCGTGTCCGAGTGTTATTTTAAGTCTGTACTAAGCACCCAAACACACAACAATTGGCGACGAGGATAAAAGAACAGAGAAGAATAGGAAAGCCAAGAAAAAAAGAAAACAAGTTGAAATAGAGGTTGTATTTGGAAACAAAGTGGAACAGCACCAAGCAAAAATGAAAAATAAAGGTTGGAACGGGAAGCAAGAGCGCAGGGAAGACAAGCGGGGCAGTAAGGGTCACCGAGCACAGCGGGAAGCTAGGAGCAACGGTGTCAACTTACCTGGACATCGGGTGAGGGCCTAGTACCGTGTAAGCCATGGACAGGTCCGGAGAAGCCACTGACGAAAGCCGAGTCTTCAGCCCGGTTGGGAGCAGAGTCAGCCCGGTCGGGGGAGAAAGCGGAGAAAGCCCGGTCACAGGAGACGGCTGAGAGCGGAGAAAGCCCGGTCGCGAGAGAAAGCCGGCCGAGAGAGAAGAGAGTCCACGCGAGAGAAGCGGGACACGGTGCTTAGCCAGCCCCCGACGGCGGGGCACAGTCCCAACGCTTGGAGCAGCGGGGACCAGCAGCAGAAACTAGCAGCGACTCACCTTCCACAGGGTGTCCACGGGAGCCAGCGACGAGCTGAGCAGCGGGTCCAGTAGCAGCCGGGAGGGCTGTAGAACCAGCGGGCAGACCAGTCGGCGGAGCAGCGGGAGTCTACTTGGCAGCAAGCTAGCGGAGGCAACAGCAGCGGCTGAGCCAGCGGCAGCAGCGGAAGTCCGGAGTGGCCAACAATATTTAAAACTAACGGTGAGGCCCGGGGGAGCCAGCGAAATCAGCAGCGGAGGTCCGGTGTGACCAGCAGCAAAAGTACCGGTGGGGACAGCTTGAGTGGTCGAGGAGGCACCAGAGTCCATAGGCCTACAAGCTGGACCGGTGAAATCCTTCACAATAAAAGCCCTATTTGAATATTATGCATTATTCACTATTCCTTCACAGTAAAAGCAGGACTGTTTGGATGTAATGCATTGGTCACTGTTATTAATAGTAAATCTGTGTGCATAGAAGGAATATGGTTTAAAATGTTCTAGTTGGCATTAGCCTGAAATGTTGGTTATTAGTATAAATCTATTATTATAAGATTTAGTAATAGTCAGTGAGCTGGATAATCTCTTAGAATGTAAAAGGATTAAGTCCAAGGCAGAAAACACAGTGAGAGAACAGAATATAGGGCACCTGAATAGCAACAGGTAGCATGGCTTTTCAAATGGCAGGAAAGTTGCCCCTGTCAGATTGTGGGTGTAATTTTGAGAAGTGGACTGACGTCTTGGAGGCTTCATTCATTTCCAATGATATCACTGCATAAAAGAGATCATGGTTCATATTAGGCTTAGGAAGAGAGGGTTATCACACCTTACGTGCGTTACTGTGGCCAGCAAAGCCCACGGATAAAACGTACGAGGAGTGTAAGGAGGCATTAATGGCTCATTTCTCACCAAAACCTCCAAGGGCATCCAGAGGCAAGGAGCCTGAACTAAAGAAGGCAGGGAGTCCCTCAAAGGACAAACGGGAGGTGCAAAGTGACAAAGGTCAAGGGCAAAGTGACAAAAGTCAAGTGGTGAATCTCTGGAATTCTCTGCCACAGAAGGTAGTTGAGGCCAGTTCATTGGCTATATTTAAGAGGGAGTTAGATGTGGCCCTTGCGGCTAAAGGGATCAGGGTGTATGGAGAGAAGGCAGGTACAGGATACTGAGTTGGATGATCAGCCATGATCATATTGAATGGTGGTGCAGGCTCGAAGGGCCGAATGGCCTACTCCTGCACCTATTTTCTATGTTTCTATGTTTCTAAGTGCCAAGTGATGCAGGTCAAGTGCAAAAGGCCAAAGGTAAAAGGCAAAGGGAAAAAAAGGCAAAGGCAAAGGGAAATTGCCATCCAGAGGGCAACCCTAACTATTCCAACTGCATTCAGGGGTATGAAGGTACGGAGAGAGATCCGGAACAAACAGAAGGCAGCAACGGTAATACAAGCAGCATTTAGAATGCACAGAGTATTCCGTCTATACAAGGCAATGAGATTGGCAGCTATAATAGTACAAACCCATTATAGGGCACACCTTCAAATGGAACGTGACAGCAAAACTTACATGAAGGTACGCAGCAGCATTGTGCTGCTTCAGGCTGCCTACCAAGGAATGGTTGTTCGAAAGCAATTGCAGTGCATGCACAAATCTGCCTTATTATCAGATGCATAAACAGCGTCAGTATTTCAAGAAACTTAGCGAGTCTGTCATTGTAGTACAGCAACGATACAGAGTTTGGCAGATAAGAAATGTCCAAGTGAGACATTATAATAGCAGTGGTTTGTATTCAGGCCTTCTACCGCGGGATTAAAGCCAGAGAATTGGTTGAGAAAATCAAGGCAGCACGCCATATTAAATCATTCATAACGATGTGCATTACAAGAAAACATTTCTTGATGCAAAAAGCAGCTGTGGTCACTCTGCAAGCTGCATACCGTGGTTACCGATTAAGGGTATGCTACAGAGCTATGCAACAAGCAGTCATTTTGATCCAGAGATGGTACAAAGCATGCAAAATAGGGCATTCCCAGTTTGTGCAATATCAGTCAGAGGGATGCAACTATTACCATTCAGGCTGCCTACAAGAGTATGGTGGTTAGGCAGTGCGTTAAGCAAAAGAGAGCTACTATAAAAGTGCAGTCAGTACTCCGTATGAGTTGCTATAGGAAAGACTTAAGAAGACAAATAGAGGCACAACAGAAAAGGCTGAAAAGATACAAAAGGCTTAAACGATATAGGAAAGTCTTCCTCTAACTGAATTATACAGTAGTTATAGTGCAGTCTCACTACCGTGCTTTTAAAACAAGAAAACTATACAGAGCACAAATCAAAGCCAGTGTTGTATTGCAGACAATATAGATCCTACTTCTTGATGAAGAACCAGAAAGGTAACTTAAGAAGACAAATAGGTGAACAACAGAAAAGGCTTAAACGATACAAAGAACGGTTAAATAAATATGTGACAATGAGTAGAAAGCTGCTAATAGAAAAGTCTAAAGAAGAGAGGCTTGTCGGTCAAGACAAAAGTATGCCGGACCGATTGCGATTAGGACACTTCACTATAGTCCAGCATGGAGCCTCCTTCACTGAGCAATGGACAAATGGTTATGCATTGCAGAATCTCATTAAACAGCAAGAGCAGATAAATATGCAGCGAGTGGAAATTGAACAACAGAGGAAGCTGCTAGAAAACGAAAACTTGCAGCCATGGGTCATATCCCACCTACAAAGAGGAAAACAAAGCAAATACATGAACCAGAAAATGAAACGCAGAATATCAGGAACAGGAAGAAATTTGCAAATTAGATTAGGACATTTAAAAGGGAAGAAGCAGAGATACAGGCAGAGCTAGAGCGATTAGAAAGTGTTCGCAAGTTACACATAAAGGAACGGAAAATGATAACACATAAAGCAAGGGGTAATGTATTTGGTTTAAGGAAGATGGGTGGAATGAAAAAATGATAAGTTCTGGTTTAGATAGGATTATTACAGTTAGGAGGATGTATTGTAAGATGAATGTAATAATACCATTTTGCAACAGTGTATTAATCAATTATATTTTAGATAAAGAGCATATTACCGTGGTTATACATGATTTTTACAGTTATGAGGATGTATTGTGAGATGACTGTACTAATACAATTGTGCAACAGTGTAATAATCAATGATATGTTAAGTAAAGAGCATATACTGTGCAGGTGAAATTGAGTTAAAAGGGGAGGAGTGCGGTGTATGTAATAGAAATAGTGTTACCTGCCTCCAAGTTAAAGGGGGAGGAGTGTTAGGTATGTGATATAATTAGCATATGTGATGTCTTGTGCAAGTACGCATGCGTTGGGGAGACTCAAGGTGGCGTCCTGGAATAAAGAAGCTTGTTAGTTCACTCCCGTGTCCGAGTGTTATTTTAAGTGTTCTAAGCACCCAAATACACAACAGGCGGGTTGTTTAGTAAATTTGCAGATGGCACCAAGATTGCTGGGATCACACTGCTGTTGCTCTTTGAGAGGTGAAATATCATGGGAAAATATACAATTAAGCATGACCCTTAACAGCATTGATGTACAGAGGCGTCCAAGTTCAATACTCGCTGAAAGTGGCAACACAAGTAGATTGAGCGGTACAGAAGAATGCGGCATTGAGCATAAGAGGCAAAGTCATAATGCTGCTTTATAGGACTTTGGTTCGGCCGCATTTGGAGTATTGTGTGCAATTCTGGTCGCCCCATTACAGAAAGGATGCGGGGGCTTTGGAAAGGGTGCAGAGGAGGTTTACCAGAATGATGCCTGGGTGAAGGAGAATTAGCAACAGGGAGAGACTTGGATTTTTTTTCTCTGGAATGTCAGAGGTTGCGGGGAGACCTGATGGAAGTATACAAAAATTAAGTGAAACATAGATAGGGTGGAAAGTCATATTCTTTTTCCCAGGATGGAAAAATCAAATTCTAGTGAACATAGCTTTATGGGGGAAAGGCAAAGTTTAAAGGAGACGAGACCAAGGGTGACCCGTTGGGTCCCGTCCCCTCAACACGCGGTTGCGGTGGGGGGGGGTGTTAAACAAGCACGTCAAAAAACTTGGCGTGATATTTGACTCCGCATTAAAGTTTGACAAGCAAGTCAACTCTGTGGTAAAAGCTAGTTTCTTCTAGCTTCGTACCATAGCTAAAATCAAACCATTCCTCCAATTTGACGACCTTGAAAAAATCATCCACGCATTCATCTCCTCCTGCCTTCACTACTGCAACTCCCTATACACTGGCATCAGCCAATCATCCCTGTCCGCGCTTGCAATTGGTTCAAAACGCCGCAGCGAGACTTCTGACGGGTACCCGTAAAAGGGACCACATCACCCCGATTCTGGCCTCTCTCCACTGGCTCCCAATACGGTACAGAATCAACTTCAAGCTCCTCTTATTCGTATACACAGCCCTAAACAGGCTTGCCCCCTCTATATCAAAAATCTTCTTACCCACCATTCTACCTCCAGGTCCCTCAGGTCGGCCAACGTGGGGCTACTGACTACTGACAGGTATAGCAAGCTGTGAAGAAAGCGAATGGCATGTTGGCCTGTATAACAAGAGGAATCGAGTATAGGAGCAAAGAGGTCCTTCTGCAGTTGTACAGGGCCCAAGTGAGTCCACACCTGGAGTATTGTGTGCAGTTTTGGTCCTCCTAATTTGAGGAAGGACATTCTTGCTATTGAGGGAGTGCAGCGTAGGTTTACAAGGTTAATTCCCGGGATGGCGGGACTGTCATATGCTGAGAGAATGGAGTGGCTGGGCTTTTACACTCTGGACTTTGGAAGGATGAGAGGTGATCTTATTGAAACATATAAGATTGTTAAGGGCTTGGACACGCTAGAGGCAGGAAACATGTTCCCGATGTTGGGGGAGTCCAGAACCAGGGGCCACAGTTTAAGAATAAGGGGTAAGCCATTTAGAACGGAGACGAGGAAACACTTTTTCTCACAGAGAGTGGTGAGTGTGTGGAATTCTCTGCCTCAGAGGGCGGTGGAGGCCGGTTCTCTGGATACTTTCAAGGGAGAGCTAGATAGGGCTCTTAAAGATAGCGGAGTCATGGGATATGGGGAGAAGGCAGGGACGGGGTACTGATTGGGGATGATCAGCCATGATCACATTGAATGGCGGTGCTGGCTCGAAGGGCCGAATGGCCTACTCCTGCACCCAGGGGCGGAAAACCCAGGGGGGGGGGCCAGAGGGGACACGTCCCCTCCATGTTTTGAGAGGTGGGGGACATCCCCCCCAAGTTTTTGTGATCCGGATTTTAAAATCTCCACTTTCCGCGAGACAGTGGGGGTGGGACTGATGATCGAGGGCGCTGATTGGACGAAAGAGGCAATGGGGGCGGGACATGATTCAGCGCGATGATTGGAGGAGGGAGATGTGGCACAGACCTGCGCCTCATCCGAGGGCAGGATCAATCCCGGCCGGGTCTCCGGCGCTGTCCCATCCCCACCCGAGTGCCCCCCCCCAGAGAGGTCAGCAGCAAAGATCCTCCGCTATAGGATCTTTGGTCGGCAGTCAGACGGGCCAGCGCAGTGAAGCAGCGCTAAACCCAGCTAACTCTGCCTGTCCCGCCAGGTGAGCTTACAACCCTTCCTGGACTTGCGGGAAATATGGCCAGCGCGGAGAAGTAGCGCTGGTATCCCGTCAGTCCAGTCAGGGCTGTAGTTAACCCGGTGAGACAGGCAGAGTTGAGCTGCATTTAGCGCTGGATTGAGCCTCCGAAGCCTCGCGCGCGCGTGTGTGTGTGTGTGTGTGTGCGCATGCGCGCGTGGCCGCAAAAAAATTGTGTCCCGTCCCCTCCATGTTTTGATAGCGAGTTCCGCTCTTGCCTGCACCTATTGTCTATTGTCTATAAATTGATTCCATAATAAAGTTACCATCAAATTTTAACTTATTGGTCAGTAATTACCTAATACAAACCTTCCTGCTCATATATTCTTTGCACATTTCCTTTGGTAACCTTCCACTGAAATGATTCAGTTGTTTGGAATTGTTTGCATCGTTTTCTGTTCCTTTTTTGGATAACCAGCATGGCAATGTTGTTTTATTTTCACTCTTCACCAATAACCTTCCATTACCAGCATTGAACCGCCCTTGATTCTATTTTGCCACTCGCCATTAGATTCATGGACATTTACCTTCTTGGCTGGGGTCAAGGAAAGAGTGTTCACGTCGCGGCCCTGTTTCCACCAATCTTTCCACCACCACGCACAAGAAGCACAAGAAGCGACAAGACAGACACCATTGTATGCAGATGCCGAGAAGTATAATCAGCTCTGGATGCACAACTTCTAATCTTGTGTGTGGACTCGACGAGAAGAAGAAGACCTTCTTGGTTAACGTATTCCTTCTCTCCAGAGCTGCTGCATGTCCTGCTGAGTTACTCCAGCATTTTGTGTCTATCTTCTTGGCTAGCCTGCCATTTGGGATTGTCTCAAAATCCCATGCTGATATCTACATAGAATACATCAAAAACACACAAGGCCCTTCTTCTTACTTAAAAAATAACATAAATTCACAAACTCATGCTGACTATTCTTGATCCATTTCCTTTCTAAATGAAATCTCAAACTGAATCGATTCTGTAATTAGAAGACACACGGAATGCTGGGGTAACTTGGCGGGTCAGGCAGTGTCTCAGGTAACGTTTTGGGTCGAGACCCTTATTCAGACTGAGGTTCTTCAACGTAGGCATACCTTGAGGGCATTTTGCAAAGGAGCAGACAAAATATGTAGGAAGGAACTGATTTATACCAAAGATAGACACAAAATGCTGGAGTAACTCAACTGGACTGGCAGCATCTCAGGCGAGAAGGAATGGGTGACGTTTCGGGTCAAGACCCTTCTTCAGACTGAGCCCCTAATTGCCTACTATTGAATTTAAATTAATTGGTTTGTAATTATCTGATCTCGACCGTCCTCATTTTTAAACCATGATTAGCAGTAATTTGATTATCTGGCTCCATTCTTGAGCAGTATTTCATTAGCAATAATTTGATTATCTGGTTCCATTCTTGAGGTCCAGCAGAATTGGATAACAATGTTCAGATCCTCAACAATTTTGGGAACACTTTTGAGGGTGCAGGGAAGATTTACGAGGATGTTGCCAGGACTCAAGGGCCTGAGCTACAGGGAGAGGTTGAGCAGGCTGGGACTCTATTCCTTGGAGTGCAGGAGAATGTGGGGTGATTTTGTAGAGGTGTACAAAATCATGAGAGGAATGGATCGGATAGATTGGACAGGGTCTCTTGCCCAGAGTAGGGGAATGGAGAACCAGAGGACATAGGTTTAAAGTGAGGGGGGAGAAAGATTTAATAGGAACCTGAGGGGTAACCTTTTTACACAAAGAGTGGTGGGTGTATGGAACAAGCTGCCGGAGGAGGTAGTTAAGGCAGGGACTATTGCAATGTTTAAGAAACATTTAGATGTACATGGATAGGATATATTTAGAGGGATATGGGCAAGTGTAGGCAGGTGGGACTAGTGTAGATGGTACATGTTGGGCGGTGTAGGTAAGTTGGTCCAAAGGGCTGTTTTCCGCTGTATGACTATGACTATATAATTTTGCAGTGCTATTTATAACAGCCCGAGATCTACTTTATGTGTGATGTATTCACTTGTGAGTTATTCACTTCCTAAATACATCCTTTCATTGTTTAACAACTCCATATTATATACTTCTCATCCTGTAGCACAATTTTGCGACACAGACCCTCTTTTTGGAAGGAAGGAACTGCAGATGCTGGTTTACACAGATAGACACAAAACGCTGGAGTAATTCAATGGAACAGGCAGCATCTCTGGAAAGAAGGAATGGGTGGCGTTTCGGGTCGAGTTCCTTCTGCAGTCTTAAGAAGGGTCTCGATCCGAAACGTCACCCATTCCTTCTCTCCAGAGATGCTGCCTGTCCCGTTGACTTACTCCAGCATTTTGTGTCTGCCTTCGATTTAAACCAGCATCTGCAGTTCTTTCCTACACTGGATATATGCAGGTTTGGAGGGATATGGGTCATGCACAGGCAGATGAGATTAGATCCTGTACAATTCCTATGCTGTACTGTTCTACAGTATGTTCTATATGATTTAGTTTAGTTCAGTTTAGAGATACAGCGTGGAAACAGGCCCTTCGGCCCATCGAGCCCGCACCGACCAGCGATCCCCGCACACTAATACTATCCTACACACACTGGGGATAATTTTTTCAACATTTATACCAAGGCAATTAATCTACAAACCTGTACGTCTTTGGAGTGTGAGAGGAAACCAAGGATCTCGGAGAAAACCCACACAGGTCACAGGGAGAACGTACAAACTCCGTACAGGCAGGCACCCGTAGTCAGGATCGAACCCTGGTCTCTGGCTCTGTAAGGCAGAGTAGCTCTATCGCTGCGCCCGTGATGAAAAGACACAAAATGCTGGAGTAACTCAGCGGGTCAAGCAGTATCCATGGAGAACATGAAAAGGTGATGTTTCGGGTCACGACCCTTCTTCCGAACCCCCAGTCTGAAGAATGTTCTGGACCTGAAATATCACCTATTCATGTTCTCCATGGATGCTGCTTGACCCGCTGAGTTACTCCAACACTTGGTGTCTCTCTTTGGTAAAACGGCATCCACGACCCCTTCTCTCTATATGTAGCAATGTTACAAAATTTTGAGATTTTAAAAATCAAGTCTGTAATTTATCCCATCAGATAAAGCATAAAAAGAAGTTTAATTTGACACCTAATTCACTTTCATATCTTCAGTATTAAAAATGTTATGGCCATTTTCATACTCGGAAATTAGCATCTTGTTCCCTATTGCTTTTCCATTGACTTAACACAAAAGCTGTGATCGAGGACAGTCAAAAGCCCATAACTTTCTTAAAAATTAAGAGAACTGAAAGAAATTTTCAGTTATTATAGATTGACACATTCTGAAACAAATATGAAACAATCTTACTTAGATGACATGAAATTAAAGCATATAATTAGTTAGTTACCTAATTGTAGCTAATTACAAAATTCAATTACTAGATCTAAACATCTATCAATTTCTTAAGAATAGATTAACATTTTTAAATAGCCTAAGAATCCAAATAACATTCACACAAGAATTCACAATATAACATAATTTTTTTATCTCATTGTCATGGATTTACAGGCCAAATGCAAGAAATTGAATGTTTAATACCTGTAAATTAATGGGAATTTATATCATCTTGCGAGTGGGGATTTCTGGAACGCGATCATTTGGAACGTTCATTTGCGGTGAATTTAACCCCGTATTGGCATGAAAATTATTGCCGTTAGTTCGGGGGAAAAAATCACCGTGTCGCATGTAAAAATGTGAATTAAAGGCCTCTTAAGGAGAACGTTTATACATAAAAAGAAAGCACTTTCGTTTACCTGTCCCGTGTGTGAAATCCGTCCCCGTTGTTGGCGTTGACGGGTTCAGAAGATGATTTTAAAATGATTCCAACGCTGAACTTGTCGGGAGATTTTTTAAACAAAATACTCAAAACGCCCCTCGGAACGATTCTACCGCAAACGCTTGTACTCCAACAAAATATAATTCAGGACAAGGTAGGAGAAACCGCGTTTTAACCCCGCCCCCCCTTAAAGGCGCCAAAATCGCGCACATGGCCAGTGGCAGAATTACAGCGCCGCTGAAGGCAAGTATTGTAACATACCTAGTCTATGTGATGTTTTTGTTTTGATTTTATGAAAATAAGGAATGGCCGAGGTCCTACTCATTTTGTCATTGAATATATATGTCAACAGGTAGCTGTTTGGCCAACAGGTGCAATGTCAGTCTGCCTATTGTGCCTTCTACCACCAGGTTCATAGCACCACAGGTGATGGCTTTAACATGGAGTACAGAACATAGAACTGTGCAGCATAGGAACAGGTCCTTTGTCATACAATACTAGTGCCAAACATGGTACCAAATACAACTCTCATCTGCCGGCACAACCACCAGCTGGTCAACTGGACGGAGGAGTAGTTGATGGAGATAAGTGCGAGGTGTTGCAATTTGGGAAGTCAAACAATAGACAATAGACAATGGGTGCAGGAGTAGGCCATTTGGCCCTTCGAGCCAACACCGCCATTCAATGTGATCATCCCCAATCAGTACCCCGTTCCTGCCTTCTCCCCATATCCCCTGACTCCGCTATCTTTAAGAGCCCTATATAGCTCTCTCTTGAAAGTATCCAGAGAACCGGCCTCCACCGCCCTCTGAGGCAGAGAATTCCACAGATTCACAACTCTCTGTGAGAAAAAGTGTTTCCTCGTCTCCGTTCTAAATGGCTTACTCCTTATTCTTAAACTGTGGCCCCTGGTTCTGGATTCCCCCATCATCGGGAACATGTTTCCTGCCTCTAGTGTGTCCAAACCCTTAACAATCTTTTATGTTTTAATAAGATACCCTCTCATCCTTCTAAACTCCAGAGTATACAAGCCCAGCCACTCCATTCTCTCAGCATATGCCAGTCCCGCCATCCCGGGAATTAACCTTGTAAACCTACACTGCACTCCCTCAATAGCAAGAATGTTCTTCCTCAAACCAGAGCAGTCCTTACATGGCAGCACCCTGGAAAATGTTGTGGAGCAGAGGGATCCAGGAGCATAGGGTCACAGCCTCAGAATTAAAGGATGTTCCTTTAGGAAGGAGATGAGGAGGAATTTATTTTGTCAGAGGGTGGAGGCAGGAACGGGGTACTGATTGTGGATCATCAGCCATGATCACAGTGAATGGCGGTGCTGGCTCGAAGGGCCGAATGGCCTACTCCTGCACCTATTGCCTATTGTGGTGAATCTGTGGAATTCTTTGCACCAGAAGGCTGTGGTGGCCGTCAATGGATATTTTGAAGGCAGAGATAGATAGATTCTTGATTAGTACGGGTGTCAAGGGTTATGGGGAGAAGGCAGGAGAATGGGGTTAGGAAGAAGAGATGGCAGAGTAGACATGATTGAATGGCAGAGTAAACTTGATGGGCCGAATGGTCTAATTCTGCTCCTATCACTTATGACCATCAGCCCTTATGAGCACAAGTACATAGTTCCCTGAAAGTGGCGTCACTGGTAGATTGGGTGGTCAAGTAGGTTTTTGATACATTGGCCTTCATCAGTCAGGATATTGAATACAGAATGGAGAAACAAAGAACTGCAGATGAAGAGGGGTCTCAACTTGAAACATCACCTATCAATGTTGGCCAGAGATGCTGCCTGATCTTACATCAGCACTTTGTTTCCTATTGAGGACAGACGTTGAGATGTTATGTTACAGTTGTACGTCATTGGTGAGACTGCACTATTTATGAGGATGTTGCCCGGACTTGAGGGGCTGAGCTATAAGGAGAGGTTCGATAGGCTCGGGCTTTATTCTTTGGAATGTAGGAGTATGAAGAGAGATCTTACCGAGGTGTATCAGATCATGAGGGCAATAGATGATGGATGCACACAGCCTTTTACCCAGAGTAGGGGAATCAAGAACCAGAGGACACAACTTTAAGGTGAGAGGGGAAAGATTTAATAGGTATCAGAAGGACAACTTTTCCACAGTTGACCACAGTTCACCAAGAGTTTGGTGGGTATATGGAATGAACTGGCAGAGGAGGGAGTTGTGCCAGATATATCAACAACATTTATAAGAATTTCGATGGATCGGAAATGTTTAGTGGGATAAGGGTCAAACACAAACCGGTGGGACTAGTGTAGATGTGGCATGTGTAGGAAAGAACTGCAGATGCTGGTTTAAATCGAAGGTAGACACAAAATGCTGGAGTAACTCAGCGACACAGGCAGCATCTCTGGAGAGAAGGAATGGGTGACGTTTGGGGTCGAGACCCTTCTTCATGGATGGGAACGTTGGGCCTTGGGGCTTGTTTGTAGTTTGTTTGTTTTTTGTGTGTACGTATGTGTGCGTGTAAATTATCTCTATATATGCGCATATATGAGTATATATAGAGATAATTTGTTTATCTCTCTCGTTTATTATATTGTTTACAGTGTACTATGTTTACATATTCTGTTGTGCTGCAGCAAGTATGAATGTCATTGTTCTATCTGGGACATATGACAATGAAACACTCTCAACTCTTGTTTCTGTGCTGTGCGGCTCTGTAACTATGACTGTGTATTTTGCCCCGAGGATGGGGGGTGCCTGGAACGTGTTGCCAGGGAGGGAGGTGGACACAGATAGTGGCATTTATGAGGTATTTCGGCAAGCGCGTGGACATGTAGGGAATCAACGGATATGGATCATGCAAAGGCAGATGAGATTAGTGTATCTCGGCATCAAACTCTGCACAGACATTGTGGGCAGAAGGAGCCTATTCCTCCTGCACTGCACTGCTCTATGTTCTAATACCACCTGTGTAGTCTACAACCCAATGGTCTGAACATTAAACCCACACGTCCTGTGTTCCTTTGCTCTTTGCTAACAGTCTACCCATGGATTCTCTCATTTTGTTCACCTGTTTCACCCCCCCTCCCCATCATTACCCGGATGTGTTACCCTCGACCATCCGATTCCATCTGCTGATCACCCATATACATTTAGAGCTGGGTTTATTCTCCTTGGCTCACCTTTTTGTTGCCCTCCCCAACCTAGCTCCATTTGTCAAATCGTTTTCCTTATCTTCTTCAGCTTCAGCTTGTTTACTGCACAAACGGCAACATCTCCTGCGCTATCTCCTGCAGGTTACGCTCGCATGGGCATTGGTTGCAAAAGGGTTTATTTAGATTTTTATGTGGGCAAGTTTGGTGAGATGACCCATGTCCAAGTTGTCGAGCTGTGACTGGAAGAGTGACAAGGGTGGTGCACACCTGGTGGTGTCAGGAAGGACGTTCCACTCCGGGATAGTCCATGGATATAGTGACTGTAGATAGCTATTTTGGTTTGCTCAAATTCTAGTATAAATAAAGTGAACTGAGGACTGTCTTGTAGATTTCTGGGTATTGGATTGAATGAGGTGAGATATGTTACTAGGGATGATGCCATGAGTCTCCTTGTAGACAGTACATAAGCGGGCTTTGGTGCGTCTTGACTCCAGCGGCTCCCAGCCAAGGCGATTTAACTTATCGGAAACACTGGACTATCTTGAATAGTCGTTATAGACAAACCGGGCTGCACGCCTCTGAACCTTGCCAAGGGTGCCAATGTTATTTTTCTGGTAAGGGTCCCATATTGTCTGGCAATATTCCAACAGTGGGCGGACAAGTGCTTTGTACATTACCTCCTTAGTTGGTTTCCACCGATCACCTCCCAGCATCGGATTCAACGTTCCTCCATCCTAAGAACCCCACCTGGCTCCATCTATCAACCTCCACACCCCGCCCCCCCTCCCCCAGCCCCATTCACTCCCTCTCACTTTATATATTGGCTATCTTCCCTCTCCTCTCTGGCTTCACCATTTTAATGCCGTAGGAGCAACATGGAAAGGCCACCATGGAGTTGGTGTTTGAAGTAACGGGCCATTTATTACACTGGTGTTTACGTCAAAGATCCTACAGCAAGCAAGATAGATCACTCGACGAAAAAGAGACGTAGTACGGTCATGGGTAATTTTCGGCACCATTTCCGTAACCGGCTTCCGTCTCCGCACCAAAGATCCCATAGAATACTAGTGCGGAGACGGAAGCCGGTTACGGAAACATCCGCGTAAAAATAAAAGTTATTTGGGAAAAATCTTCTCCTCATCTTCAGAATTATAATTTATTAACACAAACTGTTCCCCCGCAACGCTGATTACACTGCGAGTCGGGTCGGGTTACTGAAATGGATGAAAAAAAAGCCCACGTTCCGCTCCGTTGCATACTACACGTCAGCCCATTGCATTTAGAAGGAGTGGTCTAATTTGCTTGCTATAGGATCTTTGGTTTACGTACCAGGAGCAAGCCAACGCTGACCTGTCAAGTGTGACTTTGGTACATTGTTAATATTCTCAGATGACGAGGTTATTCAGAAACCCGATTAACAGCAACGAGTCTTTGCAGAGACTTGATTACAATAGCACAAATTCCCAATTGCAGGATGGAACTCAGAAAGACTTAGTGTGGTCACAAACAGAATGAGATGGTTGTCCACAAGTCTAAATTTGTTAACAGTAGATCCAAATCTGTGTTACAATGATGGGTGCACACATAATCAATGAAGTTCCTGTTCGGCTTTTGTCTGCCGTTTCCTGTCACCACATTAGCACAATTCACATCCTTATTTACTAATTATTAGCCCTTGCTATTGTTTACCCTAAACCCCCTACAACAACACGTTGCTTCCTCCATCCCAAAGATACCAGAGCACTATGATCTTTGCTCCATACTATTCTTGTCAATCAGCTGAGATTACATCAAGTCTCTGGAGCGGGGTTGGAATGCCGCATTAAGTTAGCTGTAATCTAATAAGGCCACATCCAAGAAACTTCAATTAGATATACTTCACAACATTTATTTTGAAAGTTGTTGAAGAAATCTATTCCTCGTGTTCTACCCGTAAGAGTGCCCAAAGCAAGTAACTATTTGTAGCAATAAAATAGCTCTCATGACTTACTAATGTTTTAATTATGGCCGTCAGTTGGGGAGGATTATTTCGTTGAATCTTATTTTACTCTTTGGGATTTTAAATACATTCATTTTAAGATTAAAATAAAGATAATAAAAGACGAACAAAAACATATTAATTAAAATAAAAGGATTTGTTCTACAAAATTTGGATTCATTCAAAAGGTCGCACTTAATGGCCCAGAAGGCCGCAGGTTCCCCACCCCTGCTCTGGATTATTTTTGAACCCTTGATCTTCTGACTTGGGCAAGTGTACAACTACTGAACTAAAACTGAAAGGCTTTGCATGCAATAGTATTTCCTGGGGCTTGGAAACAATGGAAGCATATGTCTCATACTCTCTCCATATAATTATTCTGGCCATCTGTTTTATTCTTCGTCTGTGCTGGCTTGTTGGCTGGGTGTTCCTCAGATGGAGTATGAATCATCGAAGCGCTGGGACATGCAATGACACTGATGCAGGTTCATTCCAATGAGTGTCATGCTCCCTATCCGATCCAGTTTTTCCTTGTTGAGCAATTTATTACTGGGAAATTGTGTAAGAGAGGCAATGGTTAGTACGGTTTGTTTCATTTTGCAGGTTTAATTGTGAATATCCTTCCAGTAGTTTGGTATGAAGGAGTTAAAAATATAATGTCAACAAAAGAAAAAATGGATTTTATCTTGTATATCATCCATGTTAGTGATTTATGATTGAGTGATCTGCCAGACCTGTTAATTATATGTAAACACTCTAAACATCAGTTGCCCCTTTATGATTGCACTATTTTGGTTAACATTAAGAACTTATCTCTATGAAAGTCTGGAGAATGAGATTTGATATATTATTCAATTTTATGAAAATAGTGTCAACATATGCATGGATATAGCTTGCTGACCCAGACTTTCTTCTGAAGATATCATTGTGAAAGGAATAAGGGAATTTTTGATTCATTGGATTGAGGTAAATCTCTTGGACCTGAACAGGAATTTCTGAGAAATTGTAGGAATCTAGTCAGGAGCCCTGACAGTATATTGTAATTGTAATTAATTTATTCGCAAAGTATGTAATCATGCAAGGAATTTGATTTGCGAACAGTCATACAAAAAAGCAACAAGGTACATAACCACATCAAAAATTAAACATAAACAGGCACCACAGCGGCGTGTGACAATCCCCCAGGGCACATAGCATAAGCGGAGACCCACCGTCATCGGTTCCATGTCCGGGCCACACACACGCTCCTTCACCGTGATGTGACCAGATTTGTACTGACCTCTGTCAATCTCTCTGCAGTCCCTGTCCGCCCAAACAGTCAGAAAGCCGTCCACACTCGCACCAGACTCCTGGATGTCCACGTGGAGTGATGTCCCCATAAACACCAAGATCACTGCACTCACGGCACTCTCTCTGAGTCCTCACCAGCGCAGGCAGCACGTCCATCTTGTTTTTTCAGCGACCTCACGTTCCCCACTGTGATGGAAGGCAAATAACTTATACCTCCTTTCCTCTTTTTCTCCCGCGGTTGGGGCAATCGCAACATCCGCAGTCACAGCGATCGAAGCTCCTGCAGTCGGCAATCGAGGCTCCCGCGATCGGGGTGATTGAAGCTCCCAAAGTTGATCCCTAACAAAGAGACCGCCAGCTCCACGATGTTAAAGCCGCAGTGCGGACGTAGATACGTTGAAAAAGTCACCTCTCTGTTGCGGAAAGAGATAAAAAGGTTTCCCCCAACCCCCCCCCCCCCACACCCTCACATAATACAAGAACTAAAGGTACACTAAAACCATAAACACACGTAAACACAGACCAAAACAACAAAAGAAAAAAGACGAGACATGCTGTTGGCAAGGCTGCCATATACAGCGCCACCCGGTGGTATGAATCATTGTTAGACTTTGATGAGGTGTGAGATGACTGGTGGATGGCTAATGTTGTGCTCTTATTTAAAAGCTCAAGAAAAGCCTGGGAACTCTGGACCATGGAGCCTAACATTTGGGTTAGGCAGACACAAAATGCTGGAATAACTCAGCGGGACAGGCAGCACCTCTGGAGAGAAGAAATGGATGACATTTCGGGTTGAGACCCTTCTTCAGACTGGAGAAGGGTCTTGACCCAAAACATCACGCATTCAGTCTGAAGAAGGGTCTCGACCCGAAACATCACCCATTCCTTTTCTCCAGAGATGCTGCCTGTCCATTGAGTTACTCCAGCTTTTTGTGTCTATATTTGGATTAAACCAGCATCTGCAGTTCCTTCCTGCACATTCGGGGTAGGTAAGTTGCTGGAGAGGATTCTGAGAAGATATCCAAACATTTGGATGGACAGAGTCAGGTTAGGGATAGTCAACACAGTTTTGTATGTGGGACATCATTTGACGAATTTGAGTGAGTTTTCTGAAAAGAAAACCAAGACGGTTGATGAGGACATTGACTATATGGTCTTCAGCAAGGCCTATGATAGATTCTGCATGGTAGGCTGCTCTGGAAGGTTGGATCCAGGCACGTGCCGTCAGGGTACGCAAGGTCGGCAGTGCCTACCCTGACTAAAATTATAAAATGGTCATTATTTTATATATATAAAATATATATAAAATATATATAAAACATATATAAAATGGTCATAAATAGTAAAGGCACGTGAGAATTATGCTTCCTTAAGAGATCGATCTCTTAGGGGGGCATCATTCTCCCGTGCCTTTCATCCCCAGTACATTTAAAACGCGGAATTATGTGCTACTCACGTGCTGTCGACGATGCTTCAAGCCATCAGTGGCAACGGTCCGTAAAGGCAGCTGAAATTCTGCCTTTACACTGTGGACTGCGTGCACTGAGCACCAGCCTACTGCGCATGCGCAAGTTTCTTGGCGGGGTTTTCAAAGATGGATAGTGATTACCTGTAGAGTTTCTCGAAGCAAACTTACGAGGCTGGTGGTGGAGGTTATCTTCTGACAGGAGCCCTGTAACTAGTGGTGTGCCACAAGGGGTCAGTGCTGGGGCCATTGCCGTTTGTGGTTTCAAACAATGATTTGGCTGAGAATGTACAAGGGAGGCTTAGTGGATTAGCAGATGGCACTAATGTGGGTGGTATCATAGTCAGTAAAGATGCCTGTCAAAATTACAGCAGGATCTTCATCAGCTCCATAAATGGACTGAGGCATGGCCAATGGAGTTTAATGCACATACAGTGGCTTGGAAAGGTATTCATACCCCTTGAACTTTTCCACATGTTGTCACGTTACAACCACAAACGTAAATGTATTTTATTGGGATTTTATGTGATAGACCAACACAAAGTGGCGCATAATTGTGAAGTGGAAGGAAAATGATACATGGTTTTCAAATTTTTTTACAAATAAAAAACTGAAAAGTGTGGCGTGCAAAAGTATTCAGCCCCCCTGAGTCAATACTTTGTAGAACCACCTTTCGCTGCAATTACGGCTGCAAGTCTTTTGGGGTATGTCTCTACCAGCTTTGCACATCTAGAGACTGAAATTTTTGCCCATTCTTCTTTGCAAAATAGCTCAAGCTCAGTCAGATTGGATGGAGAGCGTCTGTGAACAGCAATTTTCAAGTCTTGCCAGAGATTCTCAATTAGATTTAGGTCTGGAATTTTGACTGGGCCATTCTAACACATGAATATGCTTTGATCTAAACCATTCCATTGTAGCTCTGGCTGTATGTTTAGGGTCGTTGTCCTGCTGGAACGTGAACCTCCGCCCCACTCAAGTCTTTTGCAGGCTCTAACAGGTTTTCTTCCAAGATTGCCTTGTATTTGGCTCCATCCATCTTCCCATCAACTCTGACCAGCTTCCCTGTCCCTGCTGAAGAAAAGCATCCCCACAGCATGATGCTGCCACCACCATGTTTCACAGTGGGGATGGTGTGTTCAGGGTGATGTGCAGTGTTAGGTTTCCGCCACACATAGCGTTTTGCATTTAGACCAAAACCTTCAATTTTGGTCTCATCTGACCAGAGCACCTTCCTCCACAAGTTTGCTGTGTCCCCCACATGGCTTATGGCAAACTGCAAACGGGACTTCTTATGGCTTTTTTTCAACAATGGCTTTCTTCTTGCCACTCTTCCCTAAAGGCCCGATTTGAACTATTGCGGTCAGTTTTGGTCGTCTTGCCATAGCAAGGAAGTCGTTCAGCTGGAAAGAGCGCAGAGAGGATTTATGAGGATGTTGCCAGGATTCGAGGGCCAGAGCTAAAGGGAGAGATTTGACAAGCTAGGACTTTATTGCTTGGAGTGAAGGAGGCTAAGGGGTGATGTACACTGTAATAGAGGCATAATAAATGGCGGAGCAAATGCTGAGAGTATTTTACCCTCATGAACCAGAGGACATTGCACATAGAACATGGAACCGTACAGCTGAGGAACTGGCCTTTGGGCCCACAATGGTTCAACATGATGCCTAGCTGAATAGATCTCTTCTGCCAGCACATGATCTATGTCCCTCTATGCCCCTGCATTTCCGTGTGCCGATCCAAAAACCTTGTCACCTCCACTATCATATCTGCCTCCACCACCACCCCTGGCAATGCATTCCAGACACACACAACCCTCTGTGTAAAAACCCGCCCCGCATATCTCCATTAAACTTTCCCCCTCTTATATATATGCCCGTTACCTACCTTCCGTAGGTAACATTACCACCTAGGGGGAAAAGGTTCTGACTGTCTACCCTATCTACAGTATGCCTCTCATAATTTTACATACTTTTATCTCCCCTCGACCTCCGATGTTCCAGAAAAAGCAACCAGAGTCTGTACAAAATCGCCCTGTAGCTGAAACCCTTCAATCCAGGCAGTTTTCTGGTAAACCTCCTCCGCAGCCATTCCAAAGCTTCCAAATTTTTCCTGTAATAGGACGACCAGAACTGCACGCAAAGAACTATAGAGGGTGGAATTTAAGACAGAGTAATGTGAGGTGTTGCACTTTGGAAAGTCTAACATGGGCAGGACCAACACAGTGAATGGGAGGGCTCTGGGGAGTGTTGCAGAGCAGAGGTACACAGCTCCTTGAAAGTGGCGTCGCAGGTGGATAGCGTGGTCACAAAGGCTATCAGCACATTGGCCTTCATCAGACTAAGTATTGATTATAAAAGTTGGGAGGTCATGATGCAGTTATGTAAGACATTGGTGAGGCTGCATTTAGAATATTGTGTTCAGTTTTGGTCTCCAGGTTTAAGGAAAGATGTTGTCAAGCAGGAAAGGGTGCAGAGAATATTTGCGAGGATGTTGAGGGTCTGAACTGCAGGGAGAAGTTGAACAGATTAGGACTTTATTCCTTGGAGCACTGTAGGATAAGGGGTGATCTTATAGAGGCGTACAAAATCATGAGATGAATAGATCGGGTAACTGCACAGAGTCTCTTGCCTAGAGTAGGGAAATTGAGAACCAGAGGATATAGGTTTAAGGTGAGGGGGAAAAATATAATAGGAACCTGAGAGATAATGTTTTTGCACAAAGAGTGGTGGGTGTATGGAACGAACTGCCGGAGGAGGTAGTTGAGGCAGGTACAACCAACTGACTGAATTGTTCATGTTCATATTTAATCTGCGAGTCTTAGAATAAAGGGGAGGCCATTTAAGACTGAGGTGAGAAAAAACGTTTTCACCCAGAGAGTTGTTAATTTGTGGAATTCCCTGCCACAGAGGGCAATGGAGGCCAAATCACTGGATGGATTTAAGAGAGAGTTAGATCTCTAGGGGCTAGTGGAATCAAGGGATGTGGGGAGAAGGTAGGCACGGGTTATTGATTGGGGACGATCAGCCATGATCGCAATGAATGGCGGTGCTGGCTCGAAGGGCGGAAAGGCCTCCTCCTGCACCTATTTTCTATGTTTCTATGTTTCTATGAGTCGACTCCGCCATTCAATCATGGCTGATCTCTGCCTAATCCCATTATCCTGCCTTCTCCCCATAACCCTTGACACCCGTTTCAATCAATGCCTTAAAAATATCCACTGACTTGGCCTCCACAATCCTCTGTGGCAATGAGTTCCACAGATTAACTGCCCTCTGACTAAAGAAGTTCCTCCTCACCTCCTTTTTTAAAAGAGCGCCCTTTAATTTTGAAGCTATGACCTCTGGTCCTAGACTCTCCCACCAGCAAAAACATCCTTTCCACATCCACTCTATCTATGCCTTTCATTATTCTGTAAGTTTCAATGCGGTCCCCCCTCAACCTTCTAAACTCCAGCGAGTACAGGCCCAGTGCTGTCCAACGCTCATCATATGCTAACCCATTCATTCCTGGAATAATTCTTGTAAACCTCCTCAGGATCCTCTCTAGAGCCAGCACATCCCTCCTTAGATATGGGGCCCAAATTTACCCACAGTTCTCCAGATGTAGTCTGACCAGTGCCTGAAAAAGAGCATCAGTATTATATCTCCGGGTAATTTTTCAAATCATTTTCAGGGACTATTATGGAACATATTAGACAATAGACAATAGACAATAGGCGCAGGAGTTGGCCATTCGGCCCTTCAAGCCAGCACCGCCATTCAATGTGATCATGGCTGATCATCCCCAATCAGATTACGGAGATTCGGTATGTCAAAGAGGATTCTCCTGAACTTCTACAGGTGCACAGTAGAGAGCATACTGACTGGTTGCATCGTGGCCTGGTTCGGCTACTTGAACGTCCAGGAGCGGAAAAGACTGCAAAAAGTTGTGACCAGTGCCCAGTTCATCACCCGCTGTGACCTCCCCACCATCGAAGGGATCTATCGAAGTTGCTGCCTCAAAAAGGCAGCCAGCATCATCAAAGACCCACACCATCCTGGCCACACACTCATTTCATCACTGCCATCGGGAAGACGGTACAGGAGCCTGAAAACTGTAATGTCCACGTTCAGGAACAGCTTCTTCCCTACAGTCATCAGGCTATTAAACACAACAACAAATAAGCTGTGAACTACAACAGACTATTGAGTGTGTGTGCATTTTGAACTTTTTATCTTCTCCCATTATGTACTATATTTACATATTCTGTTGTGCTGCCGCAAGTAAGAATTTCATTATAGATAACAGACCAGTGGGCCATTTGGCCCATCAAGCCAGCACCGCCATTCAATGTGATCATGGCTGACCATACCCAATCAGTATCCCGTTCCTGCCTTCTCCCCATATCCCCTGACTCCGCTATCTTTAAGAGCTCTATCTAGCTCTCTCATGAAAGTATCCAGAGAACCTGCCTCCACCGCCCTCTGAGGCAGAGAATTCCACAGACTCACCACTCTCTGTGTGAAAAAGTGTTTCCTCATCTCCGTTCTAGATGGCTTACCCCTTATTCTTCAACTGTGGCTCCTGGTTCTGGACTCCCCCAACATCGGGAACATGTTTCCTGCCTCAAGCGTGTCCAAACTGTTAACAATCTTCTATGTTTCAATAAGATCCTTTCTCATCCTTCTAAATTCCAGAGTGTACAAGTCCAGCCGCTCCATTCTCTCAGCATATGACAGTCCCGCCACCCCAGGAATTAACCTGGTGAACCTATGCTGCACTCCCTCAATAGCAAGAATGTCCTTCATCAAATTAGGAGACCAAAACTGCACACAATACTCCAGGTGTGGTCTCACTAGGGCCCTGTACAACTGCAGAAGGACCTCTTTGCTCCTATATTCGATTCCTCTTGTTATAAAGGCCAACATGCAATTTGCTTTCTTCACTGCCTGCTGTACCTGCATGCTTACTTTCATAGACTGATGTACAAGGACCCCCAGATACGTACAGTCTTTTCTGCTGTAGTTGACCATCACTGCATACTCGTAGTACCGACTATAGTAGTCTACCACTACCATAATTGATTCACCTGTTGGAAGTGGTCCAAGAAAGTCAACAGCTACGTCAACCCATGGTCCTGTTGGCAACTTTTTACTTTTAATTGGTTCGGGTGGGTTGCTCCTGCTTGTGATTTGGCATCTGTGACTAGTCTTGACAAAATTTTCGGCATCTTTCTCACAAACTGGCCACCACACATTGCTCCGCAAATTCTGTTTGGTATCGTCGATGCCTAAATGTCTTTCATGAGCCAATGACACGATCCTTGGTCGTAGTGCCTGTGGGATCACCAATCTGCTGCCTCTCAGCACACACTGACCCAATTACACAAAATTCATCTTTTATGGGAACATATGCTTTGTAAGGGCATTGAGCCCATTGCCCACTGTGAATACGCTCTCTGATATCTTTGAGTTCATGATCATGATCTGATTCCCTTTCATCTTCCTTCGTTGTCACGGCTCCTGGCGTTGACTGAATTGCAACAAATCGCTTCCATTTCTAGTGTGGATGTTGCTCCCAGCTGTTCATCCTTCAACAGTCTCGACAGCGGGTCCGCGATGTTTGCTTTCCCAGCAATGTGGACTACTTTGTACTTGTACTGTTGGAGTCTCAGCACCCAACGTTCTATTCTGGCACATGGCTTAGACCTTGTCGAATAGTTGTGTTAAAGAAGGAACTGCAGATGCTGGAAAATGTCAGCGACCTTGTCGAATAGATCACTTCCAGCGGCTTGTGATCTGTAACAAGTTCAAATTCAATGCCGTACAAGTATGCATGGAACCTTTCACAGGCCCACACTAGTCCCAGTGCTTCTCTCTCTGTTTGAGCATACCTTCTCTCCACGCTGGTTAACGATCTACTGACATATGCTATGATTCTGGGTCCATCTGCATGGGGCTGTACCAACACTGCTCCTAACCCGACCTAACCTAACCCTAGCATCTGCTATGACTTTTGTTGGTGCAGCTGGATCATAATATCCAAGGGTTTCTACACTCATTAGACCCTGTTTCAGTGATTTGAATGCCTGTCTCTGTTCACTACCAAACTTGAACGGTATATCTTTCCTGGTCAACTTTCTCAGTGGATCTGCCAGTGTAGCAAAATTTGGAATAAATTTTGCACAATAATTGACCAGTCCTAGAAAACTCCTCATCTCGGTTGCATTCTGAGGTTCACGTGCATCTGGAACAGCTTTCACTTTAGCTTTGCCTGGGTTCAGCCCTTCACTTGTGAGTCTGTGTCCCATGAAATCCATTTCAGAGATGCCAAACTTGCACTTGTCTTCATTCACGGTGAGACCTGCTTCCTGAAGTTTAGTCTACACTAGCTTCAACCTCCTGTCATGCTCTTCACGAATTGATGCATGGACGATGATGTCATCTGATATGTTTGCTACTCCTGGTACACCTTGAATCACTCTGTGGATTTCGTACTGATAGATCTCGGGAGCAGCATTGATTCCAAACATCAGTCTTTTGTATCGGTACAATCTGCAGTGAGTGACGAATGTTGTCACCTCTCTAGACTCTGGATGTAATTCCAACTGATGATATCGCCACGAGATCAATTTTGGAAAACACTTTACTGGTTGATAACTCTTGTAGAACCTCAACCTCATTGGCTCTCCTCATGTCAACGCACAGTCTAATGTCATCATTGGGTTTCGGCACAATCACAACTGGACACCCATGGTGTTGAACGTTCAACTGGCTCAATAATGTCCTGATCAATCAACTCCTTGAGTTTAGCTTCTACTTTTCCACAAAGTCCAAATGGCGTTCTCTGCACCGGTTGAGCTATCGGCTTGACATTTTCATCAATAGCTAACTTCACTTGCCAGCCTTTCAATTTTCCAACCCCTTGGAATACTGAGTGAAATTCCTGCCTCATGTCATCATATGACTGCACTGAATTGACATGCACTCCGATGTGAAGCACTCCCAGCTCTCAAGCTGCATTTTTACTCAGCAGAGGTTCCCCCTTCTCCTCAATCGCCACGAATTCTGCTTCAATTTCTCTGTCTCCGACCTACTTTCGCCATGAAACAACCAATGGTCTGCAATGGTTTAGTTGCGGTGAATGGATATAACTTCCTACTACACCTCCTTGACGTGCACTAGATTTTCTGCTGTTTCAAGCATTCCCAAAGTGATCTGTCAATTACGTTGCTGTCATTACCAGAATCTACACTCACTGGCACTGTAACACCTCCGATGGTCACTGCAACTTTCTCGTGATGGCTCTCATTCAATGCAAACTGATAATTCCTTTTCACAGCATGCTCACCAGCTTCATCACTTCCGAAATCACCATCTACGTGACGGACGTGACCCTTCTTTTTCTGCCAAGGTCTGTCTTTCTTTTCACTGGACTTCCTTTCTTGTTGTAATCACTTGTCCTGTCCCTGGCCTTACTTTTACATTTCTTTGCAAAATGATCTTTATCTCCACATTTCCTACATGTTCCACCTTTTGCTGGACAACATGCATCTTTCCCTATGTGACCCTTGTTGCCACACCTGTAACACTCGATCTCACGTTCAGGCATACTTCTTGGTCTACCGTAGCACAGCTGGTTCACTTGCCTAGTCTTGGAATCTTGCAATTTCATGCTGTGAAATTGTCCCCCAACAGCTTCCAGTGCTGCTGCAATCGACAAAGCATCATTAAGGTTTAACTCACCCCCTTTTTCTAGCAGCCTTCTCCTGACCTTGTCTGACCTGCAATACTGGACAACCAGATCCAATATCTGGTTTTCCACATCAGCAGCCACATATTTGCATCCTACAGACACCTGTCTGAGTCTCGTCACAAATTGAGCAACTGTCTCGCCCTCTTCCTGCATTGTTTTACGGAACAAATGGCGTTGAAATGTAGCAATGTCACATCTTCACCTAAGATGTGGAATAATAATACTGACACAATATTTACAGGTTACATTCCTTTGTCTCTATGTTTATTATCTCCCCTGGCCATGGCCTCCTGCCTTGGCATACACAGCGCACACCTGATCTGACCTCCAAGTTAGCTGATTCAAAGGTCAAGATATTTGCATATCATTATCATGACTCATCGTCATGACACCAACCTGTCCAAGTCACCCTGCATTCTCATAGTGTGTGTGCTCAGTGTGTGTTCTCAGGCCATTCCTGTACTTCGTATACACTCATGTCTGTGCAGCCAAATAACAAGCCAAGACCACCACACAAATTAACGTTCCTTCCATGAATTCCATCCACACTTCACGCTGCCTTGGCAAGGCACCAGCATAATCAAGAACGAGCCTCACTCCGGTCACTCCCTCCTCTCCCCTCTCCCATCAAGCAAGATGTACAGACATTTGAAAACGCACACCTCCAGATTCATGGGCAGTTTCTTCCCAGCTGTTATCAGGCAACTTAACTGCCCTCTCACTAGCTGGAGTGCGGTCCTGACTTTCCATCTACATCATTGGAGACCTTTGAACTAACTTTAATCGGACCTTTATCCTGTATCCAGGAAGACTTGTGATAACTGAAATATTGAAAATTATAAGAAAGATGAATAGTTTGTAAGTTGTTTAACCCTAGAGCAGGGGTGTCAAACTAATTTTAGGTCATGAGCCGGATTGGGAAAAATGCGACCATGTAGGCCGGATCAGTTGTGCACGCACGGATGCCAGTCAGCCAGCCCGAGGCCAATGGGAGCTCAGCGCTGCCATCTTGTCTGCCGGGGGCAACCGTCCCTTTCATGGAGCGGAGGACGGGAGCGCCCCGCCGCCATCTTGCCTCTTTGCAACCGTCCCCTTTGCAACCGCGGGCCAATCACGGAGTGGAGGACGGGAGCGCCCCTGCCGGTGCAGCAGGCAGCACAGACATTGGTGGGAGAGAGAGTGGTTGCCATACAGATACATAATAAATGTTCGCGAATACACTTTTTTTCCCCCAAATCATCCCGCGGACCGGATCGGACCACTTCTGGAGCTGGATGTGGCCCACGGGCCAGTAGTTTGACACCCCTGCGCTAGAGCTTACATACATGGGAAGCATGATGGTAAAAATGGCCAAGAAAGAGATGTTAGTGAGGCAATAAATAAATTTGTCATGGTGTTTCAGTTCCACAGCACAGCCGTAGCTAAAATAAACATTGGAGGCTGTAAACTAAGCTGAGGGTAATTAAACTGCTTAGGAAATGGAGTTGTTTGTTGTGACCACTTGTTAGAAAGAGATTTTCAAAATAACAGGAAACGTAAGTTTAAAGATAACTCTGGGGAAAGATACAGATAAAAGTTTACAGAGACATTGATCAACGATGAATTTTTTCAAGAATGTAGAGTCCACATGTAACTATTGTGTTGTGAGAATGTACAATGATGTGGGTGCTATAAATCTTTGAAGCACTTTGGGTTTTCTCAGAGTGTTTCCCAGTGTGTACCGTTAAGGCCTGTAATTAACCAACTCGTTCAGGAAATTCACCACTGATCTATGAGATGTTCTATTTTGTGTCTGTTCCTATCTGAGTAAAGCCAGATTCTGGTACAGGTATAACACAAAATTCCTTCCCACAGCTTGATTGTAATTATGTAGTCTTCTTGTTGACTGGTTAGCTTGCAACAAAAAAGATTTTCACCGTACCTTGGTACACATGATAGATGTAGATTGGCTATTTCATACAAGCCAATTATAGTGCTTGTTGGTAGTGACTCCGCCTAGTATGTGCTTTATATTATCAAGAGCTTGCCTACGCTAGTTAGTATGAGTAGCTGCTAGGAAATGTAATGTCCTGCAGATCCTTGCTGTAAGTAGATTCTCTGAACAGGACCAATTCTCAGTAATGAAGGTTTCGTATGTTCCGACTGATTGCCTGAGCAGCCTAGCAGAACACACGGCTGCTGATGAGACTTTACAATTGCTGTCCGCAGTCATCCGGCGTGGCTGGCCAGATAAACAACACAACACCCCACTCGCAATCCGTCCATACTTCCTGGTTCGCGACGAATTGGTATTACAGGACGGGATTATAGTTAAGAGCCACAGGGCAGTGGTCCCAGCTGTCCTCTGGGACAAATACTTCGATGCCGTCCACAGGGACCACCCCGGCGTGGAGGCAACCCTCCAAAGGTTACAAAGCATGTTTTACTGGCCTGGTATGACCAAATACATACACGGAAAAAACGAAGTTTGCAACATCTGCAAAAGCCGGACACCACATCAGCAGAAGCAGCCTTTACTGCCACACCTGGTCCCTCCTCTCCCGTGGTCCAGGTTAGCCACCGACATTTTCGAATGGCATGGGAAACACTATCTGGTTCTTGTTGACACTTACTCGGGCTGGTTCAAAATTGATTTACTTCAAACCATTACTTCTGAAGCAGTTATCGAGAAGTTGCAGCGTCACCTCTCCGTGCACGGCTCCCCTGCACGTATTCTGTCCGACAACGGCAGACAGTTCACCAGCCAAGCTTTCAAAAACTTTGCGAAACAATGGAACTTTCGACATATTGCCAGCAGCCCTGTGTTCCCGCAGTCCAACGGACTCGCCGAACGCGCTGTCCGAAGCGCAAAACAACTTATGGAGCGATCATACCTTGCAAAATCGGACGTATACCTGGACTTGCTCAACATAAGGAACATTGCACAGGATCCCATACTGAGTTCCCCAGCCCAACAACTGATGTCTCACCAAACCCGTGCTCCCTTGCCTGTGTCCCAGCAGCTTTTGCAGCCGCAAGTTCGTTCCCCGCTTGCAGTCCAGAAACAACTACAATTCAAACGTAACATGCAGAAACGCTTCTTTGACAAATCCAGCAAGCCACTTAAACCTCTCGCACGTGGACAAGTGGTCCGTCTACAGACCAACAAGGGCCATGCCCGTCTGGGTCACGTCTACGGCCCTGCCAAAGAACCGCGCTTATCTGGTTGAAGCGGACTGATCCATCTACAGAGGCAACCATCAACATATCCTTCCGGTGAAGGAACCACGTCCTGCGACTCCGCATCCAGATGTCTCGCGTTTCGTATACCTTCCCGCGGTCGGTCCTGCGACCTTGCTGCCAACTAGCGTTTCCACCGCGTTCTCCCAGCTCGCCTATCTCATCACCCTCCCAGCCTGTCGGGTCGCCGGTCGTTTCCCCAATTCCATCCCCGGTATTTTCTCCGGTGAAAGGAGGTGAGGCGGATTTGTACCGCACACGCGCCGGACGGGTTTGCAGGCCACCCATTAGATACAGTGATTTTGAGTAATTTTAAAAGCTTTCCCAAATGTGTTATTAACATTCCACTTATATTGCTTAGCCAATATGATGCTTCTATTGTTTCTACAAGGAAGGATGTAGATTGGCTACTTCATACTAGCCAATTATAGTGCTTGTTAGTAGCGACTCCGCCTAGTATGTGCTTTATATTATCAAGAGCTTGCCTACGCTAGTTAGTATGAGTAGCTGCTAGGAGATGTAATGTCCTGCAGATCCTTGCTGTAAGTCGATTTAATAAACATGTGTTGGATCTTGATATGTGTTTGACTCAATTCATTACAATAGTAATGAAATAAACTGAACTAAAACTATGAAAGGTTTACAAGGGTATGGGCCAAATGCAGGCAAATAAGATTCACGTAGATGGGGTATACAGTATTAGACGGGTTGGGCTGAAGGTCGTGTTTTCATGCTGTACGATCTATGGGTCTCTGGCTTTTCGAGCTTGCACCACTACTCAACGACCGAGAAAATCAAAGCTACACTTCCATCTATTTTCCTGCATCGATCTGGTAGATCTTTTGCTAGAACAGTACAGCACAAGAAGAGGCATTTTGCCCCACAATGTGTGTATTGAACATGATGCCAAATTAAACTAATTCCTTCTGCCATAATGCCTATCTCGCCAGTCCCTGCCTGTTTATGTGCCTGAATACATCATAAAAATCACCATCGAAGCTGCTTTCACCGGCATCCCAGGAAGCTTGTTCCAGGAACTTACACTCTGCCTAAAACATGTTCCATGAACTTTCTTTAAACTTTCCCCCACTCACCATAAGTGGATGCTCTTTAGTATTTGATATTGACACCTTGAGAAAAAGATTCAAGTTCTCTACCCTGTCTATGTCTCTCGTAACTTCATAAATGTTTATCCACCCCCCCCCCCCCCAGCCTCCGGTATTGAATAGCAAACAATCCAAGTTTGGCCAGCCTCTCCTTCTTGCTCATCCACCACAAACCAGGCAACATCCTGGTAAATCTCTTCTGCATCGTACAGGGGAGACCTGATAAAAGTATACACTCTGAGAGTCATAGATAGGAGAGACAGTCAGAATCTTTTTCCAAGGATGGAAATGTCCAACACTACAGGGCATAGCTATAAGGTGAGAGGAGGGAAAGAGGTGGAGATGTGTGGGGTGATTTTTTTACAGAGAGTGGTGGGGGCCTGGAACCTATTACCATGGGTTGTGGTGCAGGCAGATACAATAGTGGCATTTAAGAGGCGTTCAGATAGCCATGTGGCCATGCAGGGTATAAAGGGAAATGGATCATGTGCGGGGAGGTGAGATTGCTTTAACTGGGCATCGTGTTCGGGACAGACAATGTGGGCTGAAGGGCCTGTTTCTCTGCTGTACTGTTCTATGTTCTATTTGCACTCTCTTCAGAGCCTCCACATCTTTGCCATGATCAAGGTGGCCTATACTGCACAGAATTCTATTAATGTGGCCAAACCAAATATTTATAGTTTCCGATGACTTCCTGATTCTTATAGTCAATGCCCCTCATGATGAAAGCAAGCATGTCAGACATTTACCTTCTTTACAACCATATCTACTGATGTTGTGACTTTCAGAGTTCTAAGCAAATTCCTGCCAAGATCCCTCTGTACATAAATGCTCCTTAGGTTGCTGCCATTTACAGTATACTCTGTCCTGATTAATTCAGGAACTTTCCCCTTACATGTGAACTGCCAACAAATCACATTTAGCCAGATTAAACCTCACCAGCCTGTGGATATGCAGGGTATGGAAGGATTTGGATTTCATGCAGGTAGATAAGCAATGGTCTTGGCATCATGTTCAGCACAGACATTGTGGACCGAAGGGCCTGTTCTAATACTGTTCCATTCTACGTTCTGCCACTTCTCCGACCCTATCTGCAACTAATCTCTATCCTGCTGGATGACAGCCGACATCATTGTTCACAATTCCCTCTTTTTCACTGTCCACGGGGTGGCATGGTGGTGCAGCGGTAGTTGCTGCCTTACAGTGCCGGAGACCCACGTTCCATCCTGACTATGGGTGCTGTCTGTGCAGAGTTTGTACATTCTCCCTGTGACCTGCGTGGGTTTTCTCCGAGATTTTCAGTTTCATCCCACACTCCAACGGTGTACAAGTCTGTAGGCTATTTGGCTTGGTATAAATGTAAATTGTTCCTGGTGTGTGCAGAATAGTATTAGTGTGCGGGGATCGATGGTCGGTGCAGACTCAGTGGGCCAAAGGGCCTGTTTCTGCGCTGTTTCTCTAAACTAACCTAAATTAGATTCCAGAGCAAACAAAATTCTATGATATCAGATTTGAATAAATAGAATAACTAATAATCCAGCTTTCTCTGAGGTACAAAACGACAAGGATTTAAAACCCTCACTGTAGAAATATCTGAGCACCTGTGTCCTAAAGGGCTGATCGCTTATTCTGACCCTGTGGTATCATAAATCCTTGAAGGATCTTTGGGTTGTTTTGCAATCACCTTATGTTGTTGTGCTGGTTAAATGTAACCAAATAATGAAGCACAGGATGTCATTTTTCTGTGGATTTCCGGTGTCTTGCATCATCTACAACAGGTTTCAAGTGGTAAGTTCTTGTTGGAACAAACTTTTATTCTTGCTACCAAAATATACATTTCTTAATCTGGCATCTTTGTGATCAATTGGGCCATTCCTGACCACAGTGACCATTTAAAATAAAATTCCGTTTGCTAAAGGAAGAAATATCACCCGATTTGGTAAATAATTAAGTGGATTAGTTTTACACACAGCTTTGTATATTAATAATTGTTACATGGTTTCAATCAACTTAATTATAATACAATTACATGTTCAACCTTTACTACGCATGCATATACAGGATGCTTGCAACTCATAATGAATGCATAATTAAGGAACTACTGTCTCAGAAACACCTGAATATTATTTTTTCTTTTTTCCTTTTTTCTTTGCTTCCTTTCCTTTTTTCCCATCCTTTCCTTTTTGGCCTTTCCCTTTTCCATCATTTTCTGATTCCGTGGCTGCTTTTGCTCTCTTCTTGCCCAGAGGTGTTTTAACAAACCAATCCTGAAGTAAAAAGACAAACAGTTATTCCAGTTTGCTGCTGTACATTGAGAACCAAAGAGCGGAACAAAAATCAAAATGATGCCCAATATTGGTTTGCGTAGTGGCCATTTTGGCTTGTTTTGTGTGTCATTAATGATGACTTGTGTCTTTAAATTTTAGATTGCCCGTTATATTGTGGGTGGGATTTATGACGTATTTTAGGGTGTGTTTGGAGCTAGGTTTCTTGTGCAGATGCTTAGTTTTTAGTTTAGTTTGGAACCAGCATGGAGAAGTTACGCTTCGACCATGCGAAGCGTAACGGAGACACGAGGAGTTCTCTAACCTTTAAAGCGATAAGCTGGAGTTCGATGAAGATTATAGTGTACGAGTTGGAAGAGGTTTGGATGTACCTTATTGGTTTTCATCAACAATGAAGAATTTATTAATCAAAAGACTGTGTTTTGAAGGTTTATCTGGGAACAAGCTCTGAACGTCTCTGACAGAAAGCTCGCATGCGTACGGAGACATTCCCCTTAACCATGTATATAAATATATATATATAAATTTATTTATATAGCACATTTTCCAATTGATTTGAATCAAAAGCCAAAGTGCTTTACAGTGAACTAACCATACAAATAATAAAAAGAGGTAGAAAAAATGACACAACACACTATAAGAGATTTTACACAAACACGAACATCCCCCCACAGTAGAATCTACACTCTCCACTGTGAGGGAAGGCACTAAAATAGTAAGATTAAACGAGAACTTACCAGTTTGAAGTTTGATCTGTATTTTATGAGGAGTTACGATGAGGGATTACGTGAAGAACCCGCTCAGTGCGCAGGCGCGGCATACTTCCAAGCAGCGGTGTGGAATCACAGATAGACACAGGTATTTGAAGTAAACATAGTAAAGAAAAGGAGATCAATTTATTAGTTTGATCCATATAATGAGGGTGGGAGCGGAGGGCACGTAATCCCTCATCGTAACTCCTCATAAAATACAGATCAAACTTCAAACTGGTAAGTTCTCGTTTAATCTTACTATTTTACTTCGGAGTCACGTGAGTGACTTCGTGAAGATTTCAAAGCTCTGTGATTTCAAACCGTGTAACAGTTTTATTTCACTCACTGCCGAAGTTCTTGAGGAAGTGTTATCGTAATCACCCAATGAATCCGTTTTTCAAGAAACAAAAAAGGTATTTATTAACAATAACAAAATTAAATAGCTCCCCCGGGCTTTAAATTAAATATTTGCAGCTTCTAATATTTTCTCTGCAAATAAATCTGGTTTCATCAACGGCTTATTATAAAAAGTTCTGAAT
Source organism: Malacoraja senta (assembly GCA_038087875.1). Taxonomy (NCBI): domain Eukaryota; kingdom Metazoa; phylum Chordata; class Chondrichthyes; order Rajiformes; family Rajidae; genus Malacoraja; species Malacoraja senta. The sequence continues at coordinate 197,962 of JAXLNO010004374.1, read as the reverse complement.
GTCGTTTCCCTCGACCATCCTGCTGTATTCAGAATATGGTCAACCGGTACGTCCATTCTTTCCGCCGTTTATGTAGATGCTGCCCTAGTGGAATGAGATTTAAATGTATTAGTATCTATTCCGGCAGCCTTCAGTACCTGTTTGAGCCATCTTTAAATGGTTTGGCTCGTTACCCGGCCATGAGGTTTCTTGTGGCTGACCCATAAGGCTTTTTCACTCCCTCTGATATTGTGGGTTGTGTCTATATAATGTTGTAGATGGGTCACGACACACAACCGTGGCTCTTGTGGGTAGGCCCGGAATACCACCAGTGGATTAGCTGTTCCTGGCCTGCTTTGCTTCACCAGACCCTGTATGATGAATGTGATCTGATCTGGGGTGGTCACCATGTTGTCCAGCCTTAACTTGTGTAGTGACTGAACCCTCTGAGCGGATACGAGTGCCACCAACATGAGCGTCTTTAGTGTAGATTGCTCGAGGCTGAGGGATCTGGCTGGTGGCCATTCCCTGAGGTATGTCAGGACCACACTGATATCCCAAATATGGGTATACCTGGGTTTAGGGGGCTTGATATTATAAATACCCTTCATCAGTTTTACCACCAGTGGATGTGATCCCATTGCCTGTTGTCCTGCTGATTTGAGATAAGCAGAAAGAGCACTCCGCGCTGTGTTGATGGCACTGTAACTAATCCCTTCATCATGGTGTAGATGGGCCAGGAACTCCAGTACATTGGTGGCTGTGGCTGTTGCATACGTTGTTCCTGTTTCCTGGCAGTACTTCTCCCATTTTCTTATGCTACTTAAGTACTGCCTCTTGGTGGATGTTCGAAGGGATGCCGACATGGTGGTGATGGTACGTTCGGACAATCCCAGTTCCAGATAAGGTCTATTCAAAACCTGCAACCCAGGAGTTTAATTTTCTCATGACATGGGTGGCTTATGCCTGTTACTGGGTGAGTTAATAATCCTGGATCACTGGGAAAGACCATTGGTGACTCAACCACCATGTCATGTAGAAGCGGGAACCATGGCTGTGTAGGCCAGTCGGGCACCATCAAAATTCCAGAAGCAGAGTCCAACTGTATTTTGCAAAGTACCCGACTGATGAGGCAGAAGGGAGGGAAAGCATAGAAGAAGAACTTTCCCCAATCCAGCGTGAAGGCATCTAGCGCTGCTGCCTCTGGGTCTGGTTCCCAAGCGACATACATAGGTAACTGGTGATTTAGTCGTGATGCAAATAAATCGATGCAAATAATTCCTTCGTTTTCCCTACTATCAGAATATCATCCAAATATGCCATGACAATATGTTTTTGTTTTCTTAGTATTGCCATGGCTATTTTCAATATTTTGGTAAATAATCTTGGGGCGAAGTTAGCCCATTGGGCAATGCTTTGTACTGCCACAGCTGCCCCAACCAGATAAATTTTAGGTATCTGCAATGATCTTTGTGTATGGGGACTGAATAGTACGCATCTTTAAGATCAATGCTTGCCATGAAATATCCTTTGGAAATCAGTTGTTTGGCAGTAACAAATGTTTCCATTTTGAAATGTATATACTGAACAAACTTATTTAGTGATCTTAAGTCGATGAGGATGCGACATCCCCCATCTTTTTTGGTTTTAGTGAATATATTTGATACAAATTCCAAAGGTTCATGTTTGGTCTTTTCGATGACCCCCTTTGTGATAAGTCTCACCAGTTCAGCTTGTCCCTCACGTTTCTCTTTGACGGAGGGAGAAAATACCCTTTGGGGCCAATGCTGAACTGGCGGCGATTGTTCTGACATGAACTGAATTTTATATCCACTAATGCAGTTGAGTATATACTTGTCACTCGTGACAGTAACCCATGCTTCTTTAAACAAGTGTAATCTCCCCCCTGTTAGTAAAGCACCCTTATTCTCTATATGCTGGCAGGAACCAGACCCACCTACCTCCATTGTTATTGGTGTTTCTTTTGTTTCCTGAGGTTTTTGTAAGGTTTGTTTGTCTGACGTGCTGGCGATGTTGGGGGGTGGCGCATTTTCCATGGGGTCCGCTGTGGGCCCTGATCTAAAAAAGATCTTTGGGGATAAAATGCGGTCCCCGAGCTTTCACCAGTCCCATATTGAGGACGTCGACTGGTGGATGCCATGGGGTGCTGCCGCTTGGGTATTGCAGCTCTTGGTTTGCTCGTCCCGGGGCCTGCCCTCATGAGGCCGAAAGTTTTCGCTGCTTCCTCCATGTCGCTCAGTTTTTTATTGAGGTCTTTCCCAAATAACAGAGCATCCGTCTCTGCAGCTGGGGCTCTGCACAACCCAGCAAATTTGGGATTGAGGGCAGGTCTTATGTTTTCCCGCCGGAGATTGTTGATTTCAAATTGTGTGTTGCACATCAGTGCCAGCACATCCTGCTGGCACGTATCCATCTCCGTACTATCCACAGAACAAGCAAAGGCTGTAATGGCCGACGTCAGGAGCCTCAGGATCTGCTGTAGCTTGACTTCATGGTTACGCATGTTTGACCCCACGTGCCCCCAGATCTGGCTGTTCACAGTCTTCACTCTGAGGGCCTCACAGTTCTCTGGTGCTGTGTAAAGTTCAAGCGCCTCAAGCAGTACCTTCTCCTGCAAGGGCTTATTTGACAGATGATTGATGCTGGCCGCCATTTTTGGTTCCAGCGGTCTTCCAGCACGTGGGGTTGCTACATAGCGGTCCACGACACCCAGCAGCTCTTCCTGCTCCTGCACCCCTTGCATACTGCCGAACTCGTCCGCCAGCCCCTGTTCCAGACCAGCCCAACCCTGGTCACCAATGCTAGCCTCCAGTAATGAGGGAGCAGAGGGCAGTGCACAAGACACTGTGGAGGAGGTGCCTGACCTACCTCCGCGAGAACGCTCTTTCTGCGCATCCCGCTGGAGCATCTGCTCCAAGAGCTGTTGTAAGCTCTGGCGGCTGTCTCTCCTCCGTTTCGGTGGAGACATGTCCCCCTCCGACGAATCAGAAATGACCGGCCGGATGCTTTTCCTCATGGCTTTCCTCCCTGTCCGCTGTGCAGGCATTAGCGGGACTGGGCTCGGCTCGGTCTCGGGGATAGCGGAGCGCTCTATGTGCGTTCCTGCCGCCTGTTGCTGCCCCCCTGAGATTGAACGCTCCTCTGGTGGAGATGAGCTGGGGGCAGTTCTCTTCGAGAGTCTTTTCTTCTGTGAACTCATTTTGTAAGTACACGTCTTTAACTCTCCTTCTCCGTTAGATTAGTTCAGCATACTTACCCAACGGTCCGTCTTTTAAACTGCAGCCGGAGAGCCTTCCTCCAGCTGCCGCCGCTGTTGCACTGCTGGCGTAATGCCGCGCCTGCGCACTGAGTGGGTTCTTCACGAAGTCACGTGACTCCGAAGTAAAATGTCCAGTCCTCCTCCTCCTCCTAGTCCACGCGAGGTCAGGGCCAGTTTGAGGCCACTGCAGCCAGTCGCCGCAACGGCAGCCCGATGTTGTTTGCCCACCCGCATCGGGTGGAAAAGTCCTCAGCAGCTTGGAAATGCCTGGAGCGGCCGCTCCTTCCCCGGAGACTGCGACGCCCGCGGACTTCAGGCCGCGCCGGTTGGAGCTTCGACTCCGCGGTGCTTCCGATCCAGCGCCGCCCGCCCGCCCGCGGCGGGATGCCCTCAAACCGCAGACCGCAGACCGCAGCTCCTCGATGTTGGCGGTCACAGCACTCCGGAGCGGCGACCCGGCAAGGCATCGCCCGCTCCTTGTAGTCCATGTAGCGGCTGGAGGGAGTAATCTCTTGAACGATATAAAAATCTGCCGCCACGGTTTGTTCAACAGCAAGATTCTTCATGATCAGGCAACGGGATCCAATGAATTGCAGACCACACTTTCAGCTAAGATTCACCACTGAAATCTAAACATGATATTTCCTGATACAGATGCATCCATCTATGTTTACCTGTGACCTTTAGCTAAATATTTCCTCTCTACTTGCGGACAATTTTGAGCTGAACTCCCTTGAGGAAAAAATGATTCCTTTATCACGTACGATCAAATGGATGGCAATAATTCAGGGTGGGATTGCACACGTTTTTAGATACATTCATAATTGAATATTGGGTAGAATGCACTGATGCCTAAGCTGAATTTCTATTCCGTCTCGTTGAAGTGACCATTCTTTGGTCTTGAGATCATACAGTTATGGACACCCAGTCAAGGTCCAACCTGTTCATTCTTTAAATGTTCCCGATGTTGGGGGAGTCCAGAACCAGGGGCCACATTTTAAGAATAAGGAGTAATCCATTTAGAACGGAGACGAGGAAACACTTTTTCTCACAGAGAGTGGTGAGTCTGTGGAATTCTCTGCCTCAGAGGGCAGAGGAGGCAGGTTCTCTGGATGCTTTCAAGAGAGAGCTAGATAGGGCTCTTAAAAATAGCGGAGTCAGGGGATATGGGGAGAAGGCAGGAACGGGGTACTGATTGGGGATGATCAGCCATGAAGACATTGAATGGCGATGCTGGGTCGAAGGGCCAAATGGCCTACTCCTGCACCTATTGTCTTTAAATAGGCCCTTCCTTTAGTAGACAGTACATAACTGAACAATGTTCTACCTTGCTGGAGAGTTATCAGTGTTCTAGCTGTGCCAGAACAGCTAAACTATAGTTGTGACTAGTTCTTCATTATTACACAGCCCATACTCTTTCCAGTTTATTGTCTGAGCTCATATCTTTTACAGCACAATACAGGGCGGCACAGCAGTAGAGTTGCTGCCTTATAGTCGGGTTCGATCCCGACAACGGGTGCTGTCTGTACGGAGTTTGTACCTTCTCCCCGTGACCGCGTGGGTTTTCTCCGAGATCTCCGGTTTCCTCCCACACTCCCAAGATGTACAGGTTTTGTAGGTTAATTGGCTAAGTATAATTGTAAATTGTCCCTAGTGTGTGTAGGATGGTGTTAGTGTGCGGGGATCACTGGTCAGTGAGGACTCGGTGAGCCGAAGGGCCTGTTCCCATGCTATAACTCGAAACTAAATGTAACCATTCTGCTTACCATGATTTGATATGTTGAATGAATGTAATCGGTTGGTCCCTGATGGTGAAAGCCTGGGAAATTATTGTGTTGGATAAATTACTCACCATGTCTGGCTGTAGATGTTTCAGGCTCGTCTTATGCACAACTACGCTGAAATCACCACCACGGGTGGGACGATTAGAGAGGTTTCCCATGTTGCTCAGCTGTCCATTGAAGGACTGCAGAACTTTGGAAAGACCTCTTGGCTGTAAGATTGCTCAAATATGTCTGAAGCTGCTTCCACTCTTTAGCACGCTCTCAAGTCAAGTATCCTTTATTGTCATTCAGACTTTTCAGTCTGAACAAAATTTCGTGCCCTGCAGTCATAACATAGAATAAAATATAACACACAATAAACACAGATTTAACATCCACCACACTGAGTCCACCAGGCACCTCCTCACTGTGAAGGAAGGCAAAAGTCTTAGTCCTTGTCTCTTCCCTCATTGTTCTCCCTCTGCGCTGAGGCGATCCAGGCCTCCGATGTTGTGACCCCGCCGGGTGATGGTAAGCAAGTTCCTCGGCTGAATCCGAGCTCCGTGAACGGGCCGGTTCAAACTCCACGGCCCGTGGCGGTCGAAGCTGCCGAAACTGCCACCCTCCAGTCCAGCGGACGAAGCTGTTGTTGCGGGAGCTCCGGAAAAACAGGTCACCAACCTGTGACCTGCGAGCTCCCGACAATTTCATCCACTGGGCCCGCGGCTCCGAAGTCGGGTCGCCGCCGCCGCAACAGCCCCGAAGTCGGGTCGCTGCCGCCACAGCCCCAAAGTCGGGTCGCCGCCGCAACGCCACCACAGCCCCGAAGTCGGCCCGCCTCGCGCTGGTAAGTCCTGGCAGGCTCTGCCTTCGGAGCCTCGAGGTCGGTCCCAGTTGCAGGCCGCCAGCTCCGCCATTAGGCCTCAGCGCAGACGGAGACAGAGACAGGGGATACGACAAGAAAAGGTCGCATCTCCCCGAAGGAAGAGACCAAAAACATTTCTCCCACCACCCCCACACATACACAACCTAAATCATCACCTTATTTTTAATGAGCTTTCGCATTGTGGTGGAGCACAATTCATCTGTTGCCGATGGTCCACAGCACGGATGCCCACTTTAGAACCGTATTGCTGCTCTGAATCTATCCTATATATTGTGGGGTGACCCATTACGGAGTCCTTGCTGACGTCACGGCTGTGAGGAAAGGTGCTACTAATGTGTGAAGCTCAGTTCCTAGCACTCGTTGCTCTTGAAACAGAGACACCTTTCTTCAGGAAGCCCATTGATATGGTTTTGGTACTTATTAATTCCATGATTTATAGTTTGCATTAAGGAAACTGCCAATGTGCCATGATCTTATTGAATGGCAGAGTAGGCAGTGGGTGCTGAATAGCCCACCTCACTTAAAACGGTGCAGATAAATTGCATAAGCAGAATATATCAGAAAGGCATGGCAGGCAGCAAGTGAATATGTGAACAATCTAGGAATGTCTTGAAGACAATTAAACGTGTTTTCCTTTTGTGATGCTGATCTCAATCTGCCATTTCAATCGAACACCTTGGAGCGGCAGAGTACTGAGGTGTTTAGAACATCAAATCGCATTTGTATACCTGTTTGCAAATGTAAGTGTGGTAGACAAGGGATCTATCAAGCTGGGTTGTGATTACCATTCCTTTATAACCTTCAGGATCAATTCTTAAAGGAATAGCTAGCGTGCTCTGGTCCAGTGCTGCTCTGCCAGCACATAGCCAGGCTTTGACCTGCAAATCTTTGATGGTGTTGAAGAAAATTCCAGAGTATTTCTCTTGTTTAAACGTGTCCAATGACAAGTCCTAATGATATTAGTCACTTACACCAGATAACTCAGGGCAGCCTTCACCCAATGCACATTTAATAACTGGCAGCGGGTAGAGCTGCTGCCTCTTAGCGCCAGGTTCTGACCTTGAGTGCTGTCTTTACAGAGTTTGCATGTTTTCCCTGTGACCGCATGGGATTCCTCCTGGTGCTCCGGTTTCCCCCCACATCCCAAAGATATGCGGATTTGTAGGTTAATTGCATGTGTAAAAAGTGTGTAGGGAGTGGATGAGAAAGTGGGATAACATAGAACTAGTATGAACGGGTATTGGCGGTGTGGACTTGATGGGCCAAAGGGCCTGCTTGCATGCTAGATTTCTAAATTTAAAAAAAATGATATTAAAATGAAACCTGGTGATGTAGAATGGCAGGTCTCACTTTCTGTTGAAGTCAATGCGACCAAATCCAATGACATGTGTTTCTTTCCTGGATACAAAAATATTTCACAGTGCTCTGGAAGTGAAATAGTTGTAGAGTTTTGTGTTGGTGAGGGTACCGGAAAAAAATACAAAGTGATTGCACTTTCTTTTAAAACAACATGGAAACTTAATATAATGTTACCAGCAAACCTGAGCAGACGAACGGATGACTGAGAATCTCATTTTTCTTTTTGAGCCTCTGAGTTCGAATATGCCAGACGTATGTTCAAAATGCTTATTTTTGGGCAGAACAGATCTGCCTTTCCTTGGGTACCGATTTTCCACTCATGACCAAATCTTAAGGGCCTGTCCCACTGTAAGAGGTAATTCAAGAGCTCTCCTGAGTTTTAAAAAAAAATCTAACTCGTGGTGTGCACGTAGAATGTACGTAGCGGGTACGTCGGAGCTCGTGACGTCTCTTAGCGGCTCGTAACGCTAACGGCAGGTACTCGGGAAATGCGGTAAGCTCGTGAAGATTTTTCAACATGTTGAAAAATGTCCACGAGAGCCCCGAGTACCTACGAGCGGCTATTACCGTAATTCTCCGAGTTCGAATCAGGGGAAACTCGGGAGAACTCTTGAATTAGCTCGTACAGTGGGACAGGCCCTTTAGAGTATGTACTTCTCTCCGAAATTACAACCGCAGCGTTTATAGTGCTCAGTTAGCAACTGAGTATCAACTATGCCATGGTAAAAAATTCCTCTTTACCTTGAATGAATTTTCCTCCTCTTGGTACACAGGTTCCTGCTTGGCCAGAGGGGGGATGAATTCCACTGCAGTCAGAGGTTTTGTGTGTAGCTGCTTTATGCGTCTTTCAGTAAGAACATCCTTTGCAGCTTGGGTAAAGTGTCCCTGTGTGTAGCCATCAGTGATCTTAGCCAGGGAACTCATATCCAATGAATGTGTCAGAATCCCACCATTTTGTTGGATTATGGTCTTCCACAACACTGTGACATGAAACATGAGAGTTGTGATTATTAATTATTGTATTAAATTACACAATTACACATCAGGGAAAGCAGCTAGTAACTTACTGTTGGTAATTGTGGAAGATAAACGTTTAAACTGGCAACATAAACATGTCTTTGTCAGAATTGGGAGAAGGAGTAAGATCATATAAAGGTCTTTGCAACAAGGAATTTCTGAGATGTTGCCAAATACAATTAAAATCGTCCACACTCCATGAACCTTCATTTGATACAAAGGGGGATGTTTGCATCTTGAGCTTCCTTGGCATGTAATCTGGGTGCAGTCAAGTTATGTGGTTTAGAAGATCACAGAATCTTGTTGTGAATGAGCTATGCCCGTCTTCTTGACTTTTATATAATAACAACTCTTCTGTCTTATCCTTTGAATGAACCTTTAAGCAGAAAAAGTCTGTACCCCGGACTGTGTAAGAAGTATGGATTTGAGAACGTGTACATTTGGTTTTCAGCTGCATTTTACTGCATTTGTGCAGATTATGAAATAGGATATTGTGGACTCAGTCAATACCTACAGGTCTGACTTTAATCCAAGGGTCAGTGGCACTCCCTATGAATTCATAACACATTCAACGCCTAGTTTTAGTCAGGAGTCAAGTTAGAGTTGTACTGAGTAAAATGGGGAAGGACTTTAGTTAATTTGTAGTTCCAGTCCAATCTTTCGCACTGTATCTCTGAGTTCCACTTTTCATTCCTCACGCTAAGCACTGATATAGAAATTACTTTGAATGTACTGGTCTGTGGTTGTACAAGTAAGCAAGTACAGTGTGACATTTTTGAATAAGGGATTTTGTGTGTGATTTTTATTTGACCATTTCTTCTATCATTGTAAATGTGAATGTCCAGAGATGTCCTTGTACATGTCACAAGAATATCTTCCTTAGAGGGAAGGTTCTTGCTCCATACTCACCAAATCGAGACGTGTAGTCTGGTCTTGGAATGAGTACAATTTTCTGGAAGGTTCGGCAGAAAGACTTTAATTCTGCATCAAAGGGACGTCGTGTTGTGCCAACAATGAGAACCCGATCTTCTGATTTCAAGGATTTGAGTATACTTGGGAGAGACTTCTTTAATCTCTTCGGATCCAGCTGTTTAAGATAAGGAAAAGTTTGTTGCTATGACCTTACTTTGAAAAACAGAATTTTCCACAATATTTTGTTTCATAAGGGCTCCGGAACATTGTTGTTACAGAAGTACTTTTGTCCTGCAGTTGGAAACTAGCTTTAATTTCACTGGTAGTTTTCCTTGCATGTAGCTGATTTACAATGCCATGTTGGATCAAAGGACCATACCGTGGTATCGACCTTCACAGAAATGGCCATGGAGTTTGAAAGGTCATTGAACGTTAAGAAAGCTGCAACAAGTTTGTCACGCTGCATGAATGAACATAAGGCAACACCTAAACATCTAGAAATAGGAAATAATCGAGCTTATGAAGAAAACAAGCTGGTAATTTTAAATTAGACATAAACTAGGCGTGGAACCTTGATGGTGAGTGCAGATTCCCTCAACTCGATTGCCCCGATAGTGCAGATTCCCTCAACTCGAAGCCCCAGTTCAGTAAAGCATTGTTTCCGGTCAAAGGTACAGGTTCCAATAGAATTTCCGCTTCTTAGGATGGGGATTGGTGAGAGCAATCAGAGAATGCTTTTCTGATTTGCAGAAACTGAATCACTCTTACAGGAAGGAGCAACCAGCATATCTCAAATTGATGGTTGGCCTGAGATTTGCTGAGAAAGCATAAGATGCCTTTGGCTGTCACTGTGTAGGACTTGCCCCTGTTAGACAAAAAAAACCCTCAAACAATTACATAGAGAACGGCTGGGCTATAGGCTGTGTTTCAGAGCAGAGGGATCAAAGTGTACAGATACATAGTTTGTTGAAAGTGGCATCACAGGTAGATCGGGTGGTCAAAAATGCTTTTGTCACATTGGTCTCATCAGTCAGAGCACTGCGTATAGAAGTTAGTAGGTCATGTTGCAGATGTGGCTGAGGCCACATTTAGAGTATTGTATTCAGTTTTGGGCGCCATGTTATAGGAAAAATGTTGTGAAGCTGGATATGGTGCAGAGAAGATTTACGAGGATGTTGCCAGGACTTGAGGGCCGGAGGTATAGGCAGAGGTTGAGAAGGCTGGGACTCTATTCTATCAAGATGATCTTATAGAGATGTACAAAATCATGAGAGGAATGGATTGGGTAGACTCAGAGTCTCTTGCCCATTGTAGGGGATTTAAAAACCAGAGGACATAGGTTTAAGGTGATTGGCTAAAGATTTAATAGGAACCTGTGGGGTAACTTTCTCAAACAAAGGGTGGTGGGTGTATGGAACAAGCCATCGGAGGAGGTATTGATCGCAACGTTTCTGAAACAGTTAGACAGATACATGGATAGGACAGGTTTAGAATATGGGTTAAACGCAGGCAGGTGGTACTAGTGCAGATGGGACATGTTGGCCGGTGTAGGAAATTTGGGCCGAAGGACCTGTATCCACTCTGTAAGACTCTATGACCCGATGGAAGGAATTGTAATAACAATTCGACATTTACAAACTCAGAGGTAAATTCAGGAAAACTTTAATGTTCAAAACCACAAGTGTTATAGAATAACATCTAACACCATTGGTGAGACAAAGCATAGACTAGGCAACCATTTTGCCAAACACTCCTGCTCTGTCCGCCAAAGCCCGCTGGTGCTCCCGGTTGCTTACCAGTTTAACTCCCCTTCCCATTCCCAAACTGACCTTTCTGTCCTTGGAACTTCTCCATTGCCAAACCGAGGCCTCACATAAACTGGATGAACAATACTTCGCATTGCGCCTGGAAACTTTACAATTGAACGGCTTGAAGATTGGATTCTTTAAGGGGCTATCCCATTGCGGCGACCTAATTGGCGAGTTTAGAAGAGTTTAGGACAGTTTGAAAAAGTGTCATGTTGAAGACCTCCTTCGACCTCCTTTGACTATGTTGAAGACTAGGTTCGACTAACTTCGGGAAAATTAGAAAAATGGTGAGAGTGAAGACGACCTCCTTCGATCTCTTTCGACCTCCCTTCGACTATGTTGAAGACTATCTATGACTACCTTTGACTACCTTTACCTTCGACTACCCTCGTTTACCTACGAATAACATGTCGACCTACGACTAAACTTAAGTGTAAAAAAAAAAAAATTTTTTTTCCATGGCGACCTTTTTTTACTCGGGGGCATTTTTCAGCATGTTGAAAAATACGCAGCGACCTAGCTGAGGCCTCGAGTATGCGGGGACTACTCTCGAGCATGAAGGAGACTTACAAAGACCTCCTAGGACCTCGTGTCGATCATGGTGCGAGTATGAGTCGAGGGCAAACTCTTCTAATCTCGCCAAGTAGGTCGCCGCAGTTGGACAGCCCCTTTAATTTGAAGTAATAATAACAATAAACCAGCATCTGCAGCTCTTTCCTACACATAATAACCTGATGCTCCGTCTATCCCCTGCAATTCCCCTCCCTGATATGCACCAATCTCTCCCACCATCCCCCATCACTCCAGTCACCCTGCTCCTCCCCCACATACAGTATGTTCCTCCCCATCCCGTAGTCTCACATTTCCTTTTATTCTCTTTTTCCTTCCCCATCCCCTCTTCCTCCCACATCCCATCCTCCAGCTTTGCATTTCACTTCTCCTTCTCTTTCCTTATATAGTATCCCCTTGTCTCCTTTCCACCTCTCTCACTATCTCTATTGATCTGCCAAGCCCCCCCCCCCCCCCACGTTCTTCTATATTTATCCATCACTTGCCATGGTACCAGAGGCAGGAAACATGTTCCCGATGTTGGGGAAGTCCAGAACCAGGGGCCACAGTTTAAGAATAAGGAGTAAGCCATTTAGAACGGAGATGAGGAAACACTTTTTCTCACAGAGAGTGGTGAGTCTGTGGAATTCTCTGCCTCAAGAGGGCGGTGGAGGCAGGTTCTCTGGATGCTTTCAAGAGAGAGCTAGATAGGGCTCTTAAAAATAGCGGAGTCAGGGGATATGGGGAGAAGGCAGGAACAGGGTACCGATTGGGGATGATCAGCCATGATCACATTGAATGGCTCGAAGGGCCAAATGGCCTACTCCTGCACCTATTGTCTGTTGTCTATTGTTTTCCCCACCCCATCTCTTTTTCCAGCATTTATTGAGAGACAACATGGAAACTGGCTCTTCGGCCCGCCAAGTCCATGCTGACCATTCATACTAGTTTTATGTTATTCCACTTTCTCATCCACTCTCTCGGCCCTATAGCAGAAGTGGATGCTGGAGGGCCGCGGGGCTGGAAACAGGAAGTATCCCGAGCTAATTCTGCTACCACCATCATCTATTGCGACAAGTGGTGGCTCCCACTGATTGTCGCCGCAAGCTTGCGTCCTTTTCAGGACGGACGATGACAGCGAGGCCAACAATTGTTACAAGATGGACACAGAAAGAAGAAGTTCCACTCTCTACATGTTTGGGGGCAATTTTACAGAGGCTGATTAAGCTATAATTCTTTGAGATGTGGGAGGAATCCGGAGCGCCCGAAGATCACAGGAAGGACGTGCAAACTCCACACAGGCAGTGCCTGAGGTCAGGATTGAATCTGGGTCTCTGGCGCTGTGAGGCAGCGGTTCTCTCAGTTATACCACTGTGCTGCCCTTATGCCACATGCGTACTCTCATAACGAGTCTGTGAACCAGGTTCACAAGTGGCACAGCGGTAGAGTTGCTGCTTTACAGCAAATGCAGCACCGGAGACCCGGGTTCGATCCCGACTACGGGTGCTGTCTGTACCGAGTTTGTACGTTCTCCCCGTGACCTGCGTGGGTTTGCTCCGAGATCTTCGGTTTCCTCCCACACTCCAAAGACGTACAGGTTTGTAGGTTCATTGGCTTGGTAAATGTAAAAAAATTGTCCCTAGTGGGTATAGGATAGTGTTAATGTGCGGGGATCGCTGGTCGGCGCGGACCATGTGGGCCGAAAGGGCCTGTTTCCGCGCTGTATCTCTAAACTAAAACTAAACTAAGATGTAGCCTGAACTGCTGAGTTGTTGGAGCTCACTGTGTTTTGCTCAATATTTCAGCATCTGCAGTTTCTTGTGTCAACATATTAGATTTTATAAGGAAGTATGCAGAGAAGTGAACATCTAACATGGGCAGGACCTACATAGTGAATGGTAGGGCTCTGGGAATTGTTGTAGAGCAGAGGGATCGAGGAGTGCCCACAGTTCCTTGAAGGTGGTATTACACATTGATAGGGTAGTCAAAAAGGGTTTTGGTACATTGGCTTTCATCAGAGTATTGGGGATAGAAGTCAGGAGGTCATACTGCAGTTATACCAGACATTGGTGAGGCTGCTCTTAGAGTATTGTTCTGGGCACGATGTTATAGAAAAGATTTTGTCATGTTCCAAATTTGAAAAGGAGACAGAGAAGGTATACGATGATATTGCCAGACTCGAGAATCTGAGCTATTGGGAGAAGTTAATCAGGCTGGGACTCCATTCCTTGGATGCAGGAGGATGAGGGGTGATTTTAGAGAGGTATATAGAATCCTGAGAGGAATAGATCGGGTAGACGGACAGAGTCTCTTGTTTAGAGTAGAGGAATCGAGAACCAGAGGACATAGGTTTAAGGTGAGACGGGAAAGATTTAAAAGGAGCCTGAGGGGTAACTTTTTCACAAAGGGTGGTGGGAGCATGGAACGAGCTGGCAGAGGCGGTAGTTGAGGCTGGGACTATTGTAATGTTTAAGAAACAATTTGACAGGTAGGTATATGGATAGGATAGGTTTAGAGGGATATGGCCCTGCCATTCAGTGTGAAGGTCCTGTCCTGGTTTGACTTCCAAAAATGCAACACCTCACACCCAGCCTTCCCATCTTTCTCCACAGTAAACACAGAGGAGAAATACTCATTTAGGACCTTGCCCATCTTCTGCTGCTCCACACAGAGATGGCCCCTTTGGTTTCTAAGGAGCTCTACTCTCTGTCGAGTCAGCTTCTTTCCCTTAATGTGGTTGTATCCTCGTGAACTTCTATAAGTACAATACAATACAATACAATACGGTTTTATTCGTCACGTTGCACATAAAGTGCAAGTGAAATGAATTTGCCAGCAGCGGTACAATGATAAAGAACACACAAACACACTAAAAATTTAACACAAACATCCACCACAGCATTCATCACTGTGGTGGAAGGCACAAAATTTGGCCAGTCCTCCTCCATTTTCCCCTGTGGTCGGGAACTCAACCCTCCGCAGCCGTCGCTGCTGGCGTCCAGATGGTAAAAGGACAAGGTAAAAAGTCCAGGTAAGTCCAGAATCGGCTCTTCCCCACCGGAGACCACGGCTTCAGGCTGGTGTAGGCCGCAGGCCGGCAGTCGGAGATTTATAGTTCGCGCCGCAGCCAGAAGCACCGCGGACTGCAGGACGGTTGAAACCCCCCTCCAGGGGTCCCCGGCGAGGGACCCCGCTCCTGATGGTAAGTCCCCACCGCGCCTGCGGTAGAAGTAGACCGCGGGCCGGCAATTGGAGCTCTTCTTCCCCTGGGTCCCTGACGAGGGATCCCAGGCTGTGGACGCTGCGCCAGCTGGAGCTCTGCAGACCGCGGCTTCAGGCTGCCGCGGGTCAGCGAACGGAACGCTGCCCTCCGGCGAGGGCTCGCCCGCTCCACGCCAAGAGTCCGCGCTGCGCCCACCGCTGAAGCCCCGGGCGTGTCTCCGGGAAAGAAAGCCCGATCCTTGATGTTAGGCCACAGGGGGGGGTGACACGAAAAAAAGTCGCCTCTCCATGGAGGAGGCGACCGGAACGGTTTCCCCCTTACCCTCCCACACCACCCCCCACACAAAAGTATACAGTAGAAAAGAATATTGACCAGTTGCATCACGGCCTGGTTTGGCAACTTTGGCGCAGGAATGAAGGAAATTACAAAAAGTGGTGGACACTGGCCTGTCCATCACAGGTACCGACCACCTCATCATCAATGGGGGGATAGAAGATTGCAACCTTCACGTGGTCTGCCCTGTTTCGACGAATGCAATCAACCTGGCGTGCACAATCAAATAAGATCAAATAGAACAAGTTGTCCTACAACTTTAGGCTGTGCACGCCATACACAAGAAGAAGAACATCAATGGGATCTACAGAGGGTGGATGACACTACCCGGTCCATCAGGGGTACCGACCCCCTCACCATTAATAGGATCTATAGGAGGCGCAGCCTCAAAAAGGCAACCCCCACCATCAAGGATCCCACACCACCCTGGCCACACTTTCATTTTATTGCTACTATAGGCAAGAAGGCATAGGAGTCAGAAAACTTTGACCTCCAGGTTCAGCAACTGCATTGTTCCATTTTCAGTAGATATGACAATCAAACAATCTTAATTACCCAACTGAACAGGAACCTTTGAGCAAGATCTCGGGGAAAACCCACACGGTCACGGGGAGAACGTACTAACTCCGTACAGACAGCACCAGTAGTCAGGATCGAACCTGGGTCTCCGGAGCTGACTGAAACAAATTACTATTTTATTCTACACGGATTTACAAAGAGCTGCCTTGTTCCTTGTGAAGCAATTGCTATGGTGTGAAACAGTTGGTGGATTCAGTTTTGACGTGGCGTAGAAAGTCTCAGACAGTGAATTTGCCTTTGTGTTGGTAGCAATACTCTGCTACCATTTATACTTCAAGGTCTTTAATACGTCAGAATCAGCTGATGCAATGATTATACTTTCAATGACAAACTAATAATTTCAAAACTGCTGAACACAAAAGGAAGTTCTGTGCATACCCCCTTCTCTTCCTTTGGAACCTTCTTGTAGAATGTTTTCTCAGCGTTATCGATCCACACAACAGAAGGCTGCAACAGGCGAGCGACCTGAATAAAAAACACAATGTTTTTTAGTTTTATTTGCAGCGCGGAAACAGGCCCTTCAGCCCACGGAGTCCGCACTGCCCAGCGATCCTCGCCCATTAACACTATCCTACACAAGGGACAATTTAACATTTATAGGAAGCCAATTAACTGACAAACCTTTGTCTTTGGAGTGTGGGAGAAAACCGAAGCTCCCGGAGAAAACCCACGCAGGTCACGGGGAGAACGTAGAAACTCCATACAGACAGCACCCGTTAAGTCGGGATCGAACCCTGGTCTTAAGGCAGCAACTCTACTGCTGCACCACCGCCCTATTGATCTTGGTATCATGTTCAGCATTGACATTGTGGGCAATGTGCACAGTGTATGTTGTATTTATGCTTTGTACTCTGCCTCCAGGCAGTATCAACTATCCTGCAACAGCAAATCCTACTCTTTAAATCATGGATCAATACATACTATAGATAGACACAAAATGCTGGAGTAACTCTGCGGGACAGGCAGCATCTCTGGAGAGAAGGTATGGGTGACTTTTCGGGCCGAGACTCTTTTTAGAGTATTGTGTTCAGTTTTGGTCACCATGTTCTATGAAAGATGTTGTTAAGCTTGAAAGGGTTCAGAGAGGATTTACCAAGATGTTGCCAGGACTTGAGGGACTGAGCTATAGGGAGACGTTGAGCAGGCTGGCATTTATTCCTTGGAGTGCAGGAGGATGAGATGTGATCTTATAGAGGAGTACAAAATCATGAGAGGAATAGATTGGGTAAACGCACAGAGTCTTTTAACCAAAGTTGGGGAAGCGAGAAAGGGAGGAAACAGGTTTAAGGAGAGGGGGGAAAGATATAAGGGCAACCTATCTATCTCCTCAGGCATCTCATTCCATCTACCCACTACCCATTACAGTGAGAAATAGTCTGTCTCCTGACTGTGAGGTTCTCAAATGTGATTTTGTTTCCACACACTCTGGCCAAAGTACAAAAAGTGTTGAGATTCCAAGCTTGTCGCACCTGCCATAGGAATGTAAAACGCTGATGCCAGCTGTACTGCATGGCAAATGATTCCCTTCCAACTTCCTGATCATACAACCACACAAGGAAAACAAATCCTGCACTCAGACTGATATAGACCAGAAAGAATGCAAATCTGTCCTGTCTAGGTCATTACATTTATAACAACACACAGTAATATTGGTTGAATTGTGATTTTATTTGTTAATGTGGGAGTTTGGTTTGTTTAATAATTGCATTCCATCAAGAACAGCTTGGTGTATACTTTGGCATGTTCTCAGCCTAGTTTCTGGTCGTTTTTGAAATCTGATTAGTTACACACAAGCATAAACACATTGACATTATGTACTTTCAGTTAAGTGATGCAGAAGGAGATTTGGAAAGCTGACAACTCAACAAAGAGCATATGATGTTCCTCCTTCCACCACTATCACTCAGACAGTGTTGAGGTCAAATCTGTGCCTGCTTGTACAACTGTTGCCCCTATCAAGATGAAGCAGTCCACAGAAAGATTTTCAGGACACAAGGCTTTTAGATGCTATCCTCCAACAACATAGAACACAGACAGTCAGAACTTTGTTCCCAAGATGGAAAAGTCAAATACGAGAGGGCAGAGCTTTAAGGTGGGAGGGGCGTGGTTTAAAGGAGATGTACGGAGCACATCTTTTTACGCAGCGGATGGTGAAAGCCTGGAACATGCTGCCAGGTGTGGTGGTTGAGGCAGATACCCTAGATTTTTGGATAGGCATACAGTGCATTCAGAAAGTGTTCAGACCCCTTCACTATTTCCATATGTTGTTACATTACAGCCTTATTTTAAAATTGATTAAATTCTTTTTTTTATATCATCAATCCACACACAATACCCCAGAATAAAGAAGCAAAAACAGGCATTTAGAAATTTTTGCAAAGTAATTAAAAATAAATAACTGAAACATCACATTTACTTACATGTATTCAGACCCTTTGCTATGACACTCAAAATTGAGCTTCACTGCATCCTGTTTCCATTGATTATCCTTGAGATGTTTCTACAACTTGATTGGAGTCCACCAGTGGTAAATTAAATTGATTGTACACGATTTGGAAAGGCACACACCTGTCTATATAAGGTCAAACCGGTCGACAGTGCATGTCAGAGCAAAAACTAAGCCATGAAGACGAAGGAATTGTCCGTAGGCCTCCGAGACAGGATTGTGTCGAGACAAGATCTGGGGAAGGGTATAAAACAATTTCTGCAGCATTGCAGGTCCCGAAGAGCAAAGTGGCCTCCGTCATTCTTAAATGGAAGAACTTTGGAACCACCAGGACTCTTCATAGAGCTGGCCTCTCGGCCAAAAGGAGCAATCGGGGGAGATGGGCCTTGGTCAGGGAGGTGACCAAGAACATCTCAATATCAGTAAAACCAAGGAACTGATTGTGGACTTTGGTAGAAAGATGAGGACCCACAATCCTGTTCACATCAATGGGACGATGGTGGAGAAGGTCAAAAACTTAAAATTCCTGGGTGCGCATATTTCCGAAGATCTTTCCTGGACCCAGCACTGATAAAAAGTATAAAGAAAGCACATCAGCGACTCTACTTCTGAGAATATTACGGAGATTCGGCATGTCAAGAGGATTCTCCTGAACTTCAACAGGTGCACAGTAGAGAGCATTCTGACTGGTTGCATCGTGGCCTGGTTCGGCAATTTGAACGTCCAGGAGCGGAAAAGACTGCAAAAAGTTGTGACCAGTGCCCAGTTCATCACCAGCTTTGACCTCCCCACCATCGAAGGGATCTATCGGTCGCTGCCTCAAAAAGGCGGCCAGCATCATCAAAGACCAACACCATCCTGGCCACACACTCATTTCACCAATGCCACCGGGAAGAAGGTACAGGAGCCTGAAAACTGTAACGTCCAGGTTCAGGAACAGCTTCTTCCCTACAGCCATCAGGCTATTAAACACGACAACAAATAAGCTCTGAACTGCAACAGACTATTGAGTGTGTGTGCATTTTATCTTCTCCCGTTATGTACTATGTTTACCTATTCTGTTGTGCTGCAGCAAGTAAGAATTTTATTACAAACAATAGACAATAGACAATAGGTGCAGGAGTAGGCCACTCGGCCTTTCAAGCCAGCACCGCCATTCAATGTGATCATGGCTGATCTTCCCCAATTAGTACCCCGTTCCTGCCTTCTCCCCATATTCCCCGACTCTGCTATCTTTAAGAGCCCTATCTAGCTCTCTCTTGAAAGTATCCAGAGAACTGGCCTCCACTGCCCCTCTGAGGCAGAGAATTCCACAGACTCACAATGCTCTGTGCGAAAAAGTGTTTCCTTATCTCCGTTCTAAATGGCTTACCCCTTATTCTTAAACTGTGGCCCCTGGTTCTGGACTCCCCCAACATCGGGAACATTTTCCTGCCGCTAGTGTGTCCAAATCCTTTATAATCTTATATGTTTCAATAAGATTCCCTCTCATCCTTCTAAACTCCAGAGCATACAAGCCCAGCCACTCCATTCTGTCAGCATATGACAGTCCCGCCATCCCGGGAATTAACCTTGTGAACCTACGCTGCATTCCCTCAATAGCACGAATGTCCTTCCTCAAATTAGGAGACCAATTTGTTATGAAGGCCAACATGCCATTTGCTTTCTTCACTGCCTACTGTTCCTGCATGCTTACTTTCATTGACTGATGAACAAGGACCCCCAGATCCCGTTGTACTTCCCCTTTTCCCAACTTGACACCATTTGGATAATAATCTGCCTTCTTGTTTTTGCTACCAAAGTGGATAACCTCACATTTATCCGCATTAAACTGCATCTGCCGTGCATCTGCCCACTCACCCAACCTGTCCAAGTCACCCTGCATTCTCATAGCATCCTCTTCACAGTTCACACTGCCACCCAGCTTTGTGTCATCTGAAAATTTGCTAATGTTACTTTGAATCCCTTCATCTAAATTATTGATGTATATTCTAAATAGCTGCGGTCCCAGCATCGAGCCTTGCGGTACCCCACTAGTCACTGCCTGCCATTCTGAAAGGGACCCGTTAATCCCTACTCTTTGTTTCCTGTCCTCCAACCAATTTTCTATCCATGTCAGCACTCTACCCCCAATACCATGTTTCCATAATTTTGCCCACTAATCTCCAATGTGGTACCTTATTAAATGCTTTCTGAAAGTCCAGGTACACTACATCCACTGGCTCTCCCTTGTCCATTTTCCTAGTTACATCCTCAAAAAATTCTAGAAAATTACTCAAGCATGATTTCCCCTTTGTAAATCCATGCTGACTCGGACCGATCCTGTTACTGCTATCCAAATGTGCCGCAATTTCATCTTTTATGATCTTCCCCACCACCGATGTCAGGCTAACTGGTCTATAATTCCCTGTTTTCTCTCTCCCGCCTTTCTTAAAAAGTGGGATAACATTAGCTATCCTCCAATCCACAGGAACTGATCCTGAGTCTATAGAATATTGGAAAATTATCACCAATGCATCCATGATTTCTAGAGCCACTTCCTTAAGTACCCTGGGATGCAGACCATCAGGCCCTGGAGATTTATCAGCCTTCAGTCCCATCAGTCTGGGACATATGACAATAAAACACTCTTGACTCTCGAACCCGATAGTCACTCTGACAGACTTCCAGAGTTCCTTTGTGGAGATGAGAGAACCTTCCGGAATTGACAACTATATCTGCAGCACTCCACCAACCAGGCCTTTATGGTAGAGTGGCCAGACAGAAGCCACTCCTCAGTAAAAGGTACATGACAGCCCACTTGGAGTTTGCCAAAAGGCACTTAAAGGACTCTCAGACCATGAGAAACAAGATTCTCTGGTCTGATGAAATCAAGATTGAAGTCTTTGGCCTGAATGCCAAGCGTCACGTCTTGAGGAAACCAGGCACCGCTCATCACCTGGCCAATACCATACCTACGGTGAAGCATGGTGGTGGCAGCATCATGCTGTGGAGATGTTTTTCAGCGGCAGGAACTGGGAGACTAGTCAGGATTGAGGGAAAGATGAACGGAGCAAAGTACAGAGAGATCCTTGATAAAAACCTGCTCCAGAGCGTTCTGGACCTCAGACTGGGGCGGAGGTTCACCTTCTAACAGGACAACGACCCTAAGCACACAGCCAAGACAACGCAGAATTGGCTTCATGACAAGTCTGTGAATGACCTTGAGTGGCCCAGCCAGAGCCCGGACTTGAACCCGATCGAACATCTCTGGAGTGACCTGAAAATAGCTGTGCATCGACGCTCTCCATCTAACCTGACAGAGCTTGAGAGGATCTGCCGAAAAGAATGGAATTGCCCAAATACAGGTGCGCCAAGCTTGTGGCGTCATATTCAAAAAGACTTGAGGCTGTAATCTCTGCCAAAGGTGCCTCAACAAAGTACTGAGTAAAGGGTCTGTTAAGAAAGAACTGCAGATGCTGGAAAAATCGAAGGTAGACAAAATTGCTGGAGAAACTCAGTGGGTGAGGCAGCATCTATGGAGCAAAGGAATAGGTGATGTTTCGGGTATTGGGGGTTCAGTATTGATGTGGATAGAGAACTGGCTGGCAAACAGGAAGCAAAGAGTAGGAGTAAACGGGTCCTTTTCACAATGGCAGGCAGTGACTAGTGGGGTACCGCAAGGCTCAGTGCTGGGACCCCAGCTATTTACAATTTATATTAATGATCTGGATGAGTGAATTGAAGGCAACATCTCCAAGTTTGCGGATGACACTAAGCTGGGGGGCAGTGTTAGCTGTGAGGAGGATGCTAGGAGACTGCAAGGTGACTTGGATAGGCTGGGTGAGTGGGCAAATGTTTGGCAGATGCAGTATAATGTGGATAAATGTGAGGTTATCCACTTTGGTGGCAAAAACAGGAAAGCAGACTATTATCTAAATGGTGGCCGATTAGGAAAAGGGGAGATGCAGCAAGACCTGGGTGTCATGGTACACCAGTCATTGAAAGTAGGCATGCAGGTGCAGCAGGCAGTGAAGAAAGCGAATGGTATGTTAGCTTTCATAGCAAAAGGATTTGAGTATAGGAGCAGGGAGGTTCTACTGCAGTTGTACAGGGTCTTGGTGAGACCACACCTGGAGTATTGCGTACAGTTTTGGTCTCCAAATCTGAGGACGGACATTATAGCCATAGAGGGAGTGCAGAGAAGGTTCACCAGACTGATTCCTGGGATGTCAGGACTTTCATATGAAGAAAGACTGGATAGACTTGGCTTATACTCGCTAGAATTTAGGAGATTGAGAGGGGATCTTATAGAAACGTACAAACTTCTTATGGGGTTGGACAGGCTGGATGCAGGAAGATTGTTCCCGATGTTGGGGAAGTCCAGGACAAGGGGTCACAGCTTAAGGATAAGGGGGAAATCCTTTAAGACCGAGATGAGAAAAAACATTTTCACACAGAGAGTGGTGAATCTCTGGAACTCTCTGCCACAGAGGGTAGTTGAGGCCAGTTCATTGGCTATATTTAAGAGGGAGTTAGATGTGGCCCTTGTGGCTAAAGGGATCAGGGGGTATGGAGAGAAAGCAGGTACGGGATACTGAGTTGGATGATCAGCCATGATCATATTGAATGGCGGTGCAGGCTCGAAGGGCCGAATGGCCTACTCCTGCACCTATTTTCTATGTATCTATGTATCTATGAGACCCTTCTTCAGTCTGATGAAGGATCTGAATACTTATATAAATGTGATATTTCAGTTATTTCTTTTTAATTACTTTGCAAAAATTTCTAAACACCTGTTTTTGCTTTTTTATTATGGGGTATTGTGTGTAGATTGATGATAACAAAAACAAATGTAATCCATTTTAGAATAAGGCTGTAACATAACAAAATGTGGAAAAAGTGAAGGGGTCTGAATATTTTCTGAATGCACTGTATGGATTTACAGGGAATGGAGGGATATAGATTATGCATATGCAGATAAGAGTTGGTTTTGGCATCATTTTTGATGGAGACATTGTTGGCCAAAGGGCCTGTTCTTGAACATAGAAGAGTGCACAGCACAGGAACAGGCCCTTTGGTCCAAAATGATGCCAAATGTGAGGCCAGGTTAAACTAACCTCCTCCGCCTGCAAGTGATCCATATCGCACAACTTCCTGCAGATCCATATGCTTGTCTAAAAGGCTTGAAATGTCACTATTGTATCTGTCTCCACCACCCCCAATAACACATTCCAAGCTTAGTGGGTTTAAAGGTGGGTCACTCCCTATAATTGGATGGATTTCAGTTTCAGTTTAGTTTATTGTCACATGTACTGAGGTACAGTGAAAAGCTTTTTGTTGCATGCTAACCGGCCAGCAGAAAGACAATACATGATTACAATCAATCCATGTACAGTGTATAGATACATGATAAGGGAATAACGTTCAGTGTGAGGTAAAGACAGCAAAGTCCGGTCAAGGATAGTCTGAGGGACATCAGAGGTAGATGGTAGTTCAGCACTGCGCTGGATGTGGTAGGATAATTCAGTTGCCTGATAACATCTGGGAAGAAACTGTGCCTGAATCTGGCGGGTGTGCGTGATTAGATGTTATCTAATCTATTTATATCTTCGATAGAAATAAATGAGTTGTCACATGACTGCAGGATGCTGGTGAGGCCACACTTTGAGTATTGTGTTCTATTTTGGTCAGCCTGTTATAGGTAAGATGCCATTAAGCTGGAAAGAGTGGAGAGACAATTTATGAGGATGCAGCCAGGACTCGGGTGCTGAGCTATAGGGAGCCTTGCTGACAGTCCCCAATTAGCCCATTCAAAGATCGAGTTGGAATTCTGGACAGCATTAGTCAGGTCAGCTCAGATCGAATCGGCGCACAATTTGTCTCATCTTAAAGGTCATGGGTTAAATATCATTTTGCTCATAAATTTTGAAAAATCACTGTATTTCCTAGAGGAAATCAGATTAGACAAACCTTTGTTATGGTTGGGAAGAGAACATTTTATTAGCTCAGCGATTTAAATTCTTTATTTATTTACTTAACCACATGTCACTGATGTATATTCAAACATTATTTTCTTCAAAGTCTCAAAATGCTTTCTAGTTGCTGATGGGAATAGTCTTTTGAAATTGGGATACGGGCTATGTTAGAACTTCTTTTTTTACTTGCAGGCACTTTGCAGAGATGCCCTCTAAAATGGTGAGACGTACAGACTGTTATCTTTGGAATTATCAGCCAGCATTGTCAGTTGCTTCTCATGTGGGAGGGAAGGACATCAGATGTGAAAATGTTATTCAGACACAAGGAAAAATTAAAGTCATAAATAACTTTTTTTCAGGATATAGAATAAACTGGAACAAAAGTGAAATTATGTCGATAAAACCAAAAGACTCAACACACCTCAGGAAATTCCCTTTTAAAATAGCCATAGAAAAATTCAAATATTTGGGAATTGAAATTACTAGAAATTACCAGGATATGTTTAAAGCCAATTATAATCCCTTACTTAAGAAATTAAATAATATGATTAAATTCTGGAAAACACTTCCGATGTCCTTAATAGGCAGAATAAATGCTATAAAAATGTTCTTACCACAAATCCTATACCTATTTCAATCAATACCTATATATATCCCAAAAAAGTTTTTCAAAAAATTGGACTCAGACATTACAAATTTTATATGGGATTATAAATCCCATAGAATACAAAGTGCACACCTTAATAAACGAAAAGAGTTGGGGGGGTCTCGCGCTCCCTAACTTTATGTATTATAAATGGGCAGTAAATATTAAAAATATGATTCACCTGCTGGACAATTCTGCCCAGCAGGTGGACTGGATTATAATGGAAAAAGAGGACTGTTCCCCGAGTAATATAGGAGCGATTATTCTCTCTCCAATAAATTTGAATAATAAAAATTATAATAAAAACCCAATTATAAATAGCACAATTAGAACATGGAAACAAATAAAACAGAATCTAAAATTAAGAAACCTATCTCTCTCAATACCAATAGTTAATAACCCATCGTTTAAACCTTCAACCATAGACAAATCATTTATACAATGGGAAAGAATGGGAATCAAAACGCTCGAAGATCTGTATGAATTGGGAAAATTACTATCATTTCAACAACTACAACTGAAATATAATTTGAAAAATAATCAATATTTTAAATATCTACAAATTTGTGATTACCTAAAAAAACACACAAAAGACTATCATAATATGCCTTCCGACTTACTAGATGAAGCAATGAAGACAAAGGCGGAATCAGCTAATCTAATATCGTACTTATATAATATCATTTTAAACATAGAAATACCCACAACAGATGGAATTAGAAGAGACTGGGAACAAGAATTAGCTATAAAAATTTCAAAAGAGAGCTGGGATAACCATTTACTACAGGTGCATAAATGTTCGATCAACGTACGACATACGCTCATCCAATTCAAAACATTACATAGACTATATTATTCAAAAACTAAATTAAATAAAATCTTTCCTAATGTTT
Organism: Malacoraja senta; assembly: GCA_038087875.1. Taxonomy (NCBI): domain Eukaryota; kingdom Metazoa; phylum Chordata; class Chondrichthyes; order Rajiformes; family Rajidae; genus Malacoraja; species Malacoraja senta. The sequence continues at coordinate 172,332 of JAXLNO010004374.1, read as the reverse complement.
CACCAATCTGTGATAAATGTCTATGTCAAGAAGCTACCATAGCGCATTCTTTTGTTTTTTGTACAAAAATCCAAAATTTTTGGTATGAAATATTTAATATTTTCTCAAAATTAATTAAAATAAAACTGGTACCAAAACCAGAATGGATCATTTTTGGAATATCGGAAGGTATCCCTGAATTAAATGTGTACCAGAAGAACTTATTCAATTACGGGCTAATAATGGGTAAAAGGCTCATACTTAAATTCTGGAAAAATGCGCCCACACCAACAATAAAAATGTGGACATCAAATATGTTGGAAACATTACATCTGGAAGAGATGAGATTCCTCTTAGCAGGGAAAGCAGACCAATTCCAAAAGACGTGGTCTACGTTTTTGGACCTATTACAAGCATGAGGTGCAATAGTAATTTAAAAAATAAATAAATAAAGAATGGTATCAGGACCTGGTAATGGGAGGTAAAACAATAAAAACAGACTTGGTCGGTGGTTCCCTTTCTGCGATTGTTCCTACTTTCTTTTTCTTTCTTTTCTAGGATCTGCTTTCTTACTTTACTTCCTTCTCTAACTTATTTTCTAAGGGGCTTTCTTTTCACAACACTCTTTTGCACTTCACGACTCTTGCGCACTTTCTTCACTTTTCTTACTTCTATCTTTCTCTTAAAGCTCAAAAAATGAAGCGGTATAAAAAATGTACTAAGATATAAGTGTTGTGTATTACTGTAAATTACCGTACTTCTAATAAAAATAATTAAAAAAAAATAAAATAAAATAAAAAAAAATAAAAATAATAACTTTAGATCGACCACGTGCAGGCAGAATCGACCACATGCAGGCTGTGGAGATTGAGGGCCTGTCTGACTTTCACGACTTAATTCAAAACCTCTGCCGAGTTTAAAGGACCTAAAATCTATGAACTCCTACGACCTTCCACGACTATGTTCACGAACTCCTACGAGTTATGTCTACGAATTCCCACGACTATTTCGATGCCCTCCTTACACGTAAAAAGTTGTAATTTCTTTCATCCCGACCATTTTTTTTTACTCGTGGACATTTTTTATCGGGCTGGAAAAATCGTCCCGACTTACCTGATGCCACGAGTACCTACGGCTGGCATAACGAGCCGCTACGATATATCTACGAACTCCTACGGACTTGTTATAAACATTCTGCGAGTTTGAACCGAGGGGAAAACTCAGGAGAATTCGTGAATAACTGGTGAAAGTGGGACAGGCCCTTAACTTAGCACCATGTTTGGCACAGATATTGTGGGCGAGAGAGCTTGTTTGTGTGCTGTGCTGTTCCATGTTCTATATTAGATCCAATGTTACCAAAATGGTGTGGGAGCTTGTATTATAAGGTGTGAGATTCCCAAGATTGTTGTTTCTGATGAGCAAGGGGCTGCAAAGTTGTTTCTCTGTGAAGTTAGACACAAGATGGAATTGGAATGGGAAGTTGTTACAGCTATTCAAGATGCTGTTAAGGCCACATTTGGCATACTGTGTACAGTTCCAATTGTTCTGCTATTTGAAAGATGCCATTAATATGGAAAGGCTGCAAAAAAGATTTACGGGATGTTACTGAGTAGGGAAGGTTTGAGCTGTAAGGAGAAAGGCTGGTGTTTTTGCCCCTCTAGCATACGAGGCTGAGGAGGGGCCTTATAGAGGGACATAACATCATGAGGGGCATAGATAAAGCACATTTTGTACCCCATGGTAGGGGAGTCAAACACAAGAAGGCATAGGTTTAAGATGAATGGGGAAATATTTGTAAGGAACCCGATGGGCAACTTTTTTTTACACAAATGGTGGTACATATGTGCAGTTAACTGACAAAGGAAGTGGTAGAGATGGGTAGAACAACGGCATTTAAAATAAATTTGGACAGTAACATGCATAGAAAAGGTTTGGACTGATATGGGCCAGGCACAGACAGGCGAGACTTGTTCATTTAAGCAGCTAGATTTGCATGGGCAAATTTGGCTGAAGCCTGTATTTCCGTGATGTATAACTTGATCAAACTGCTGTATATTCTGCAGAATCAACTTTTCCACGGTCTATATATCAGAAACTCTACCTTGAAAACCAAATGGATCATCATTTGGAGACCACTCTTGCCTGGATATTTTCCTGCAATGTTATGTGATGACAAGTTGAAAAGATTGGCTCCAGTTTCTGTGCAGAGAGCATGAACCAACATTTCTTTTCCAACTCCAGAGGGTCCGGCCAGCATCAACGACTTCACCAAAGGGGCTTTCTCATGGACAGCTTGGGATCCTGCAAAATAATTCAGGATGTTAACTGGGAAACTGTACTCAGTAGAAATATGTTCTGCTTGACGTTCAGTGCCGTTCCAGCCATTAAATTGTGTTTTTTTTTACATTAAAATCTGGACTTAAATGAAGAAATTGTAATCTAATTGAGGCGTTTAGAATAATAAAGAAATTGGGTAGATAAATATAATCTATCTCCTCTGGCAGAGGCTGTAGAACACCATGGCAAACACAAAAAGCTGGAATAACTCAGAGGGACAGACAGCATCTCTGGAGAGGAGGAATGGGTGACGTTACGGGTCGAGACCCTCATTCTGAAGAAGGGTTTCAACCCGAAACGTCACCAATTCCTTCCCTCCAGAGATGCTGCCTGTCCCGCTGAGTTACTCCAGCTTTGTGTCTATCTTCAGTGTAAACCAGCATCTGCAGTTCCTTCCGACACAGCAAATACAATTGACCAGGTTGGAGGACTCTTATCAATAAGAGTGGGGATTTCAATGTCATAGTTTAGACTCCTCTTTTAAGGAAATAATATTATATCTAGATTCACATTGGTTTGTGAAGCTAGTCCTGAGGAAATAATTTATATTTTAGTTCCACTAAAGGGCCTGTCCCATTGTACGAAGTAATTCAAGAGTTCTCCCCAGTTTCCCCTGATTCGAACTCGGAGAATTACAGTAATAGCCGCTCGTAGGTACTCGGGCTCCCGTGGACATTTTTCAACATGTTGAAAAAATTTCACGAGTATCTACCGTTAGCGTTACGAGCCGCTAAGAGACGTCCCGACTCTGACGTACCCGCTACGTACATTCTACGTACTTACCATGCGTTGGATTTAAAAAAAAACTCGGGAGAGCTCTTGGGTAAACTCGTATAGTGGGACAGCCCCTTAATGCCGAAGAAATTGGAGATTATAGAAGTATGAAAACACACACCTCCAGATTCAATGAAACAGTTTCTTCCCAGCTGTTATCAGGCAACTGAACCATCCTACCCCAACTAGAGAGCAGTCGTGAACTACTATCTACCACATTGGTGACCCTCGGACTATCTTTGATCGGACTTTACTGGCTTTATCTTGGGCTTCACATCATTCACGTTAGTCTCTTTATCATGAATCTATCTGTACACTGTGAAAGGCTTGATTGTAATCATTATTGGCTTTCCGCTGACTGGTTAGCATACAACAAAAGCTTTTCATTGTACCTCAGTACACATGATAATAAACTAAACTAAACTTTGATTTGGCATGACCTAGTTGTTTAAGATTAGATAAGTAAACAGTCTCATCTGTGTCATTTGAACAGTACTAATGTGACTGTGTATGCATTTGTCAAATTAAAATGTAGTTCCATGTTGACACAGTGTAAATACTCATGGAGTCATAGGCAGAAACAGGCCCTTCGGCCCAACTTGCCCATGTTGTCCGAGATTCACCATCTACAATAGTCTCTCCTGTCTATGTTTGGACCATATCCCTTTAAACCTTTCCAATCCATGTACCTGTAGAAATATTTGTTTCCCTTATCAGTGATGATCAACAATGTGGGCAGCACAAAGGCGCAAGGATACAGCTGCTGCCTCACAGCACCAGTGACATGATATCGGTACAGACTAACGGATGCTGTCTGTGTGAGTTTGTGCGTTCTCCCTTTGAATGCATGGGTTTTCTCCGGGTGCTCCAGTTTCCTCCCATATTTCAAAGACGAGCAGGTTGGTAGGTTGTTGCATTTCTCGTTTCCCTTATCCCTAACTATTCTGAAGAAGGGCCTCGCCCCGAAGCGTCACCAATTCCTTCTCTCCAGAGACGCTGCCTGTCCCGCTGAGTTACTCCAGCTTTTTGTGCCAATTTTCAGGTTTATAGGTTAATTGGCTTCTGTAAATTGCCCCTAGTGTGCAGGATGCGAAGAGGGATAACATGGAACTAGCATAGGGGGATCCTACAGCAGGGTAACACAAACTGAACACTCTAAGTGTGTCCTCAGCACCTACTGACCAAGTTCTTCCATATTTAAGAATTAAACCGCATCAAGCAGTCGTTATCAGGCTCTTACCCAAGGGAAGAATCCCATATAATGTGATCAGTTGCTTCACATCCGAGAGAGAAGGCATTGGTTCGATATCTGTTTGCCGGAGTGTGGTCCCCAGGTAGTTGTATTCACCTACACAGGAAACAAGAACTAGGCAATTAATCATGAAAATTAGGTGAAAGAAATCAACTCGTCAGCTTGTCATGAGAGCATCATGCTTGAGTTGTGATTTGAAAATGCTGTGGGATCGTTATACGGCACTGGGCCTCTACTCGCTGGAGTTTAGAAGGTTGAGGGGGGACCTCATTGAAACTTACAGAATAATGAAAGGCATAGATAGAGTGGATGTGGAGAGGATGTTTCCACTGGTGGGAGAGTCTACGACTAGAGGTCAGAGGCCTCAGAATTAAAAGGCGCTCTTTTAGAAAGGAGGTGAGGAGGAATTTCTTTAGTCAGAGGATAGTTAATCTGTTGAACATTGCCACAGATGGATGTGGAGGCCGTCAGTAGATGTTTTTAAGGCAGAGATAGACAAATTCTTCGTAGAAACATAGAAAATAGGTGCAGGAGGATGCCATTCGGCCCTTCGAGCTAGCACCACCATTCATTGTGATCATGGCTGATTGTCCCCAATCAATAACCCGTGCCTGCCTTCTCCCCATATCCCTTGACTCCACTAGCCCCTGGAGAGCTATCTAACTCTCTCTTAAATCCATCCCGTGACTTGGCCTCCACTGCCCTCTGTGGCAGGGAATTCCACAAATTCACAACTCTCTGGGTGAAAAAGTTTTTTTCTCCTCTGTCTTAAATGGCTTACCCTTTATTCTAAGACTGTGGCCCCTGGTTCTGGACTCGCCCAACATTGGAAACATTTTTCCTGCATCTAGCTTGTCCAGTCCTTTTATAATTTTATATGTTTCTATAAGATCTCCCCTCATCCTTCTAAACTCCAGTGAATACAAGCCTAGTCTTTTCAATTTTTCCTCATATGGCAGTCCCGCCATCCCAGGAATCAATCTCGTGAACCTACGCTGCACTGCCTCAATCACAAGGATGTCCTTCCTCAAATTAGGCCAAAACTGTACACAATTCTCCAGATGTGGTCTCACCAGAGCCCTGTACAACTGCAGAAGAACGTCTTTACTACTATACTGAAATCCTCTTGTTATGAAGGCCAACATTCCATTAGCTTTCTTCACTGCCTGCTGTACCTGCACGCCAACTTTCAGTGACTGGTGTACAAGGACGTCCAGGTCTCGCTGCACCTCCCCCTTACCTAACCTAACCCCATTGAGATAATAATCTGCCCCCTTGTTTTTGCTGCCAAAGTGGATAACCTCACATTTATCTATATTATACTGCATCTGCCATGCATCTGCCCACTCACTCAACCTGTCCAGGTCACCCTGCAACCTCCTAACATCCTCTTCACAGCTCACACTGCCACCCAGCTTTGTGTCATCCACAAACTTGCTAGTGTTGCTCCTAATTCCCTCTTCCAAATCATTAATATATATGGTAAACAGTTGCGGCCCCAACACCGAGCCTTGCGGCACTCCACTCGCCACTGCCTGCAATTCTGAAAAGGACCCTTCACTCCTACTCTTTGCTTCCTGTCTGCGAACTAATTTTCTATCCATGTCAACACCTTACCCCCAATACCATGTGCTCTCATTTTAGTCACCAGTCTCCCGTGCGGGATCGTATCAAAGGCTTTCTGAAAGTCTAGATACACTACATCCACTGGCTCCCCTTAATCCATTTTACTTGTCACATCCTCAAAACATTCCAGAAGATTAGTCAAGCATGATTTCCCTTTCATAAATCCATGTTGACTTAGACTAATCCTTTTACTGCTATCCAAATGCCCCATTATTACCTCTTTAATAATTGACTCCAGCATCTTTCCCACCACCGAATTCAGGCTAACTGGTCTGTAATTCCCTGTTTTCTCTCTCGCTCCTTTCTTGAACAGTGGGATAACATTAGCTATCCTCCAATCCACAGGAACTGATCCTGAATCTATTGAACATTGGAAAATGATCACCAATGCGTCCACTATTTCTAGAGCCACCTCCCTGAGGACCCTGGGATGCAGACCATCAGGCCCAGGGGATTTATCATCCTTCAGTCCCATTAGCCTACCCAATGCTATTTCTCACCTAATGAAAATTTATTTCAGTTCCTCTACCCCCTTAGATCCTCTGTCCTCCAGTACATCTGGGAGATTGTTTGTGTCTTCCTTAGTGAAGACAGACCCGAAGTACCTGTTCAACTCCTCTGCCATTTCCTTGTTACCCATAATAATTTCACCCGTGTGTGCCTTCAAGGGACCCACATTTGACTTTGCTACTCTTTTTCCCTTAACATATCTAAAGAAGCTATTACTGTCCTTCTTTATATTCCTGGCCAGCTTCCCTTCGTACTTCATCTTTTCAGCCCGTTTTGTTTCCCTCTGTTGTCCTATGAAAGTTTTCCAATCCTCTGGCTTCCAGCTACTCTTTGCTGTGTTATACATCTTTTCTTTTAGTTTTATTCTATCCCTGACCTCTTATCAGCCACGGTTGCCACCTACTCCCCTTAGAATCTTTCTTCCTTTTTGGAATGAAATGATCCTGCGTCTTCCGGATTATGCCCAGAAATTCCTGCCATTGCTGTTCCACCGTCATTCCTGCTAGTATCCCTTTCCAGTCTACCTTGGCCAGCTCCTCTCTCATGCCTTCATAGTCCCCTTTGTTCAACTGCATCACTGACACTTCCGATTTAACGTTCTCCTTCTCAAATTGCAGGTTAAAACTAATCATATTATGATCACTACCTCCAAGCGGTTCCTTTACCTAGAGTTCTCTTATCATATTTGGTTCATTGGACAACACTAAATCCAGAATTGCCTTTTCTCTGGACTGCTCCATTACAAGCTGCTCTAAGAATCCATCTCGGAGGCACTCTACAAACTCTCTTTCTTGGGGTCCTGAACCAACCTGCTTTTCCCAGTCTACCTGCATATTGAAATCCCCCATCACCACATAGGCATTACCTTTGTTACATGCCAGTTTTAACTCCTGATGCAACTTACACCCTACATCCGGGCTACTATTTGGGGGTCTGCAGATAACACCAATTAGTGTCTTCTTGCCTTTACAATTCCTCAACTCAATCCACAGTGACTCTAGTAGACTCGATGGGCCGAATGGTCTAATTTTACTGCTATAACTTGTGAGGTCTATATTTCCCCTCTGTTTTTCTTTGTGGATAAAGGCATGAAGACGGGAAGTTGGGGCAGTTAAGGGAGATGTCTTGAGGATAGTCCTTGTTATGCTCGAGCAGGTGCTGGAAAACCTAAAGCGTATGATGGTAGATAACTCTCTCAGACCCAATCAGATATATCGGTGGATACTGTGGGAAACAAGAGAACAAATTACAGGAGCCCTGGCCAACTTATGAAACATTGGAAACTTGTGAGGTGCCAGAAGACTGGAGGATGGTTAATGTTGTGCCTGTTTAAGAAAAGACTGGGAACTATAGATCAATGAGCCTAAAGTCTGTGGTAGGAAAGTTACTGTAGAAGATTCTGAGGGACAAGATATATAAGCATCTGTATAAACAGGGGCTGAATAGGGATAGTCAGCATGGTTTTGTATGTGGGAGATTGAATCTTACAAACCTCACACACTAGGGACAATTTTTACATTTACCAAGCCAAATAACCTACATACCCGCACGTCTTTGGAGTGTGGGAGGAAACCGAAGATCTCGGAGAAAACCCTCGCAGGTCATGGGGAGAACGTACAAACTCCGTACAGGTAAGCACCCATAGTCAGGATCGAACCTGGGTCTCCGGGGCTCCAAGCGCTGTAAGGCAGCAACTCCACCGCTGCGCCACCGTGTTTGATGTTTGATATTTGATATTTTCTTTCTGGGAAAAAGATTCTGATGGTCTACCTTCTCAATGCCTTGCAAAACTTTTATATACGCCTATCGGGTCTCCCCGCAAACTCCGGCATTCCGGAGGAAACAACCCATGTCTGTCCATCCTCACGCTGTAAAAAATCCCCCCTAATCCAGACACCATTCCAGTAAACCTCTTTTGCACTCTATATAAAGCCTCCACATCCTTCCGGAAATCGGTCGACCAGAATTGCAATACTCCAAATGCCTCCCCTGGTTGTACTAGAGGCCTGTGACTTTCTTGATTAGTACAGAGGGTGATCTTTCTTGATTAGTACAGGTGTCAGAGGCTATGGGGAGAAGGCAGGAGAATGGGGTTAGGAGGGAGAGATAGATCAGACAATAGACAATAGGTGCAGGAATAGGCCATTCGGCCCTTCGAGCCAGCACCGCCATTCAATGTGATCATGGCTGATCATCCCCAATCAGTACCCCGTTCCTGCCTTCTCCCCATATCCCGACTCCGCTATTTTTAAGAGCCCCATCTAACTCTCTTGAAAGCATCCAGGGAACCGGCCTCCACTGCCTTCTGAGGCAGAGAATTCCACAGACTCACCACTCTCTGTGAGAAAAAGTGTTTCCTCGTCTCCGTTCTAAATAGCTCACCCCTTATTCTTAAACTGCGGCCCCTGGTTCTGGACTCCCCCAACATCGGGAACATGTTTCCTGCCTCTAGCGTGTCCAAACCCTTCACAATCTTATATGTTTCAATAAGATCCCCTCTCATCCTTCTAAACTCCAGAGTGTACAAGCCCAGCCGCTCCATTCTCTCAGCATATGACAGTCCCACCATCCCGGGAATTAACCTTGTAAACCTACGCTGCACTCCCTCAATAGCAAGAATGTCCTTCCTCAAATTAGGTGATCAAAACTGTACACAATACTCCAGGTGTGGTCTCACTAGGGCTCTGTACAACTGCAGAAGGACTTCTTTGCTCCTATACTCAACTCCTCTTGATATAAATATCAGCCATGATTGAATTGCGGAGTAGAATTGATGGGCCGAATGACCTAATTCTACTCCTATCACTTATGTCCTTATGACTACTGGTGTGCCTCGGGGTTCAGTGCTGGGTCCATTGCTGTTTGTCATCTATATCAATGATTTGGATGTGAATGTACAAGGCATGAATAGTAGGTTTGCAGATGATGTTAAAGTGGGTGTTACTGCACAAGGGAGAATCAGCGAAACTCACTGCAAAGATAATGGTCCCCGTCTAGTGCAAGGTAGGTTTTTATTACACAGAGGGTGATGGGTGCCTGAAACGCATAGCTGGGGGGCAAATATGATAGTGGCATCTCGGGCAGATAAGAGTTAGTTTTGGCATCATCTTTAGCATAGGCATTATGGGCTGAAAGGCATGTTGCTGTGCTTCACCGTGGAGTCCTTTGTCTCTAGCCTTTGATTCCTTCTGCCAAGCTAATTATGAAATCCAATTGCCAGCTTGTCTTGGATCCCATGCACTCTAATCTTCCAGACTAATTTACCATGCGAGAATATGTCAAAGACCTTGCTAACGTCCTTGGCGACAATTTCCACTGCTTTGCTCCATCAATCCTCTTGGTCACCTTTTAAAAAAAGTATGATTTCCACACACAAAGCCATGTTGACTATCCCCTAAAGCAGTACGCACCTATCCAAATGCTTCTTGATCCTGTCCCTTTGAATCCTTTCCAATAGATTTCCCACCACTGACGTTAGGATTACTCAGGTAGACACAAAAAGCTGGAGTAACCTCAGCGGGACAGGCTGCTTCTCTGGAGAGAAGGAATGGGTGATGTTTCGGATCGTGACCCTTCTACACACCTGGAGTTTCCTTGCTATCCTCTCTGCCCTTCTTAAATAATGCTACAACATAAGCCATCCCTCAGTTTTCTGGATCTTCAACTGTGGCGAACAATGATGCAATTATCTCGACAAGGGTCTCTGCAATTTCCTCGTTGGCTTGAAGATGCTTTTCACAATGTCCAAGGATGCCTTGGCAATTTATACACCTTAATGTGCTTTAGAACCACCAGTAACTCATTTACTTTGGTAATTCATCTGTGTTCTAAGATGTCACAACTCCTATGGCCCAATTCCTTAGCTTCCATGATGTTCCCTCAGCAATATAGATGAGGAATATTCATTTAATATCTCCAGCATCCCTTGTGGCTCCACACAGATGGCCATGCTGAATATAGTCTTAGTTTGGAGATGCAGTGTGGGAACAGGCCCTATGAGTCCACGCTGAATACCGATCACCCGTACACTAGTTCTATCCGACCCCCAGCGACAATTAAAAAAAGCCAATTAACCTACAAATCTGCACGTTTTTGGAATGTGGGAGGAATCCGGAGCACCCGGAGAAATCCTGCGGTCACAAGGAGAACGTCCAAACTCCATACAGGCAGTGCCCATAGTCTGGATTGAACCAGGGTCTCTGGTGCTGTAAGACATCAACTCTATCGCTGCTCCATGGTACCGCCCTGATCTTTAAGGGATAACGGACACAAAGTGCTGGAGGGTCAAGCAACATCTCTGGAGAACATGGATCGGTGACGTTTTGGGGTTGGGTCCCTTCTTCAGACTCTATCATCGCCTATCTGTGTTCTCCAGCGATTCTGCCTGATTTGCTGTGTTACTCCAGCACTTTTTGGGCATACGAGCATCTACAGTTCCTTGTTTCTGATCGATTGATTATTTCCCTAGCCACACTTTTACTCTTAATAGACCCGCAGAATTTCTCAGGAGTTTCCTTAAACTTGCCTTCCAACTCAATTTCATTACCTCTTTTTGCCCTTCTAATTTGCATTCTTGTCAAGTCAAGTTAAGTTTATTTGTCACATACACATACAAGATGTACAGTGAAATGAACAGAACAGAACAGAACCAGTATTTACATTTTTTAAAATGACGACGCAACCGTATTTATGCCCTGGTGAGATCAGAGTTTACAGTCCTGATGGCCTGTGGGAAGAAATTATGTCTCATCCTCTGTGTTTTCGCAGCGTGACAGCAGAGGTGCTTGCCTGACTGTAGCAGCTGGAACAGTCCGTTACTGGGGTGGTAGGGGTCCTCCATGATACTGCAGGCTCTGGATCTACACCTCCTGGTGTATAGGTCCTGCAGGGGGGGGGGGGGGAGGGGACGGGGAGGGGAGGGGGAGGGGAGGGGTGAGGGGGGGGGGAGTGTAGTAGTGTAGTTCCCGTGGATTACACCTTTTGCTTGATCCCAACTGCATCAACCTGACATATGCCTCCTTTTTCCTGCCGCAGCCTCAATATCTTTTGTTATTCAGAGATATCTGAACTTGCCAGCTTTGACCTTCAGCCTGATAGGAACATGCAGCCCTTGTATTTCAGTCTCAGTCACAGAAGCCGACATCAGGAAATCCTTCAGAGGGGTGAACCCTCGAAAAGCGCCTGGACCTGATGGTATACCTGGTCGTGTTCTAAAAACCTGTGCGGACCAACTGGCTGGAGTTTTTACGGACATTTTCAAACTCTCACTTCTGAGGGCTGAGGTTCCCACCTGCTTCAAAAGGGCATCAATTATACCAGTGCCCAAGAAGACCAAGGTGACGTGCCTCAATGACTATCGACCTGTGGCACTAACGCCTGTGGTGATGAAGTGCTTTGAGAGGTTGATCATGGCGCAGATTAACTCCTGCCTCGACAAAAACCTGGATCCACTGCAGTTCGCTTACCGCCACAACAGATCAACGGTGGATGCGATCTCGCTGGCCCTCCACTCCGTTCTGGACCACTTGGACAACAAAAACTCATATGTCAGGCTGTTATTCATCGATTACAGCTCGGCATTTAATACAATCATCCCCTCCAAGCTGGTTACCAAACTCGCAAAACTGGGTCTCTGCGCATCCCTCTGCAATTGGATCCTCGACTTCCTCACTCTCAGACAACAGTCTGTTCGTATTGGTGGAAATGTGTTAGACTCGATAACAATCAGCACGGGAGCACCTCAAGGCTGCGTGCTCAGCCCCCTGCTGTACTCACTCTATACTCATGACTGTGTAGCCGGACATAGTGCAAACTCCATCATCAAGTTCGCTGACGACACCACTGTTATGGGACGTATCACTGATGGGGATGAGTCAGACTATAGAAGAGAGATCGAGCAACTGTCCATATGGTGCCAGCACAATAACCTGGCCCTCAACACCAGCAAAACCAAGGAACTGATTGTGGACTTTGGAAGGAGTAGGATGGGGACCCACAGTCCCGTTTATATCAACCGGGTCGATGGTTGAAAGGGTCAAGAGCTTCAAATTCCTGGGCGTGCACATCTCTGAAGATCTTTCTGGTCCGAGAACACTGATGCCATTATTAAGAAAGCACATCAGCGCCTCTACTTCTGAGAAGATTACGGAGGGTCGGTTTGTCAAGGAGGACTCTCTCTAACTTCTACAGGTGCACAGTAGAGAGCATGCTGACCGGTTGCATCGTGGTGTGGTTCGGCAACTTGAGCGCCCTGGAGAGGAACAGACTGCAAAAAGTAGTAAACACTGCCCAGTCCATCATCGGCTCTGACCTCCCTTCCATCGAGGGGATCTATCACAGTCGCTGCCTCAAAAAGGCTGGCAGTATCATCAAGGACCCATACCATCCTGGCCACACACTCATGTCCCTACTACCTTCAGGTAGAAGGTACAGGAGCCTGAAGACTGCAATGACCAGGTTCAGGAATAGCTACTTCCCCACAGCTATAAGGCTATTAAACCTGGCTCGGACAAAACACTGAACTTTATTAGCCAATTAACTGTTATTTGCACTTTATCAGTATATTGATTCATGTGTGTATATATTTATAGAATGCCTTGTAGTCAATGCCTACTATGTTCTGTTATGCTGAAGCAAAGCAAGAATTTCATTGTCCTATCAGGGACACGTGACAATAAACTCACTTGACTTGACTTGACTTGTACTTTTAATATCTCACTTTTGAAATCCTCCCATTTACCAGCCAACCTCATACCTGCAAACAGACTTTCCTAATTGACCTCTGCAAGTTTTGCTTAATGCCTCCAAAATTGGCCTTACCCCAACGAAGACATTACAATGGGCCAGTCCTATATTTCTCCATAACTACTTTAAAACTCACAGAATTATGGTCACTGGGCTCAAAGTACTCCTCCCTTGACGCTTTGTCACTTGCCCTGAGGAGGTCCACTGTTGCGATCTGTCTAGTAGGGCCCTCTATACATTGATTAAGGAACATTTTTTGGACACATTTAACAAATTCCACCCCTTCCAAGGCCTTTAAACTATGAGAGATCCAGTCAATGTCAGGGAAGTTGAAATCTCCCACTAATACTACCCTATTATTTCTATAGCTAACTGCAATCTCCCTGCACATCAGCTCCTCTGATTCATGTTGACTATAGGGTGGCCAATAACACATGACAATCAAAGTGATCATTGCCTTCCTGTTTCCAAGTTCTACCCGTAAAGACGTCCAAGAATATCATCTCTGAGCGGTTATGAGCTCCTTGATTAGAAACACAACCTCTCCTCTATGACATGCGCTCTCTCTATACCATGGATCATTTAGCTACCAGTCATGTACTCCTAAGATAGACACAAAATGCTGGAGTAACTCAGCGGCACAGGCAGCATCTCTGCAAAGAAGGAATGGGTGACGTTTCGGGTCGAGCCCCTTCTTCAGACTGAGGAAGTCAGAAGCAGGGCTCGACCCGAAATGTCACCTATCTAGGGATGCTACCTGTCCCGCTGAGTTACTCCAGCATTTTGTGTCCATCTTCGGTGTAAACCAGCATCTGCAGTTCCTTCCCACACAGTCATGTGCTCCTTTCAGCCATATTTCTGTAAGGCTATAATCTTCCAGTTCGACGAGACAATCAACGTGCTGATTTTGTCCGCCATATTTGTTAAGCCTCCATCATTGAAATAAATAATTTAAACCACCGATATTCCCTCTCTCTTTGCCTGCCCGCCTGCTAATCTTGCTCTCTTTCAGTGAAGTAATTGCCCCTAATTTCTCATCTGGCATCTGCATACCAGCCCCCCCCCCCCCCCCCTCACCCCCACAATCTAGTTCAGGTGCAACCCATCCCTCTAGTACAGGTCATTCTTAAAATGTTACATGAGATAATTATATGGGTAGACAAAAATGCTGGAGAAACTCAGCGGGTGAGGCAGCATCTGTGGAGCGAAGGAAATAGGCGACGTTTCGGGTCAAGACCCTTCTTCCTCATTATGTAATTATATGACGCCTTCTAAAAGCTGACTTTAACTTAAAATGAAAGGTTACCTGTTCTCCTTAAACTTATCATTTACAAAACCCTTTTGTAAAAAATAGAAACAACTTCTTCTTACCTTTAAAGTCAGAAAGTTGGATATTCTTTGGCTGTATGAGCAGACCTTCGTTGACTAGTTCCTCAAAGAGGGAATCAATTGTCCTGCAGGAATTGAACGTCAACGTTAGTGCATGTACACATCTAGGTTATAATTCCAATCCCTTTGCCCATTAATTGTCTCTAATTTGTTATTCTTGATATTATAATTATTTTGTGCAAGTAAAATAGGCTAATAGCCCTGTCCCACGGTACGAGTTCATTCCAAGAGCTCTCCCGAGTTTTAAAAAAATCAAACTTGTGGTAAGCACGGAGAATGAACGTAGCGGTACGTCGGAGCTCGGGGACGTCTCTTCGCGGCTCGTAACGCTAACGGCAGGTACTCGGGAAGACTTGCCAACGGTTGTATAGGGCTCTGGTAAGACCACATCTGGAGTATTGTGTACAGTTTTGGTCTCCTAATTTTAGGAAGGACATCCTTGTGATTGAAGCAGTGCAGCGTAGGTTCACGAGATTGATCCCTGGGTGGTGGGACTGTCATATGAGGAAAGATTGAAAAGACTAGGCTTGTATTCACTGGAGTTTAGAAGGATGAGGGGTTGATCTTAAAGAAACATATAAAATTATAAAAGGACTGGACAAGTTAGATGCAGGAAAAATGTTCCCAATGTTGGGCGAGTCCAGAACCAGGGGCCACAGTCTTAGAATAAAGGGGAGGCCATTTAAGACTAAGGTGAGAAAAAACTTTTTCACCCAGTGTTGTGAATTTGTGGAATTCCCTGCCACAGAGGGCAGTGGAGGCCAAATCACTGGATGGATTTAAGAGAGAGTTAGATAGAGCTCTAGGGGCTTGTGGAATCAAGGGATATGTTGAGAAGGCAGGCACGGGTTATTGATTGGAGACGATCAGCCATGATCACAATGAATGGCGGTGCCGACTCGAAGGGCCGAATGGCCTCCTCCTGCACCTATTTTCTATGTTTCTATGTTTCTATGCAACGAGCTGCCAGAGGAATCTTTAGAAGCGAATACAATTACATTTTTCAAAAGACATTTGGACAGGAAAAATTTAGATGGATATGGACAAATGCAGGTACTGTAGATGGGACTAGTTCAGAATGCCTTGGATTGTATGGACAAGGTGGAATAAGGGGCCTGTTTGCTTGCTGTATGTAAAGCTCTAAGACTATGACTGCATTTTTGTATCTGGAATTTTAAAACTTTGAAATTGTATGTTTGAGATTAAAGTCACTTTTCTGCTTGTGGAATATTTCTTGACAAGGCAAGATTTTGTTCGATCGCTACCTGTTAGCAGTCAAATCTTTTCCTTTCTTCTTCTTCTTTCCTTTCTTCGATTTTTTTCTGCAGGAAACCCAGAAAAAGAGTAAACTCTCAAAATTTTAAATAGTTCTCGTCAAATAACTTTGGTTTCAAATAAATGTGCAAAGTGATCTATTCTTGATTAATTTCTTAATTTTTGTCATAAATCAATGTAATCAATTTTTTAATTAGTATGGGTATCAGGGGTTATGGGGAGAAGTCGGGAGAATGGGGTTAGGAGGGAGAGATCAACCATGATTGAATGACGGAGTAGACTTGATGGGCCGAATGGTCTAATTCTGCTCCTATCACATGACCTTATGAAGATAGACAAAAATGCTGGAGAAACTCAGCGGGCGAGGCAGCATCTATGGAGCGAAGGAAATAGGCAACGTTTCGGGTCGAGACCCTTCTTCAGACTGATGTGGGGGTGGGGGGGGGCGGGAAGAAGAAAGGAAGAGGCGAAGACAGTGGGCTGTGGGAGAGCTGGGAAGGGAAGGGGAAGGAGGGAGAAAGCAGGGACTAACTGAAATTGGAGAAGTCAATGTTCATACCGCTGGGGTGTAAACTACCGAAGTGAAATATGAGGTGCTGCTCCTCCAATTTGCGGTGAGACTCACTCTGGCCATGGTAGGGTGGAAGGTGAGGACAAGGGGGACTGTCCTTGTTAAGGGGGGGGGGGTTGGGGAGTGAGAGCAGAGCTACGGGATATAGGAGACCCTGGTGAGTGCCAGTAATCTTCTTCCAACCCTGCTTCCTGTACTTCTTCCTGAGCTGCTTCCTGTAAGGACTCTATCCCCAACTCCCAATTCCTCCGTGTACGCCGCATCTGCTCCCAGGATGAGGTGTTCCACACCAGGGCATCGGAGATGTCCTCATTCTTTCAGGAACGGGGGTTCCACTCTTTGACTATAGATGAGGCTCTCACCAGGGTCTCTTCTATACCCTGTAACTCTGCTCTCTCTCCCCAACTCGTAACAAGGACAGAGTCCCCCTTGTCCTCACCTTCCACACTACCAGCCGTCACATACAACAGATCATCCTCCCACATTTTCGCCAACTCCAACAGGATCCCACCACTGGCCACATCTTTCCATCTCCTCCCCATTCGGCTTTCCGCAGAGACCGCTCCCTCCGTAACTCCCTGGTCAATTCGTCCCTTCACACAAAACCACCGCATCCCCTGGTACTTTCCCTTACAACAGCAGGAAATGCTACACTTGTCGCTTTACCTCCCCCCTCGACTCCATCCAAGAACCCAAGCAGTCTTTTCAGGTGAGGCAGAGGTTCACCTGCACCTCCTCCAACCTCATCTGTTGCATCTGCTGTTCTACGTGTCAACTGCTCTACATCGGTGAGACCAAGTGTCAGGCTTGGCGATCACTTCGCCCAACACCTCCGTTCAGTTCGCAATATCCAACCTGATCTCCCGTTGGCTCAGCACTTCAACTCCCCCTCGCATTCCGAATCCGACCTTTCTGTCCTGGGCCTCCTCCATGGCCAGAGTGAGTCCCACCAAAATTGGAGGAGCACCACCTCCTATTTCGCTTGGATAGTTTACACCCGGTATGAACATTGACTTCTCCAATTTCAGGTAGTCCTTGCTTTCTCCCTCCTTCCCCTCCCCTTCCCAGCTCTCCCACAGCCTAATGTCTCCGCCTCTTCCTTTCTTCTTCCCGCCCCCACATCAGTCTGAAGAAGGGTCTCGATCCGAAACGTCACCTATTCCTTCTCTCCATAGATGCTGCCTCACCCGCTGAGTTTCTCCAGCATTTTTGTCACCCTTCGATTTTTCCAGTATCTGCAGTTCTTTCTTAAACATGACCTTATGACCGAAGTGATCACCTCCTGTTTTACATATCAAAGCCTATAGTGTTTATTGACATGGAAATCAATACCAAAGGTATGACAGTGCGGAATTACAATAATGGCCTGGCATCTGATGAGTATTAGGACAAAATTCTACTTTGTGAAATTCCACATTATGACTACATTTAGGTGCCACAACAAATGAAAACATGCAACAGAGAACTATACAGTGCAGGAATAGGTCCTTCAAACCAACCAATTTGTTCACACCATGATGCCAATCATAGTCATACATTCATACAGTGTGGAAACAGGCCCTTCGGCTTAACTCATCCGTGCCAAACAAGATGCCCCATCATACGTAGTTTGCATGTGTACGAGGAAACTGCAGCTGCTGGTTTACACCAAAGATTGACACAAAATACTGGAGTAACTCAGCGGGACGGGCAGCATCTCTGGAGACACAGAATGGGTCCCAACCCGAAACGTCACCCATTCCTTCTCTCCATAGATGCTGCCTGTCCCGCTGAGTTACTCCAGTATTTTGTGCCCATTTGCCTGCGTTTGGTCTATATCCCGCTAAGCTATTCTTATCTATATACCTGTCCAAATGTCTTTAAATTGCTATTATTTAAATCCCTAATTCAACTATCCCCTCTGGCATCTTGTTCCATATTCCACATTCTAAAACGTTGCCCCTCAGGTTCATGTTAAATCTTGCCACTCAAACCTTAAACATATGTCCTCTCCTTTTTGATCCCCCGACCCTAGATAAAAGACTGTGCATCCACCCTATCTATTCCCCTCATAATAAATATTTTAAATAATCCGTTTGTTTGCACATAATCGGTATCTTTCTATCAGCTGGTAGTTTATCTCTGTATCTAAATGCATGTTATACATCATAAAGACATAGAAACAGGATACTTGGGGCACCTGCTCCATGTCAACCAAATCAGCATACTAGGCTAGTCCCATTTGCCTGCATTTGGCCCATAGCCCTACAAACACGTTGTATCCATATATCTGTCCAAATATGGATGAAGGAACTGCAGATGCTGGTTTACACCAAAGATAGACGCAAAATGCTGGCGTAATGGGTGATAACCCAAAAGTCACCCATTCCTTCTCTCCAACGATGCTGCCTGTCCCATTGAGTTACTCCAGCATTTTGTATCTATCTTCTGTCCAAACATCTTAAAAGGCGCAACTATATTCGCTACTAGAGCTTCTTCTGGCAGCTCCTTCCAGTATCTCAAAGAGTACATAGAAACATAGAAAATAGGTGCAGGAGGAGGCCATTCGGCCCTTTGAGCCAGCACCGCCATTCATTGTGATCATGGCTGATCGTCCCCAATCAATAACCCGTGCCTACCTTCTCCCCATATCCCTTGATTCCACCAGCCCCTAGAGCTCTATCTAACTCTCTCTTAAATCCATCCAGTGATTTGGCCTCCACTGCCCTCTGTGGCAGGGAATTCCACAAATTCACAACTCTCTGGGTGAAAAAGTTTTTTCGCACCTCAGTCCTAAATGGCCTCCCCTTTATTCTAAGACTGTGGCCCCTGGTTCTGGACTCGCCCAACATTGGGAACATTTTTCCTGCATCTAGCCTGTCCAATCCTTTTATAATTTTATATGTTTCTATAAGATTGCCCCTCATCCTTCTAAACTTCAGTGAATACAAGCCTAGTCTTTTCAATCTTTCCTCATATGACAGTCCCGCCATCCCAAGGATCAATCTCGTGAACCTGCCTCAATCACAAGGATGTCCTTCCTCAAATTAGACCAAAACTGTACACAATACTCCAGATGTGGTCTCACCAGAGCCCTATACAACTGCAGAAGAACCTCTTTACTCCTATACTGAAATCCTCTTGTTATGAAGGACTGACTTTGAGTGGAAAAGGTATCCCTAAGGTCCCTCTTAAATCTTTCTCCTCTCATCTTAAGCCTATGGTCTCTGGACCTAGAATTCTCTACCCAAGTAAGAAGACTGTGAGCTTTCAATTTATCCATCCCGCACTCTTTAGCCTCCTACATTCGAATGAAAACATCCCAGCCTATACAGCCTTTCCCTGTAACTCAAGCCCTCAGGTCCAGGTAACATCCTGATGAATCTCCGATGCAACCTTTTCAACTTAATGACATCCTTCTTATAGATGAGCGACCAGAATTGAACAAGAACAGGAGATTAATGATCGTTTTGGATTCAGTGGGCTGAAGGGCCTATTTTCATGCTACGTCTCTAAACTAAACAAAAAAATAAATCTGAAAAATACAGACGCTAGATAATCACACAGTACAATCTTAAAAGTGGCACCTTTCCCATAAAATGTGGCTGGAATTGTCCCTGAACTTCACTTTCTTGATAGCTAATGAAGCCCAGCAATGAATATTTGCCGATCCTCCCTCTTAAACTGCCACCTCCGTGCTAGCTTAATATTTAATCTATACCCTCTTATACATTGGACCCGTATCTAGCATCCATCAAGGAATTTACTAATTTCATGTTTGGCATGGTTCCTATGAACAAACCAATCAGGGATCTTTTAATTAGTGGGTTATTAATTTCTCTAACTTCAAGTAATGCGCCTGTCCCACAGGCTAATTTTTTCGGCGACTGTCATAGTCGTAGCAGGTCGCCGAAAAACCGGCGACTGGACCACCCTACGACAATGTCTACGATAATGTCGACGTCAAGCTACGGCAAGCTACCGACAACCGGCGACCCATCAGGACGTCCACCTATGACCACACCTACGACAACCTACGTCCACCCGCGACAAGCTACGACAAGATAAGACAATTCAGTCGCCACTACCTGTCGCCAGTTGACGTAAGTAGTCCCCAATGGAATTCACTGAAGTCAGCACCGGCGACAACCTACGTCATCCTGGCGACAACCTACAACAGCACCTACGTCAGGAGAAGTCAAGCTACGCTCATTGGCGTCAAGGCAACTGTCGCCGAAATTTTTTGAACATTTCAAAATCCAGCAGCGACCAGAAAAACGCTACAATTCTTTGGGCGATTGAGGGGACTACTCACGACATCCCAGCGACCATGTGGCGACAGCCTAGTCACTTGTAGTCGCCAAAAAAATTGCCTAAGTGGGACAGGGGCATAACACTTGCATTCCCTCTCTCTCCATCCCTCCACCCACCCAAGTCGTACCAGCTTCAAAGTCGTCTTATTGAGTCTCATTGTCTGTGCTTGTTCTCACCAAGGCCACAGCTAACAATGGCCCGTTTAATTTCTCATCGTTAATTTTTGGCATATCTTTCATTAATTTGTTCTATATCTCTCTACATCACCGTCCATATCCCTCGTTTCCCTTTCCCCTGACTCTCAGTCTGAAGAATGGTCTCGACCTGAAACCACGTCTCCTCTCAACATCTGACGTTCCAGAGAAAACAATGCAAGTCAGCTTACAGCCCAACGATATGAAGATGGAATCCTCCACTTTTAGGTAACTTCTAATTAACCCCCCCATATCCCCCCCCCCCACCTTTCCACCCAACACCCCTGTCCATGCCCCACCTGGACTCCCACCCATTTTCCTCCCCACCCCATGCCACCTTCCGACCTCAGGCTTCACAATTCACAACTCTTCAATCCTGTCTCACAAACATCAGCTTTTATCTCTGGGCTTTGTTCCAGCAATCTGCCGATCAAATCCCTCCTCACCCCTGTCCACCTGTTCTCTGCCACACTTTGTCCTGCCTCTCTCCACCTCCAGATTTTTCTCCCCCCCCCCCCCACTAAATAAGGGTCTCGGCCCAAAATGTCACCTAATAATGTTTAGTTTAGTTTAGTTTAGAGATACAGCGCGGAAACAGGTTCTTCGGCCCATCGAGTTCGCGATCCCCGTACATTAACACTATCCTACACACATTAGGCACAATTTACACGTATACCAAGTATACAAACCCCAGCCAATTAACCTACAAACCTGTGCGTCTTTGGAGTGTGGAAGGAAACCAAAGAACTCGGAGAAAACCCACGCAGATCACGGGGAGAACGTACAAACTCTGTACAGACAGCACCCGTAGTCGGGATCGAACCCGGGTCACCGGCGCTGCAAGTGCCGTAAGGCAGCAACTCTACCGCTGCGCCACCGTGGCCACCCAATTTGTGTACATTTGAAATTGTTATAATAGAAACAAGTTAAATCTAAGTCGGTGTCTCGATTAAAAATATCAAAATTCATTCTTTGTGTTATTTAAAGGCTTCATAATTTTTCATTCGTCATCATTGTAGCATCTGTTTCTCTTGATTTGTTCTTCTCCTGTTATAGAGTCATAGAGTGATACAGTGTGGAAACAGGCCCTTCGGCCCAACGCCCACACCGGCCAACAATGTCCCAGCCACACTAGTCCCACTTGCCTGCGCTTGGTCCATATCCCTCCAAACCTGTCCTATCCATGTACCTGTCTAACTGTTCTTAAACGTTGGGATAGTCCCTGCCTCAACTAACTCCTCTGGCAGCTTGTTCCATACACCCACCACCCTTTCTGGGAAAACATTACGCCTCGTATTCCTATTCAATCTTTCCCCCATTCACTTGAACCTATGTCCTCTGGTCCTCGATTCGCCTACTCTGGGCAAGAGACTCTGTGTATCCACCCGATCATTTCCTCTCATGATTTTGTTAGAGGCAGCGACTCGTTGCTTGAAAGGCCAGTATCAGAGAGTAGATCCGTCTTGTGCTCGGAATGCAGAATATAGTCGGGATGTAAGGCAGCAACTCTACCGCTGCGCCATCCTTTCTCCGGAGATGCAGCCTGTTCTTTCTAAGTTACTCCAGCACTTTGTGCCCAGGTTTATCCAACCTCTCCTTGTAGCTGAAATGTTTTAATCTATATATAGCATTCTGGTAAATCTTTTCTGTAATGGTGCAACCAGATCTGCATGCGAAATGCAGCCGAACCAAAGTCTTATAGAGCTGCATCATGACTTCCTGACCCTTATACTCATTGTCCCTAGCAATGAAAGGAAGCATACCACATGCCTTCTTTAGCACCCTTTCTACTTGTCCTGCCACGTTTAGTGAGCTATGGACTCCCAAGATCCTGCCCATTTCTGCAGCTGATCCATACCCCGCTGTATCTTCTGACAGCCTTCCTAACTGTCTGCAACATCTCCAATTTTGATGTTGTCCGCAAACTTATTAACCAACCCATCTACATTTACATATCACCGGGTGATTTATATATATATATCACAAACAACAGAGGTCCCAGCACAGATACCTACAAAGCACCACTGGTAACAATCCTCCAGCCAGAATACCCATCTGACACCACAACCCGCCGTCATCCATGAATATGCCAGTTCTGAATCCATGTTACCATGTCACCCTGATTCCTGTGTATCTTAATCTTCTGGATCAGCTTACCATGAGGGACCCTGTGCATAGACTTAATAAAATCCATATATTCAACGCCCTACCTTCAACAATCTCCTTAATCACCTCCTCAAAAAACTCAATCACGTTTGTAACTCACAACCTGCAAAGCCATGCTGTCCTTTTTTCTTGGTACATGGATGGATGTCTGAAGCAAGCTGCCAGAGGAGGTAGTTGAGGCAGAGACTATCCCAACGTTTTAGAAACAGTTAGACAGGTACATGGATAGGACCGGTTTGGAGCGATGTGGACCAAACGCAGGCAGGTGGGTAGTGTTGCTGGGACATGTTGGCCGGTGTGGGCAAGTTGGGCCAAAGGGCCTGTTTCCACACTGTATCACTCTATGATTCTAATACAGATGCAAAGTACATGTTCAGTGCTTCACCTGCATCCTCCAACTCCAAGCATAAAGAAGAAGAGTCTGAAGGGTCTCGAGCCAAAACGTTGCCTATTCCTTCGCTCCATAGATGCAGCCTCACCCGCTGAGTTTCTCCAGCTTTTTTGTCTACCTTCGATTTTTCTAGCATCTACAGTTCTTTCTTAAACAATCAAGCATTGATATCTTTCTTTATCCGTGAGACTTCTCACCTGTCTTTTCCCTGGCCTTGTTTTTAGAATTTGTATAAAAAGCCATAATCCGACGCCAATGACTTGCCGAATCTGACCTTTCTGTCCTGGGCCTCCTCCATGGCCAGTGAGGACCAACGTAAATTGGAGGAGCAGCACCTCATATATAGCTTGGCCAGTCTGCACCCCAACGGTATGAACATTGACTTCTCTAATTTCAGGTAGTCCTTACTTTCTCCTCCCCTTCTCAGCTCTCCCTCAGCCCACTGGCTCCTCCTCTTCCTTTCTTCTTCCCGCCCCTCCCCACCCTCACATCAGTCTGAAGAAGGGTTTCGACCCGAAACGTTGCCTATTTCCTTCGCTCCATAGATGTTGCCTCACCCGCTGAGTTTCTCCAGCATTTTTATCTACCTTGCCAATGACTTTCTTTGCCCCTTGGTACCTTCTAATCGTCCCATCTACGCATGGCACCATGTACATAGATGTACCTAGCATAGTCACAAAACGCTGGAGTAACTCAGCGGGACTGGCAGCACCTCTGGGGAGAAGGAGTGGGTGACGTTTCGGGTGGAGACCCTTCTTCAGACTGAGAGTCAGGGGAGGGTGAGATACAGAGATAAGGAAGTGTAAGGTGAGAACGAGACATCAAAGGGGTGGAGATCAAGGAAAATGTAGAATAGATCATTGTTAGCTAGGAGAAGGTAACAACAAAGCATATAGAGATGAAATGTAATCAGGTACAGTCAGACTGGTCGGAAAACAGGGAAAGGGGAGGCGTGAAGAGAGAGGGAAAGCAAGGGTTACTTGAAGTTAGAGAAGTCAAATATTTATACCGCTGGGGTGTAGGCTGCCAGAGCGAAATATGAGGTGAAGGGTCTCGACCCAAAACGTCACCCATTTCATCTCTCCAGAGATGCTGCTTGTCCTGCTGAGTTACTCCAGCATTTTATGTCTATCTTCGGTTTAAACCAACATCTGCAGTTCCTTCCTACACATAGATGTTCCTAGATCCTAGTTCCCTCTGCTCTACAACACTCCCCAGAGCCCTGCCATTCACTGTGCAGGTCCTGTCCTGATTTGACTTTCGAAAATGCAACATCGCACTCTTATCTACATCAATTCGGTGAAAGTATTTTTTGGTCTGCCTGAATCCTGTTGGTCTCCCAACACAGCAAGATATCCATCAGGGAATGTTGCCGACTGACCTATTCCAGACCGCAGGGGTACATGCTGAGGGACTCACTGAAGCTTGGTGCAGCCAATGTAAAGACTCCCTGGGAGAGGAGTGCAATCCAGAGTCCATCCTCAGCTGGACATTGAGGGGCAGAGTCCAGTGAGGATACCCGTAAAACAAGGCAAGGTGCACATGAAATGTTGTGTTTATACATAGGTGAGAATACCACTAAGTGTAAAGGGGCTGTCCAACTTGGGCGAGCTAATTGGCGCGTTTAGAACAGTTTGAAGACCTGTTGAAGACCTCCTTCGACTACGTAGAAGACCTCCTTCGACCGTTGAAGACTAGCAAGACTAGCTACGACTAACTGGGAAAATTGGACACTGAATAGTGGAGAGTGAAGACGATCTCCTTCGATCTCCCTTCGACTATGATGAAGACTATTTACGACTACCTTCGACTACCCTCGATTACCTACGATTAACATGCCAACCTACTACGATCTACTACGACTAAACCTACGAGTAAAAAACTATCGATTTTTTCCATGAAAACCTTTTTTTTTAAACTCGCGGGCATTTTTTAACATATTGAAAATAACGCCGTGACTTAGCTGAGGCCTCGAGTTGGCGGAGACCACTCACGAGCATGAAGGAGAGTTACGAAAACCTCCTACGACCTGTGTCGACCATGCTGCGAGTATGAGTCGAGGGCAAACTCGCCAGAACTCGCAGATTAGGTCGCCCAAGTGGGACAGGCCCTTAACTCTATTAAATGCATTGACATTGAGAATGTGGTGCAGTACAGAACACCACAAGAGATCCTATTTCCCTGTGGCTATCAATCTGTACATCTCCTCCCCCTTCTGTCGTGGGGTAGACTCCCCTCCCCCACCCACCCCAATTCTGGACTTTCCACTCGTCACTTTAATTTCATCTTGTGTTGTATGACCGTTGGCAAACCAATTTCCCTCCTAGGGTAAATAAAGTTCTATCGTATCGTACATGAAGAGTTTTTGCAGTTTTTGTTGTGTATGCAGTTTTTATTTTGAGCAATGTTTATTTCTGAAATAAAATAAGAAATTATAGCAATTTAAGAAGCATTTGTGCAGTGTGCAAGCAGATGAGACTAATTAAATTGGCACCATGGTCGGTGAAGACATGTCATGTCAAAGCACATATTCCGGCGCTGGTTGTTCTGCACCACAATATTTCAGCCCACTTACCTTCTTCCCATCTTTCTTTCCTTTCTTCTTTGTACTTTTATCCCTGTCCACTGCTATCTTTAAGTTCTTCAGCTCCTGTCTCATGAGTTCATCTACCTGCAACAAGTGAAATGAATCAAAATCAGTCCAATCGAGCAAATAAACAGTCAAGATTTCATGTTCAGTACATACATATATGTGAATATACAAATGTCTCAAATCTTAAACAAAAAATAATAGTAAAATATAGTAATAAGAAAAGTATTTAATTCAATTTTTAATAAAAATCCTTTTAATTGACTGTAGAAAATGAAAAATGGGGAGACCTAACATCAAAAATCAATGATCTGCTCACCAGAGTTTATCACTGAGTACTCAGAATCCTCATCCTTAATAATGGACATAAATCTTAGCAACTGCTGAAGTCAGGCTAACTATGCTCCCTTCGTGAACAGCAGAGTACCATTTCCAATTTTCCAGTCCTCTGGAACCACTCCTGACTCCAGTGATTCTTGAAATATCACCACTAGTGCCTCCACAATCTCTAGAGCAACCTCTTTCAGAACCCTGGGGTGCAGTCCGTCTGATCCAGGTGACTTATCCACCTTCAGCCCTAACAACTTCCTGAGCACTTTCTCCTTAGTCAGAGAAACTCCACTAACGTCTGGCCCCTGACTCTCTTGAATTTCTGGCACTTTGCTGGTGTCTTCCACTGTGAAGATTGACGTAAAAAACATATTCAATTCGTCCACCATTTCTTTGTTCTCCATTACTAATTCTCAGGCTTCATTATCCAGCAATCTAATGTCCTCTTGCCTCTCTTTTACTCTTTATATATCTGAAGAAACTTTTAGAGTCACAGAGTGATACAGTGGAAACAGGCCCTTTGGCCCAACTTGCCCACTCCAGCCAACATGTCCCAGCTACACAGCGCTTGATCCATATCGTCCCACCTGCCTGCGTTTGGTCCATATCGCTCCAAACCTGTCTTTCCATGTACCTGTCTAACTGTTTCTAAAACGTTGGGATAGTCCCAGCCTCAACTACCTCCTCTGGCAGCTTGTTTCAGACACCCACCACCCTTTGGTAACCCCTTTTTATTATTAGCTTACTTTCCTTCATATTTCATCTTAACCTCCTGATTCCCTTTTAAATATGCTCCCCAGTTCCCAAAACTCCTCCAGGGATGCACTTGATCCCAGCTACCTGTACCTGTCCCATGCGCCATCCTGATCAATGCCTCAAAAAAAATCAATCCGGTTTAGATACATAGATACATAGAAAATAGGTGCAGGAGTAGGCCATTCGGCCCTTCGAGCCTGCACCGCCATTCAATATGATCATGGCTGATCATCCAACTCAGTATCCCGTACCTGCCTTCTCTCCATACCCCCTGATCCCTTTAGCCACAAGGGCCACATCTAACTCCCTCTTAAATATAGCCAATGAACTGGCCTCAACTACCCTCTGTGGCAGAGAGTTCCAGAGATTCACCACTCTCTGTGTTAAAAAGTTTTTCCTCATCTCGGTCTTAAAGGATTTCCCCCTTATCCTTAAGCTGTGACCCCTTGTCCTGGACTTCCCCAACATCAGGAACAATCTTCCTGCATCTAGCCTGTCCAACCCCATAAGAATTTTGTACGTTTCTATAAGATCCCCTCTCAATCTTCTAAATTCCAGCGAGTATAAGCCAAGTCTATCCAGTCTTTCTTCATATGAAAGTCCTGACATCCCAGGAATCAGTCTGGTGAACCTTCTCTGCACTCCCTCTATGGCTATAATGTCCTTCCTCAGATTTGGAGACCAAAACTGTATGCAATACTCCAGGTGTGGTCTCACCAAGACCCTGTACAACTGCAGTAGAACCTCCCTGCTCCTATACTCAAATCCTTTTGCTATGAAAGCTAACATACCATTCGCTTTCTTCACTGCCTGCTGCACCTGCATGCCTACTTTCAATGACTGGTGTACCATGACACCCAGGTCTCGCTGCATCTCCCCATTTCCTAATCGGCCACCATTTAGATAATAGTCTGCTTTCCTGTTTTTGCCACCAAAGTGGATAACCTCACATTTATCCACATTATACTGCATCTGCCAAACATTTGCCCACTCACCCAGCCTATCCAAGTCACCTTGCAGTCTCCTAGCATCCTCCTCACAGCTAACACTGCCCCCCAGCTTTCTCCTATCCTTTACCAATCTATGTGATTTGTTTGAATTTTTAACGCATTTATCCACTCTTCCCAACCACATATGTTGTGAACAGGCAAAATCTTGAATACATGTATTTTATAGGGCGTGCGTTGGTGATGACACCATGTTGGTAGTGACCACACCGACATTCACAGTAGGGTGAACTCATGCAATGTATTGTATTTACAGTGGTATGAAAGTCCAGGACCACCAGGGGGTGCTGTCCCTCGAGGCCAGAGTACATGTTCGATGTTGCTGGCAACCTCAGGGTTGCCCCGGCGGCTCTGTCCTGGTCATCAAAGGAGGAGGTGTGGCGATCTCAGGCATCTGCCTGCAGTTCACCCTTACCCCGAGAGGAGGCGCTGGCGGTCTCAGGTTTCTTCCTGGCGGCTCAGGTTTGGGCTTGAAGAGGCACTGCTGGCAGTCTCTGCATTATCCTGGCAGCCTGTCTTTGCCTCTGTGTGCATGTGGGCAGGAAGAAGTTCTGGCATCTCAGGCTTGCCCCAGCCACTCAGTCTTAGCCTCAGTAGAGGCGCTGAGTGGCCAAGGTTCCTAGCCGACAAACTAGTATTAACCACACAAGTTTGGTCTCAAGTTTGTCCCAGTGGCTCAATCATTCTCGAACCTGCAACAGGGGAACACAGCTAGCAGGAATGTTTTCCTCCTTGGCCCTTGGCCTATGGCCTCTGGCCCTTCCCCTCTGGCTAGAATGCCTGGATTTTGTGGGGAGTAGGCTGACAAGGTTCAAATGATGATTCAGGATCTAATACTCTCTCCCTAGTCTGGTTCAGTAAACCACTGAGTCGAACATTGGAATCCAAACCCTTCTTCATTTGTTTTCAACACCGCGGGGCCGGCCTCGGATCCACTCACTCGAGCCCTCAGCAGCCTCGCGCAAACAGAACAGAAGGAAAGACAACCGACAGGCCCAAACGAAATGATCGCCCTTATATGCCCCTATACAGTGGCGGGAAAACTAATGGCGCGCAAGTACAGGGGGAGGCAACCCCTACAAACCAATCACGGCACCTACACAGAAACAAAGTAAAACGTATTCAGTGAGGTAACCCCTCTAGACCAATCACAAACACGGAACAAACGTCAGTATTGACACATAACAGAAACCTCTTTGGGAATCCAGACTTGGTGGCGACAGGCGGGTCACATGGGCAGAAGCTTCCTGGAGCTTCTCCAGAGATCCAGACGTACTGGCGACAGCTAGGTCACATGGGTCTCCAGCACCTTGCAATGTATTGTCACTATCAGTGACGCCCAGTCTTTCAGACACCTGCCATTTCCCAAAGTACCCAAATCCCTGCACAAGTGGTCAACCAACGTCAACTAATTGGACACAAACTGCTGGAGTAACTCAGCGGGACAGGCAGCATCTCTGGAGAGAAGGAATGGGTGACGTTTCGGGTCGAGACCCTTCTTCAGACATTTCTTCAGAAATTGGACGCGGCTGTCAGCAATAATGCTGGGGGTTGGCCTCTCCTGGTCAGTCAGCCAGTGATAGGGATCAAAGCAACATCCAAGGGAGTGGGCGCTGTCCCAAGGGGTAAGTAAGGCAATTGCCAAATAATGCCTCCGGGCAATTGCCAAATAATGCCTCCGAATCTTTTGAGTAATCGCAAAACCACTGCAAATGATCTTAGAAATATAATTTGCACTGATTGCAGTTTGACATGAAGATTCTGCCTCCAGAATATTCCAAAAGAGCAGTGCAACTGAGCAAAAAAAAAAGAGGCACATGTATCTTATTAATGATTAAAAGATTCACTTTGAATTGATTGCAAGGCAAATTAAAAACTGCAGTTGACATGTTAATACAGAGAATGGATTCTCATTTCCTTTCTAGTGTTTGCTGAAACTGAGCATGAATACATTTGAAATGTACTCACACTTTTAACAGCGAGTACATTACATTAAACAATTTAGTTTAGAGATACAGCGCAGAAACAGGTCCTTCGGCCCACCGACTCCGCGCCGACCAGCGATCCCCGCACGGGGAGATTTGCAAAGGCTACTGGGGAGACTTTAAACTAGAACGGTTGGGGGGAGGGACTCAAATAGAGAATAGTGGAAAATGTGGGAGGCAGGAGGCAGAGAAGGGAAGCACTCGGACCCAAAATGTAGGGGAGAAAGAAGAAAAAGATAATAAACAGAGAATAAGTGGTGGTGGGTTTCTTAAATGTGTATATTTTAATGCTAGGAGCATTGTAAGAAAGGTGGATGAGCTTAGAGTCTGGATTGACACCTGGAAGTATGATGTTGTGGCGATCAGTGAAACATGGTTGCAGGAGGGCTGTGATTGGCAAATAAATATTCCAGGATTTCGTTGCTTCAGGGGTGATAGAATTGGAGGGGCAAGAGGTGGGGGTGTTGCATTGATTGTCAAGGAAGATATTACAGCAGTGCTTTGGCAGGATAGATTAGAGGGCTCGTCTAGGGAGGCTATTTGGGTGGAACTGAGAAATGGGAAAGGTGTAGCAACACTTATAGGGGTGTATTATAGACCGCCAAATGGGGAGCGAGAATTGGAAGAGCAAATATGTAAGGAGATAGCAGATATTAGTAGTAAGCACAAGGTAGTGATTGTGGGAGATTTCAATTTTCCACACATAGACTGGGAAACACATTCTGTAAAAGGGCTGGAAGGTACACAAAAATGCTGGAGAAACTCAGCGGGTGCAGCAGCATCTATGGAGCGAAGGAAATAGGTAACGTTTCGGGCCGAAACCCTTCTTCAGACTGATAGGGGGTGGGGAGAAGAAAGGAAAAAAGGAAAAGGCGGAGGAGGAGCCCGAGGGCTGGGGGAGGGGAGGAGACAACCAGATGGCTGATGAAGGGGAGGGGACAGCCAGGGCTAGCAGAATTGGGAGAATTCAACGTTCAGGCCACCAGGATGTAGACTGCCCAAGCGGAATATGAGGTGCATTTCCTCCAATTTACGGTGTTGCTCGCTGTGGCCATGGAGGAGACCCAGGACAGAGAGGTCAGATACGGAATGGGAGGGGGAGTTGAAGTGCTGAGCCACCGGGAGTTCAGGTTGGTTATTGCGGACCGACCGGAGGTGTTCGGTGAAACGATCGCCAAGCCTCCGCTGTAAAAGGGCTGGATGGTTTGGAGTTTGTAAAATGTGTGCAAGATAGTTTTTTGCAGCAATACATAGAGGTACCTACTAGAGAAGGGGCAGTGCTGGACCTCCTGTTAGGAAATGAGACAGGGCAGGTGGCGGAGGTATGCGTCGGGGAGCACTTCGGGTCCAGTGATCACAATACCATTAGTTTCAATATAATTATGGAGAGGGTCAGAACTGGACCTAGGGTTGAGATTTTTGTTTGGAGAAAGGCTAACTTTGAGGAGATGCGAAAGGATTTAAAAGGAGTGAATTGGGACATGTTGTTTTATGGGAAGGATGTAGAAGAAAAATGGAGGACATTTAAGGGTGAAATTTTAAGAGTACAGAATCTTTATGTCCCTGTTCGGTTGAAAGGAAATAGTAAAAAATGGAAAGAGCCATGGTTTTCAAGGGAAATTGGACACTTGGTTCGGAAAAAGAGAGAGATCTACAATAATTATAGGCAGCATGGAGTAAATGAGGTGCTTGAGGAGTATAAAGAATGTAAAAAGAATATTAAGAAAGAAATTAGAAAAGCTAAAAGAAGATATGAGGTTGCTTTGGCAAGTAAGGTGAAAGTAAATCCAAAGGGTTTCTACAGCTATATTAATAGCAAAAGGATAACAAGGAATAAAATTGGTCCATTAGAGAGTCAGAGTGGACAGCTATCTGCAGAGCCAAAAGAGATGGGGGAGATATTGAACAATTTATTTTCTTCGGTATTTACGAAGGAGAAGGATATGGAATTATGTGAGGTAAGGGAAACAAGCAGAGTAGCAATGGAAACTGTGAGATTCAAAGAAGAGGAGGTGCAGACACTTTTGAAAAATATGAAAACGGATAAGTCTCCAGGTCCTGACAGGATTTTCCTAGGACATTGAGGGAAGTTAGTGTAGAAATAGCAGGGGCTATGACAGAAATATTTCAAATGTCATTAGAAACGGGAATAGTGCCGGAGGATTGGCGTACTGCGCATGTTGTTCCGTTGTTTAAAAAGGGTTCGAAGAGTAAACCTAGCAATTATAGACCTGTTAGTTTGACGTCAGTGGTGGGCAAATTAATGGAAAGGATACTTAAAGATAAAATATATAAGCATCTGGATAAGCAGGGTCTGATTAGGAACAGTCAACATGGATTTGTGCCTGGAAGGTCATGCTTGACTAATCTTCTTGAATTTTTCGAAGAGGTTACTAGGGAAATTGATGAGGGTAAAGCAGTGGATGTTGTCTATATGGACTTCAGTAAGGCCTTTGACAAGGTTCCTCATGGAAGGTTGGTTAAGAAGATTCAATTGTTGGGTATTAATGGTGGAGTAGCAAGATGGATTCAACAGTGGCTGAATGGGAGATGCCAGAGAGTAATGGTGGATGGCTGTTTGTCAGGTTGGAGGCCGGTGACTAATGGGGTGCCTCAGGGGTCTGTGTTGGGTCCACTGTTGTTTGTCATGTACATCAATGATCTGGATGATGGTGTGGAAAATTGGATTAGTAAGTATGCAGATGATACTAAGATAGGTGGTGTTGTGGATTATGAAGTAGATTTTCAAAGTCTACAGAGAGATTTAGGCCATTTGGAAGAGTGGGCTGAAAGATGGCAGATGGAGTTTAATGCTGACAAATGTGAGGTGCTACATCTCGGCAGGACAAATCAAAATAGGACGTACACGGTAAATGGTAGCGAATTGAGGAATGCAGTTGAACAGAGGGATCTAGGAATAACTGTGCATAGTTCCCTGAAGGTGGAATCTCATGTAGATAGGGTGGTAAAGAAAGCTTTTGGTGTGCTGGCCTTTAGAAATCAGAGCATTGAATATAGAAGTTGGGATGTAATGTTAAAATTGTACAAGGCATTGGTGAGGCCAATTCTGGAGTATGGAATACAATTTTGGTCGCCTAATTATAGGAAGGATGTCAACAAAATAGAGAGAGTACAGAGGAGATTTACTAGAATGTTGCCTGGGTTTCAGCAACTAAGTTACAGAGAAAGGTTGAACAAGTTAGGTCTTTATTCTTTGGAGCGCAGAAGGTTAAGAGGGGACTTGATAGAGGTCTTTAAAATTATGAGCGGGTTAGACAGAGTGGACGTGGATAAGCTTTTCCCATTGAGAGTAGGGAAGATTCAAACAAGGGGACATGACTTGAGAATTAAGGGACAGAAGTTTAGGGGGAACATTAGGGGGAACTTCTTTACTCAGAGAGTGGTAGCTGTGTGGAATGAGCTTCCAGTGGAAGTGGTGGAGGCAGGTTCGATGTTATCTTTTAAGAATAGATTGGATGGGTATATGGACGGGAAAGGAATGGAGGGTTATGGTCTGAGTGCTGGTAGATGGGACTAGGGGGAAGTATTTATTTTTATTTTTTTTAAAAATTAAAAAAAAATGTTCGGCACGGACTTGAAGGGCCGAGATGGCCTGTTTCCGTGCTGTTATGGTTATATATGGTTATATGGTTATATGGTTGACATACCCGACACACACTAGGGACAATTCACATTTCTACCAAGCCAATTGACCTACATTACATACAAGTGATCCTCCCCGGGTGTTGGGTAAAGGATAGGCTCGGTGTGGGTTTGGCAGGAAACGCGATAGTGCTAAAATCTATTAAATAGCAGTCCGGGAGAAACTGCCTGTTAGGAATGTTAAGGGCCTGTCCCACTTACGTGTCCTTGGCACGCAAATTACGCGACCTGGTCGTCGTGTTGAGGCGCACGGGCATCGTATGGCTGCACGGGGCTGGTCCCACTGAGAAGCGCGGAGGGGTATGTAGCTGTGCGCGACATCGCAATGGAGAGAAGCAATGGGTGACGTTTCGGGTCAAGACCCTTCTTTCAGACTGACGAAGAGTCTCGACACGAAACATCATCCATTCCTTCTCTCCAGAGATGCTGCCGGTCCCGCTGAGTTACTCCAGCATTTTGTGTCCATCTTCAAATGACGTCACGCGCTCCAGACGGCTATGCGGGCGTATGAAATCGCGCGCGACCTACGCTGGA
This sequence comes from Malacoraja senta, assembly GCA_038087875.1. Classification (NCBI taxonomy): domain Eukaryota; kingdom Metazoa; phylum Chordata; class Chondrichthyes; order Rajiformes; family Rajidae; genus Malacoraja; species Malacoraja senta. The sequence continues at coordinate 137,966 of JAXLNO010004374.1, read as the reverse complement.
CCGTCGCGCCTCAACGCGACCACGAGGTCGCGTAATTAGCGTGCCAAGGACACATAAGTGGGACAGGGGCTTTAGACACAGGACATGCTTCCGTAATTATACGGAAAGCATGTATTAATGCAACTGTGGATCAGCCTTCCATGAAACCTGTCCCAATGCAAAGCACAAACAGCAACAATGAGTGTACAGAGCACAGCGTAATGGCTGGGGTAGTAGGTCACTCAAGGGGTACAGTTTGTAACCTGACATGACCCTGAGATACTCCCTGATGTATCTGTCAACCATAAGATAACAGTGTTATGTTAAGGGTCCTATATCAAATTAGACATCAGATGCCATCAGCTAACTTGTTTGACATTATTTTGAAAGCGATCACGGAAGGTTCCAGACCAGACTTGTTTTGACACTTGGCACAAGGAGTTTGTACGTTCTCCCTGTGACCGCGTGGGTTGGCCGAGAACGAAATCCCACGCATCCTAGTTCTATTCTGCACACTAGGGACAATTTACAGAAGCTAATTAACCTACAAACCTCCACGCCTTTGAGATGTGTAAGGAACCAAAGTACCAGGAGAAAATTCATTTCAAAGATTTGATAATTCAATTATACTTTATTGTCACATGTACCAAGTTTCGGCAAAATTCTTTGCTTTTGCACACAATCCAGTAAAATCATGCAGCAGACCTCACCCAGACAGTACACAGGTCATGTACAGGCGCTGACAAAGTTACAAAAAGTTCATCGAGCAGTCTATATTTGCTTGTGGCGGCGAACCAGGCCTGCCGCCGCACTTGGCAGCAGGTGTCCCCCCCCATCGGGTCCCTCCTTCGATCGCGGTGGCCCCTCGCCAGGTCCCCTTCGTTCTCGGTGACCTCCCAATGGATTGGTCTCGTCAGCCCTCCTCTCTCTCTCTGATGCTCCTCCTCTCTCTCCGACGGCATCCCCTCGATCTCCGACGGCCCCCCTCGCTCTCGGTGGCACGAATCCCCCTATGCTCACAGCAGCCACATCTCAAAGGCAGGCCTGGCTCACGCGCCACAGAACCTGAGATGCATTGCGTAGCTGCAGAAGGCTCCCAAGATGCAGGTGGGTCACAGGGAACGAGGAGGGACCCGCACCATCGCGAGTAATCCAGCAGGGGCCGCCAAGAGCGAGGAGGGACCCACGCTGCCAGAAGCAACTCTGGGGTGGGGGGCTGCCGTGAGTGTAGTGGGACCCATGTCGCCGAGAGCAAGGACGGCCATCAACCCGGCGAGCGGTTGCTGTGAGGGGGGCCCCGTGAAATTCTTGAGACATGATCTACCATGTACAAAACCATGCTGACTATCCCTAGTTGCCCTCTCCCATGTGGTGCCCTGCACGTAATGTTGGAGGAAACCTTTCTGAACACATTTGACAAATTCTGCCCCCGTCTAAACCTTTTGCACCATGACATTCCCAGTCACATTGGAAAAGTTAAAATGAACTACTACTACTATTACTACTACCACTACCACTATTACTACTACTATTACTATTAATTACTATTACTATTGCTACTATTACTATTACTACTACTACTGAGGTGACGAACGAGATTGATGAAGGTAGAGCGGTGGATGTTGTCTACATGGATTTTATTAAAGCTTTTGTTAGGGTCCCTCATGGTAAGCTGATCCAGAAGATTAAAATGAATGGGATTCACAATGACTTGGTCGCATGGATTCAGAATTGGCTTATTCAAAGAAGAGGGCTGTGGTGAAAGGTAGATATTCTGGCTGGAGGTCGTGACCAGTGGAGCTCGGCAGGGATCAGTGCTGGGACCTCTTTTGTCCGAGATTTATATAAATGACCTAGACGCAAATGTAGATGGGTTGGTGAGCAAGTTTGCTGATGACACCAAAGTTGGAGGAGTTGCAGACAGCGAGACAGGCTGTCAGAAGAATCAGCGAAGTATAGATCAGCTTCAAAACGGGTGGAGAAATGGCCAGTGGAGTTTAACCCGACCCAGTGTAAGGTGTGGCCCTTTTGAGGTTGAATGGAAGGAGAATACAGTTAATAGCAAGACCCTTAACAGCATTGATGTGCAGAGGGATCTTGGAGTTCAAGTTCACAGGTCACTGAAGGTGGCAGCAGAAGTTGACAGGGTGGTTAAGAAGGCTATGGTACAGTTGCCATCATTGCTAGGGGCATTGAATGTTAGAGTCAGGAAGTCATGACACAGCTCGAAAGGATTTTAGGCCACGTTTGGAGTGCAGCATGCAGTTCTGGTCTCCCCATACACAAAATATGTGGAGGCTTTGGAGAGGGTGCAGAGGAGCTTTACCAGAATGCAGACTGGATTAGAGGGTTTCAGCTGCAAGGAAACGTTGGATAGTCTTGGATTGTTTTCTCTGGAACGGCAGAGGTTGCGAGGAGACTTGGTAGAAGTAGATAAAATTATGAGAGGCATAGGTGGGGCAGAGTCAGAACATTTTTCCCAGGGTGAAAATGTTCAACACCGGAGGGTATAGCAATAAGGTGAGAGGTGGAAAGTTTACAGTTTAAAGGCTAGTTTCTTACACAGAGGGTGGCGAGGCCTGGATTGCATTGCCAGGGATGGTGGTGGAGGCAGAAATAATAGTGGTGCTTACGATGCTTTTGGATAGACACATGAACGTGCAGGAAATAGAGGAATATGGATCACGTGCAGGCAGATGAGATCAGTTCAGCTTGGTATCATGTTCGGCACAAACATTGTGGGCTGAAGGGCCAGTTCCTGGTGCTGTATGTTCTAGTACTGGCAACAGCAGTTTGAATTTTTACTGCACCCTCTCAGTCTGAATCTCATCCTACCTACAATAGGGTTTCTCACAATGCAATATTCCAACTACAGTCCCATCAGCATCCTGTATAGTTGCAACATGATATCTCAACTGAATTACTTTTTGCCCCAACCAAAGCCAAGGAAAGGGACTTGAACTTTATTTCGCCTTCCATCACAGTGAGGAATGTGTAGGAGTCACTGTGGTGGATGTTCATGTTAAAATGTGTTTGGGATGATCTGTTGCTTTTTATTTGTATGACTTACTTGGCAAATAAAATTCCTCGTATGTTGCAAAACATACTTGGCTAATAAAGTACTATTCTATTCTATTCTATACACTTTCTTCACTATCCTGTCTATCTGTGCCGCCATTTTCACGGAATGGCGTACTTGTACCCCGAGGTCTCTCTGTTCCACAACACTCCCCAGGGCCTTACCATTCACTGTGTATGTCTTGCCCTGGTTCAACTTCCCTTAATGCGTTGGTTCGTCTTGTCTGAGTTGGATTCCACCTGCCATTGGTGTACCCACTTTCCCAGTTGATCTAGATTCTGTTGTAACCTGAGACAGTGATTTCTACTATCCAATACACCACCAATTTTGACGCCATCCACACTCTAAGGGCCTGTCCCACTTAGGTGATTTTTTTTTGGCGATAGCTGAAAAATAGCCTGTTGCCACATGGTCGCGGCGTGACGCGGGATGACGGCTGTATTGTCGTGAGTTGTCTCCTCAAGTGTCGTTACTTATTTCTTGTCGCCGAAATGTTCAGAACCTCTCGGCGACAGTGGGCTTGACGTTGCCTGTCTTCACCTGTCGTAGGTTGTCGCCAGGATGACGCCAGGTGATGTTGGTTGTCGCCGGGTCATGACCTCGGTGAATTCCATTGGCGACAACCTGCGCCATCCTACGTCAACCGGCGACAGTTCAGGCATCAAGAGAACTCTTCAGTTGTCTTCATTTGTCGCCGACAGGGTCGTAGCTTGTCGCTGGTGGAGGTAGGTTGACTTCGGGTGTCGTAGGTTGTCGCCTGTGTGGTCGAAGGTTGTGGTAGGTGTGGTCGTAGGTAGACGTCCCGAGTCGCGAGGAATTGTGCCGCCGGTTGACATAGCTTGACGTCGACTAGGTGGCAGCTTGCCGTGGACATTGTTATGGAGTGGGTGCATTTCCGGCGTCACGCCGCGACAGTGACAGTGGCCACAGTTGCCTAAAAAATTGCCTAAGTGGGACAGGCCCTTTTACTAATTATGCCACCTCTTTTTTAATCCAAATCCTTAATGTAGATAACAAATAACAGGTGACCTAGCACTGATCCCCATGATATACCATTGGTCACAGGAATCCAAAAACCTTGCTGAAGGTCTTTGACAAGGTTCTTCATCGTTCTAATCCATTAGAGTATTTTGCGGAGACAGCCTCATTTTATTAGTGCCTTGAGAGGGGTGGGAGATTGCAACCTTCACATGGTCCACCCTGTTTCGACTAATGCAATCAACCCGACGTGCACAAACAAGATCAAATAGAACAAGTTGACCTGTAACTTTAGGCTGTGCAAGAGGAAGTGCCTTGAGAAGTCTGCTGTGGCTGGTCCGGATAACTCAATCTAATTTGTGAGACATCATCTCCCACGCATAAATCCATACAGATCAATTTTGTGGTGATGGGTAAAGGCAATTTATCAAAGTCAACGGCAAGAATGAGAAACAGTGGGAGAAAATAATATGATTGTGATAAACTTAGGAGATGGCCACACAAGCTTGAGTTTGAAAAATTCAAAGCACTGCAGAAGTGAATATAGACTGAAATGGCAAAAGACTCAAAAAATCAAGAAGAAGGAGTAAGTTAGAATGGAAAGTGAAAGAATGAATCTGGAATTTACACGGGAAATAGACAAAGGAATATCAAAGGATCAAACTAAAGCAATCTATAATCTCAAAATTTTCATGGCTTTATCTGTTATATTCGTGATCTAATTTATTGCAGTCATATTTGTATACTGCGCTGTGTAACAGGTCACATATTTTTACCTGTACTCTGATTTCATCCTCCACCTCTTGCCGTTTATCCTCCTTGATGAGTTCAGCAACATACGTCTGAGCCAGGTTTGCCTGCTCATCTCGGTTCTGCCAAACTCCTGGCGTTCAGAGAGAAGGGAACAAAAACGGATGCTTTACTCGCAATAAAAGACGCTCGTCGTTGAGACCATCACTACCAGAAATTCAATTTATTTGTGCATTTTCGAAGCATAAAGCTGGGTAAAGTGAGACAAGGATCGTCACCCGTAATACATTCCACACTAGGGGATGCAACAGAATGTCCTGGGACTCACTGTTTGAGGAGATTTCAAGGACTGAAGGGAACATCGAAAACATCTCCAACTCTCCTTCGCTTTTTATGTAAGTCTGGCCAGTTTTATGGGTTTTGAAGTGGCGACTAAGGCCAATGAGGGAACTGCAGACTCATCCGCAGATGTAGAAGGAGGGGTTGACAGAGCAGATGGGTGCGTGGTGAGACAAGATCATGAGAGGAATAGATAGGGTCGATAGTTTAGTTTAGTTTTCGTTTAGTTTTAGCTTAGAGATACAGTGTGGATACGGGCCCTTCGGCCCACCGAGTCTCGGCCGACCAGCAATCACGGTAAATGGGCGGTCACGGTGGCGCAGCGGTAGAGTTGCTGCCTTACAGCGAATGCAGCGCCGGAGACCCGGGTTCGATCCTGACTACGGGTGCTGTCTGTACGGAGTTTGTACGTTCTCCCCGTGACCTGCGTGGGTTTTCTCCGAGATCTTCGGTTTTCTCCCACACTCCAAAGACGTACAGGTTTGTAGGTTAATTGGCTTGATAAATGTAAAATTTGTCCCTAGTGGGTGTAGGATAGTGTTAATGTGCGGGGATCGTTGGTCGGCACGGAGGTGGTTTGCCGAAGTGCCAGTTTCCACGCTTTATCACTGTATCTCTAAACCCATATACCAGTTCTATCCTACACACGAGGGACTATTTACAGAAACCAATTAACCTGCAAACCTGGACGTCTTTGGAATTTGGGAAGAAACCAGAGTACCAGGAGATACCCCACGCGGTCACAGGGAGAACGTACAAACTCCGTACAGACAGCACTCGTAGTCATGATCGAACCAGGGGACAGAAGTGTCAGCACTCATCTCTGCAACTGGATCCTCGATTTCCTGACCAGTCAGTGAGTCTAGGGGACAAATCATCCTCCACGATAATTCTCAACACTGCTCCTCCGCAAGGTTGCGTTCTCACCCCCCTTCTTTACTCCTTGTACACCCACGACAGTGCAGTCATGTACAAATCTAATTCAATTTTCAAATTTGCAGACGACACCACCATTGTGGGCCGGGTATGAAATAATGATGAGACGGAGTACAGGAAGGAGATTGAGAACCTCGTGTCCTGGTGTCGAGACAACAACCTTTCTCTCAATGTCAGCAAGACAAAGCAGATAGTGATGGACATCAGGAAGTGAAGCTGTACACATACCCCAGTCTGCATTGACGGCGCTGAGTAGAGATTTCCAAGAAGTAAATATCACCAACAGCTTCTCCTGGAACATGCATATTGAAGCAAGCATTTTATCAGGATGCGTCACAGCTTGGTTTGGGAACAGCTCCATTCAAGACCACAAGAAATTGCAGCGAATTGTGGACGCAGCCCAGACCATCACACAAACCAACCTCCCTTCCATTTATACCTCAAAGCAGCACAATCAAGGATGAATTGCACCCTGGCCACTCCGTCTTTCCCCTAGCCCATTGGGCAAAAGGTACAGAAGTGTGAAAACGCACACCTCCAATTTCAGGGACAGTTTCTTCCCAGCTGTTATCAGGCAACTGAATCATCCTACCCACAACCAGAGAGCAGTGCTGAACTACTATCTAACTCATTGGTGACCCTTGGACTATCCTTGATCAGACTTTGCTGGCTTTACCTTGCACACAACGTTATTCCCTTATGTGTCTATACAGTGAATGGTTCGATTGTAATCATATATTGTTTTTCAATTGACCGGATAGCACGCAACAAAAACCTTTCACTATACCTCGGTACACTTAACTAAACCCTTCAGCCCATGCTGCCCAAGATGCCTCATGTACACGTCCCACCTGCCATGTTTGGCCCATATGGCTCTAACCTTTCCTATCCATGTATCTGTTCAAATGTATTTTAAATGTTATTATAGTGCCTGCCTCAACTACTTCCTCTGGCAGCTCGTCCTATATACCCAACCCCCTCTGTGAGAAAATATTGCCCATCAGGTTCCTATTAAATCTTTCATCTTTCACTTTAAATCTGTCCTCAGGTTTTTGGTTCTGAGCATATATCTATTCCTCTCATCTATCTATCTTCTATCTATACATAATAAAGCTCTGATCTTGTTATCTTCCGGTTGCGTGGTCATTCTATTTGCGCAAAAATGTTACGCAATATTGCTACGATTTTCCGCCAGCTCACTCGCCGTTCTCCTGCGCTGCGATTGCACCAACTTTCCTTCCGATCGGTGGTCTAATTCAAACTTTAGCTTCAAAACTGCGCGTGCGCAGATCGATCTCCTCTCCTGCCGTTCAGCGCAGTCTTTCAGCGGAGTCTTTTCTCCTGTCACTCCGCTGGGCGGTCCGGGCGCTATAGCCAGTCCCGGGGCACGCAGGCGACCTGGGTGCTACAGCCTGACCTGGGGCAGGCGAGCCGACCTGGGACTGGCTGTAGCACCCAGGTCACAAAACATGGGGGGGGGATTGTCCCCCCACCTCTCAAAACACGGCGGGGGGGACGGGGGGGGGGGGGGGGGGGGGGGGAGATAGGCCCCCCCCACACCTCCCCCACGATTTCTGCCCATGTCATCGTTAGTAGCAATAAATGAAAAATGTTTTCAATTACCAGAAATCTGAAACAGAACTAGAACGTGCAGGAAAGACTCAGCATTGGGCAGGCTGAAGGGTCCTCAAGGTAAAACGTTAACTGTTTTCCTTTCCGAAGTTGCTGCCTGACCTGCTGAATTTTCCACTTTTTCACGAGCACAAACTGGGTGATTCCCATTTGCTGGCATTTGGCCCATAGCCCTCTAAACCCTTCCTTGAAGAGGAGTCTCCATCCGAAACATTGCCCATTTAAGTCTGACGAAGGGTCTTGACCTGAAGCGTCACCCATTCCTTCTCTCCAGAGATGCTGCCTGTCCCACTGAGTCATTCCAGCATTTTGTTTCTACCTTCCTGTGCGAATGTCTTTTAAAAGTCGTAATTATATCTGCTGCAAAATATTTGTAATTATCTTTCTGACTCTCCTCCAGCAAGTGTTACAAACATTCGTAACCACCCTGAACAATTGGAACAGGCCCTTCAGTCCACAATGTCTTTGCCCAAAACGATGGCAAGTTAAACTAATCTCCTCTGCCTTCACATAATCAATATTCCTCCATTCCCTAAATATCCATTCCTATATTGAATTTCTATTAGTGGCTGAACTTACTTTTCCTTATTCTTTCCTTATTCTTTCCAAGGACAAAGATCTTTTGTTAATCCGATCAGTGGTTTATTATCTGAACAGATCCCTGTATACTTTGCTCTTTTATAGGAGGGCACCCGTAAATGGGGAATTAGGGAAGGGCACCAGTAAATGGGGAATTAGGGGAGGGCACCAGTAAATGGGGAATTAGGGGAGGGCACCAGTAAATGGGGAATTAAGGGAGGGCACCAGTAAATGGGGAATTAGGGGAGGGCACCAGTAAATGGGGAATTAGGAGAGGGCACCAATAAATGACAATAAGGGGAGGGCACCAATAAATAGGGGATAAGAAGAGGAAATGGGGAATTAAGGGAGGGAACAAATTAGGGGAATTTTATTGGGGAAATTCGCGCAACTTTTCATGGATTATTTTAAAGCAAGAAAAAGACAGCGCCAATGCATGGCAATTGTTTGAGTACTCTTCCCAGAGGAAGATCTACCATCATTTGATACAATTTCTCTTTTAAATCTCTTTGCTACCTATTAATCTGGCACCATTTTGTTCAGTTCTAGTTAAATTGTGCTGTCCGATTCACGGCCAACTCATTTAAGACATTGGACTTTGAACTGATGAGCTACAATGCTGAGAACTATATTTTAGACTCTATATCTTCCCCTTTGCTCTACCTATTGTACTTGGGATTGACATGATAGTATGTATTAGTACTATCTGATCCGATTGAATAGCGTGCAAAACAAAGCGTTTCACTGTACCTCAGTCCACTTGGCAATAATCCCTATGTTGGGGGAGTCCAGAACCAGGGGCCACATTTTAAGAATAAGGGGTAAGTCATTTAGAACAGAGATGAGGAGAAAAAATGTCACCCAGAGGGTTGTGAATCTGTGGAGTTCTCTCTTCAGAAGGTAGTGGTGGCCAATTCTCTGGATGCTTTCAAGAGAGAGTTGGATAGAGCTCTTAAAGATAGCGGAGTCAGGGGATTTGGGGAAAAGGCAGGAATGGGGCACTGAGTGTGGCTGGCTAGAAGGGTCGAATGGTCTACTCCTGCACCTATTGTCTATTGACACTGGAGTGTCTGGAGAAAGCCCACGTGGTCACAGAGAGAACGTACAAATTCCGTACAAACAGCACTGTTATCAGGATTGAACCTGGGTCTCTAGTGTTGTAAGGCAGCAACTACCAATGTGCCACTGTGCCAACCACTGAGGCAAGCAGATTCTAATGTCATTACGCACAAGCTAAAGAGGGTAGATTGGGAGCAGTTGTTATTGGGGAAGTCCACAAATGACACATGGGAGTTGTTTAAAGGGCAGCTGATCAAAGTGCAGGATCGGCATGTTCCAGTAAGGAGGAGGGACAAGGACGGCAAGGTAAAGGAACCGTGGATGACCAAGGAGGTCGTAAACTTGATCAGGAAGAAAATGGAAGCCATGTCAGGTTTATGGAGGTGGCGTCACACAGAGCTTATGAGGAATATAAAGCAAGTAGTTAATAACTAAAGCAGGGAATTAGAAAGGCCAAAGGAGGCCGTGAAATGTCACTGGCGGGATGGATTAAGAAGAAGGGTTTCGACCCGAAACGTCATCCATTCCTTCTCTCCAGAGATGCTGCATGTACTAAACACATGGATATTCGTAAGGTTTTTGATGAGGTTCCCCATGGTGGGCTGATCCAGAAGATTAAGATGTATGGGATGATTTGGTCGTGTGGATTCGGAACTGGCTTATTCCTAGAGGACAGAGGGTTGTGGCGTGAGGTAGATATTCTGGCTGGAGGCCTGTGACCAGTGGAGTTCCGTGGGGCTCTGTGCAGATGGTGAGGAATGCTGTTAGAAGATACAGCAAGGTATAAATCAGCTGCAGAATCAGACAGACAATTTTGCTAACTGATTTATTCTCCTTCCACTCTGTAAAAGGAAACACATAATGTCTGCTTAATATTACTCGCATGACATGGCTGATATAGAGTCATAGAGTCATACAGCGTGGAACAGGCTTTTAGGCCCAACTTGCCCATGACCAATCTATACTAGTCCCATCTGCCTGTGTTTAGCCCACATCCCTCGGAACCTTTCCTATCCATATACCTGTCCAAATGTCTTTTTAAATGTTGTTATAATCCCAGTCTGAAGTACCATCTCTGGCTGCTCATTCCTTATAGACATCATCCTCTGTGCAAAAAAAGCTGCCCCTCAGGTTCATATTAAATATTTTACATCTCACCTTAAACCTCTGGTTCTTGATTCCCCGACACAAAAGACTCTGTACATTTACCCTATTTATTCCCCTCATGATTTTGTACACCTCTATAAAATCATCTCATCCTCATGCGTGTAAAGACTGTCCAAACACAGGGTGTCTTCACTCTAGTTTATTGCATACATTGCATTCGTATACACACACATTGCCCTCGCTGTTCGTGGTCCATTACCGGAGCTAGAGAGGGAGCTAGGGGTGGGAAGGTTACATTTATACTGAAGCTAATGGGGAGTGGTTAGTAGAAGTGAGGTCACCATGTTAAAGGAACATGCACGGCTCTACAATGCGTTCCTAGGAATAAAGTCCTAATCTGCTCATCCTCTCCCTGTTCCTCAGGCACTTGAATGAATGAATGAATGAATGGTTTATTTTGGTCATACATTAAAAAGAACAAAACTTTACAATCTGTGTGAATATGAACCAACACTGTATCCATTTCACACAACGTTCACAATAGGTTTTTATTCCTAACTCGGAAAAGTATTTCTAATGTCTTTACATGCACAATATCCAAAAGAATTTAAGGTACCGGGCTTTATGAATAATGGATTTGTAGTTTCACGGTAAGAAGCTTTATGTGTTATTCTAATAGCTCTTTTCTAGAGTTTAATTATAGGGTCTATATTTGTTTTATATACATTTCCCCAAACTTCAACACAATATGACATATATGGCACACTTGAGTCTTGGCAACATCCTCTTGAATATTCTTTGCATCCTTTCCAACTTAACAACATCTGTCCTAAAACATGGTGCTCAGAACTGAACACAATACTTCAAATGCGGCCTCAGCAATGTCTTGTACAACTGTAACATAACATCCCAACTTCTATACTCCATACCCTGACTGATTAACACTAATGTGCCAAAAGCCTTCTTGACCATTCTATCTACCTGTGACGCCACTTTTAAGAAACTATGGATCCCTCTGCTGCACAACGCTGCCCAGAGCCCTGCCATTTACTGTGAAGATCCTGCCCTGGTTTGACTTCCCACTATGCAACATCTCATACTTATATGCATTAAACTCCATTAATCATTCCTCAGCCTACTTGCCCAACTGATCAAGATACTGATGTAATTTCTGATAACTGTCTTCAAAACCACCCACTTTAATGTCATTTGCAAATTTACCAAACATTCGTTGTACATTCTTATCTAAATCATTGATATAAACTGCAAACAGCAATGGACCCAGCACCGATCCCCGAGTCACACTACTAGTTACGGGCCTCCAGTCCAATAAACATCCTTCCACCTTCACCCTCTGCTCCCTTCCATGAAGCCACTTTTCCAGTCAGTCAGCTGGCTCTCCCTGGATCCCATGCAATCTAATCTTCCAGAGCAGCATACCATGTGGAACCTTATCACATGCCTTGCTGAAGTTCATATAGACAATGCCTACCGCTTTGCCCTCATCAACCTTTTTGGTTACATCTTTATACGTGGAGTTTTTACTGGCAAAACAGCTGCCTTATATATATCCAGCGTAATGAGAATGTGGTACACAGTATTATTACCCAAAAAGGCCTCCGGTAGCTAATGTCACCAGATTTGCAGCTGAGAAGCAAATTCAAATCTTTAAAGCAGTTGTGTTTAGCAACTACAGCTTTCAGCGGAAATATTCATTACTGCATCCCACTACTTTCACCATTTTATTTAAAAATGGAAATATTCGTTACTGCATTAGCAAAATGTTGGTTGTGACTGATAAGTATCACAAGTTTTCCACCAATCATAAAATCGTCAGGCAAACAGTACAATACAGTCCATTGTGCTCACGCTAGCCAAATAAGATCTATTTCAACTTATCTTCCAGATCACGATCACTGGCCCCTAAGGCCATGACGCAAATACTTTCTGTTTCCATCATCCTTCCAGGGAGCAAGTTCCAGGCTCACACCACTTTTCCATCTTTGCCACAATTCCTTGCAATTAACTTAAATTTATATCTCCTAGTTAAGGATCTACTTCTTCAGGAAATGGGTATCTTTCATTCACCCTCTCTGGGCCTTCAATACGGTTGATGTACCATCTAGTATTTTGTACAGTTCATCGTGCTCTTATATATTATGCTCCTGACATTTAAGACAAGATGCCAATAGACAATAGACAATAGACAATAGGTGCAGGAGTAGGCCATTCGGCCCTTCGAGCCAGCACCGCCATTCAATGTGATCATGGCTGATCATCCCCAATCAGTACCCCGTTACTGCCTTCTCCCCATATCCCCTGACTCCGCTATTTTTAAGAGCCCTATCTAGCTCTCTCTTGAAAGCATCCAGAGAACCTGCCTCCACCGCCCTCTGAGGCAGAGAATTCCACAGACTCACCACTCTCTGTGAGAAAAAGTGTTTCCTCGTCTCCGTTCTAAATGGCTTACTCCATCTTAACTACTTTAGAATCCTGGACCATCTTCAGAAATTTGTAGGCATGCTCTTAAAAAATCGTGTGTTCCTCTCCATGTCTCTGTACTATATTGCACATTTCTTTGCCTTATTTATCGTCTTAAATGCATTCCCTCTTACTGAATGAATTCCATTTGGTGCACTTTTCAGAGATGACTTTAATAATATTGTCAATAAAATAACATTAATGGTCGCAGAGTTGGGGTCAAATATGACATTAATTCTTATCATGCTTCGAATTCCTATTTCCTACCTTCATATATTCTTTGACCTTCGACCACTGTTGAAAGGAATTGACTTGGTGCCATTTTCCAACCTTCCTCTTCTTCCTGCGTTAAAAAAAATGTTTTTATTAGTTTTGAAAGTCAAATATTTTATATAAAAATGCATTGTTTATTTTACTTTATAAATGTCATTTCTAGAAATTCCAACTTATCAAGAAAATAACATTTTAAATTTGAGCTTAAGATCATTATCAAGTCAGCAACCTTGGAGTCTGCCAAATGGAATACATACCCAATGTGCTGGCTGGTTTGAGCCTCATGACAAAGAGAGCCAACATTTTTTGGAAAGTTCCAAGCAGATAATAAATACCAGCTAAGATTTATTAGTTCAGTTTAGTTTAGTTTAGAGGTACAGAGTGGAAACAGGCCCTTCGGCACACTGATTCCATGCTGACCAGCGATCCCCGCACACTAACACTATCCTACACACACTAGGGACAATTTACAATTTTACCAAGCCAATTAACCTACAAACCTGTACATCTTCCATACTGTGTTTTTGATTTTTGTGTTCGGATTGAATTCTGTTTTTAATTTGTGTACTTGTGATGTCTTTACTATTTATTTCATTCCGCTTACATGTTTCTACTGTAAAATCTTGTAAGGTGTCCTTGAGATTTGAAAGGCGCCCATAAATAAAATTTATTATATTATTATTATTATTATCTTTGGAGTGTGGGAGGAAACCGGAGATACGGAAAAAACCTACACAGGTCATGGGGAGAACATACAAACTCGGTACAGACAGCACCCGTAGTCGGGATTGAACCCGGATCTCTGGCGCTGTTAGGCAGTAACTCTGCCGCTGTGCCGCCGTTAAGATTTATTTAAAATACTAAGTATATGAAAAAAATTATTCACTTGCACTTTCCTCTCAGTACTTGGATTTAACCACAGAAAAAAATAATGAAATTGCATATAAATGTGCTTGAAATGGTGGTGTGGTTTACAAAAAAAACATGTATTGAAACAGGATTCATGCAGTTCCAATGGAACATCACTCTTGTTAGTGCCAGCATTCTGTGTGTAACAAACAGAAGGGAACAAGTGTAAGGTGAGGAGACTCTAATCCTTTCCTATCCATGTACCTGTCAAAATATCTTTTAAATGTTGTTATAATATCCACCTCAACTGGTAGCTCGTTCCATCAACCCACCACTCCATGTGTGTAAAAGCTCCCCCTCAGATTCGTATTAAATCTTTCCCCGTTCACCTTAAACCATTGTCCTATAGTTCTTGATTCCCATATTTTGGATAAAAGACTGTACATTTAATTCCCCTCGTCATCTTATACACCTCTTTAAGTTTACGTGGCATCCTCCTGCACTCCGAGGAATTAAGTCCTAGTCTGCCCAACCTTTCCCAATAGCTCAGGCCTTCAAGTCCTTGTAACAGCCTCGTAAATCTTCTCTGCAGCCTATCCAGCTTAACAACATTCTTCCTATAGCAGGATGAACAAAACTCAATGCAATACTCCAAATGCAACTTCAGCAACTGGAACATAACATCCCAACTTCCTACTCAAAGCCCTGACTGATGAAGGCCAATGTCCCAAAAGCCATCTTGATCAGCCTATCTACCTGTGACGCCACTTTCAAGGAGGGACCTGCATTCCTTGACCCCTCTGCTCTACAAAAATCCCCCAGAGCCCTGCCATGCACAGTGAAGGTCCTGCCCTGGTTGGATTTCCCAAAATGATACATGCAACATCTATCTGCTGAGAAGGCATCCAGTGTTGAGGGTTATCAGAGAGGACGTTTTCTCTCCTATCCTCACCGATTGTGGTCTGTTGGTCAGGAAGTCGAGGATCCAGTTGCAGAGATGAATACTGACCTCCAAGTCCCGCGGGTTTGGTGATAAGATTGGATGGTACAATGTTGTTAAAAGGCATCGCTGTAGTCTATGAATGCAGTCTGACGTCTCCCTTATCCAGGTGTTCCAGGGATGAGTGTAGGGCCTGAGAGATGGCATCTACCCTGGACCTGTTGTGGTGGTAGGCGAACTGGCTCAAGGCTGCTTGATTTAATGCGTTCCATAACTAGCCTCTCAAAAACATTTCCTGGTGAATGTCAAGGCCACTGGTCCTTGTTGTCATCACCAGGTCACGAGGTTCTCAATCTCCTTCCTGTTCTCTATCTCGCCTTTATTTGATATCTGGCCCACTATGGTGGCGACGTCAACAAACTTATAAATTGCTCTCTCCCTTGTAGGGGTCTCTACACACTGCCTGAGGAAACTTTCCTGAGTCTCCTCTGTTGCCTATCCTTGCCCTCCAGAGATGCTGGCTGACCCGCTGGGTTACTCTAGCACTTTGTGTTCTAACTGGATACAGAATCGGCTACATGATAGGAAACAGAGGGACAAGCTGGAAGGTTGTTTCATTACAAGGGGCTTATGACTGGGTGTGTGCCACAGGAGTTGGTGCAGGGCCTATTGCTGTTTGCCATCCATATCAGATTTAATGAAAATGTGCAACACATGGTTAGTAAATTTGCAGATGACACTGTAGCGTCGCAACTTTCACCTTGGACGTGGGGGGCCGAGAGGAGATCGTCTCCGTCGCCCGGCTCAAACCAGCTCACCTGGACGTCGACAGCCCGGTGGTGGTGATGTAGCCTTGGCGTAGGGGCCGTCCGCTGGCCGATCCGGAGGCATCTGTTGTGCCTGTTTACCCCGCTCCGGTTACTTCTGTTCCTCCCACCCTGTTACGGTCCCCTGGCTTTGTTCCGCCAACCCTCTCTGTTACACCCGCCACATCTCCAGTTACCACACGTTCCGGTCGCCGTGTCCGGCCCCCTGCTCGGTTCCGTACCTCGGGTTCTGGGGAGGGGTCCTGTAGCGACACCTGGTGGTGGCTCTGTGTAATCGAACCCTCGTGATTGGCTGGAGAAGTCACATGAACGCGGATGTTTTATGCGCGGGTTTATTTCGCTGTAACGGGTCATTCTAGCGCCACGCGTGTAGTACCAACATCGTTGTATTTGGCTGTCTTCAGCGACTCGGGTAACTTCTTTATTTGAATTCCAGAAATAAAGAATTTTTGCATACCCACCGTCTCGACGCGCCAAAACACTGTATTGATACCTGTCCCTTGCCTCCTTCTTTTTCCTGACCAGAGCCTAAATATCTTTTGTCATCCAAGTTTCTTTACTCCCAGCGACCTTGCCCTTCACTCTTAACAGGAACATGCAGGCCCTCAAATCTTGTCATCAGACATTTAAAAGCATCCCACTTTCCGAACGTTCCTGTTCCCAAGAACAACATAATCCAATCAACCGGAGCAACTTCTTGTCAAATACCTTCAAAATTGGCCTTGCCACAATTCAGACTGTTAACTTGTGGGCCTGCCCAGTCTTTATCCACTCTACCTGACATTACGCTTCCATGCTGTGCCTCAGAACCAGGCTCAGTGCCTCAGACCTGACTGTTGCTGCTGCTCACCCCTGAAGGGTCATCCCCCTCAACAGTATAGAAAGGGGTGTAAGAAAGAACTGCAGATGCTGGCTTAAATCGAAGGTAGACACAAATTGCTGGAGTAACTCAGCGGGTGAGGCAGCATCTCTGGAGAGAAGGAATGGGCGACATTTCGGGTTGAGATCCTTCTTCAGACTTGAAAGGTCTTAGTATTGAAAGTATGACTGTTTTGAAGGGGAATGGCCACAGTGGTCACCGACACTCTCTGGAAGCTCCCTTTCCTCAAGGTCACCCACCTACACTCTTTCTGCACTTTAGGCGTGATCACGTCTCTGTAACTCCTGTCTCTGAGGTTCTGATTCTCCTGGATGATCCAGAAGTCCAGCCGCATCTCCGGTTCCCTTGGGGGGTGCACCTGGACACACCTGGACACACTTCCCACAGGTGCAGTCAACAGGGTTACCAGCAGTTTCCCAGACTGCTCACATCCTGCAGGAGGAACATTGCACCTGCCAACTCCACTGAACTAAAACCAAGAGAAATAAAAAGCGCAAAAATCACACCTTGCCTCCTTTATATATCCGGCTCAATTAGCCTATTTTGATCGCTCAACCAATACAACGCCTGCCTTATGAAATATCCCGCTGATGTTCCGACACTGAAATGGACTAGCACAACCAATCCATCTGTTGCCCTTTCAAAACAAGACCCAAAATGCTGGAGTAACTCAGCGGGTCAGGCAGCATCTCTGGAGAACATGGATAGGTGACGTTTCGGATCAGGACACCTCGTCAGACTGATTATGGGGGTTGGGATAAAGCTGGAAGAGAGGAGGGGCTGGACAAAGGCTTGGAAGTAATAGGCAGATACATATGTAGGGAGTTTTTGATAGGCTGATGGTTGGACAAAGGCCAGAGATGAAAAGACAGAAGTTGTGAGACTAAAGGATCAAAGAATTGCGAATTGTGAAGCTAGAGGAAGGAATGTAGGTGGAAGGGGTGGAGGAGGGGAGAAAGTCCAGGTGGAGAACAGGGGAGAGAGAGAGAGGGAATAGAAAAGGGAGGGAAGAAGTAGGATGGTGGAGGGGGGTGATGTTATCTAGAATTGGAGAGTTCAATGTTCATGCCGTTGGGTTGTTAGTTAACCCAAGTTGAATATTAGGTTTTGTTCCTTCAGTTTACTTGTGGCCTGACTCTGGTCGGGGGGAGTTCCCCACCGCCACAGGTACCATGTAATCCCGTGCTACCTGCTCCATGGTCGAATAGTCGGCGACTAAACCGTCTCCCCCACCTGGTTTGCCAGGTGAGGAGGGGGCTGTGGACCCCCAGCAGGACCAAAAACAAGACCTGTCAAAGGGCGGATGAGCTCCTAGCGAGCCAACGGCCATCCACACTTCAGTAGAAGTTGCGATCACTGTCGTACATAGCATCGTAAGACACCGTGCCCGTTGATGTTTTCAACCATAATGATGATGATTCTGGCAGTGGAGGAGGACCCTGTACCCCACCTAGATACATTGAATTCTACAATCATAGCCAACTACAACCCCTCCATCCCTCTTCTTACCCCATTCCCACTTTCTTTTCCCCCTCTCCCCCGTGCCCCACCTGTACTCGCACCTATTTCTCCCCTCCCCTTTCACCTAGATTTCCTACTCAGCAAGGTCATCAATAATACTGGTGCCACGAAGAGTAAGGTGACATGCCTCAATGACTACTGACTGACTGGTGGCACTAACATCCATGCTTCCCTTCCCAGCTCTCCCACAGCCTACTGCCTCCGCCTCTTCCTTTCTCCTTCCCCCCCCCAATCAGTCTGAAGGGTCTCGACCCAAAACGTCACCCATTCCATCCCTCCATAAATGCTGCCTCACCCGCTGAGTTTCACCAGCTTTTTGTCTACCTTCCATGCTTAGAGAGGTTACTTATGATGCCTGTAAACTCCTGCCTTAGTAAAGACCTGGGCTCACTGCAATTAGCTACCACCACAAGAGATGTATAGGAGATGAGGCCTTGCTGGCTCTTCAATATTCCCTGAACCATTTCAATATTAAAAACTGTTATTAGGCTGTTGTTCATTGACTATAACTCAGCATTCAACACTATCATTCCCTCTAAATTTATTCTCAAGAGGACACAAGGAACTGCAGATGCTGGAATTTTGAGCAAAATATAACGGGAAATTAAATATATAATGGTTAGCATGTCCACATCCCTTGGCGATCAGAGTGCAAGTGTTCGTCAAAACAGTCTGCTAACACTTTAACTCCCCCTCCCATTCACATACTGACCTTTCTGTCCTGGGCACAGAATTGATGGCAAGTGTGATATGACGCTGATAAAACAGCACAACTAGGGACATAAAAGGAGACAAGATCTAGGGATTTCTATTAAGTTTGATTGCAAATCTAGAATGGGATTACAATATAGTTGATCTCACAGCACTCATAGAGGACAGTACCACATGCTGTTATGTAATCAACAGTCCTTTGTACAACAAACAAGGCCTTTATATTTAGTTTAGTATAGTTTATTGTCTCGTGCTGCAGATCCTGGTTTACACCGAAAATAAATAAAAAATGCTTGAGTAATTCAGCGGGCCAGGCAGCATTACACCAATGATAGACACAGAAGGGTCTAGACCTTAAAATGTCACCCGCTCCTTCTCTCCAGGTGCTACCTGTCCCACTGAGCAGTCAAAATGTCCAAGAAAGAACTGCAGATGCTGGTTTAAACCGAAGACAGACACAAAATGCTGGAGCAACTCAGCGGGACAGGCAGCATCTCTGGAGAGAAGGAATGGATGACGTTTCAGGTCGAGACCCTTCTTCAGTCTATCCACTGATCAGTCAAATGGGACACGTTTAGATGGGGCATCTTGCTCCATGATTTTATGTCTATTCTCATGCTTTTATGGCCTAAAAGTGCAAGTTTTTGTCTTTAAACATTCTGTGTCTTCTTTTTGCCCCATGCAAGTTTAATTTAGTTTAGCGGTAAAGCGTGGAAACAGGCCTTTAGGTCCACCAAATCCATGCCAACCAGCGACCCCTGCACATTAACACTACCCTCCACACACTAGGGATAGTTTTTAATTTTTTTTTCACTAGAGATAATTTTAAAATTTGTTTTCCATACCAAGGTGGAGGCTAATGTATGACAGCACCCTGCGGACTGTCTCCGGATGCTTACGAGCCACCCCAGTAAACCAACTGCCCGTCCTCGCTGGCATCGCCCCAGCCAACATCAGACGAGAAGCAGCCACGCTGGCCCTCTCTCGAAAGGCATAGACCAGTGAATCCCACCTCCTCCATTAGATCATCAGAGACACCACGACGAGTGCGCCTCAAGTGACGGCACCCCTTTGCCACGCAAGCCCAAGAGCTGCTCTGCACAACATCGGCTGACGCTTCTAAGGCTGCCTGGGTCAAGACGAGATGGAGAGACCAGTGGAAGTCAGCTGAACTATCTAGGCTACACCATTACATCGATGACCCCATGGACGTCCCTGGACAGGACCTGCCCCGAAAGCAGTGGACAACCCTCAACCGCTTGAGGACAGGCATCGGACGCTATGGAGTAGCGATGTAGAGGTGGGGCCTCGTGGACAGCGCCTCCTGCGAGTGTGGGGACCCAACACAGACAGTAGAGCACATAGTCACCAGTTGCCCCAAACACCAACCACCGAATGGCGAACGAGGTCTGATTGACCTGGACGATGACACATTGTCTGGCTCGCCTCAATGGAGCTGCAGGTCTAAAAGACACACAACAGAAGAAAAAGTGGAGGCTACTCTTTTAAATGAACTGGGCCATCTGAGCTAATAATCAGTTCGAAGATCTGCCTTCAGAACTGGGAAAGGTTAAAGATTAACAGATTAGAAGATGAAGAGAAAGGGGAAAAGAGGATTGAACAATATATGTATGTTTTATTGGAGAGTGGAAATAGCAGAGGTTAAATAATAAAAGGATTGAAGGGTTCATGGTTGTGGATGGTGTCTGTGAGAGCAAAACGGTTGAGTGGCAAAGAATGTCTGCACTGAACTACATCTTTCCTCATAAGGAAAAGAATCCAACAACCCAGGGTTGCTGGCAATGATTAGAAAGTCCGCATTTAGCAATTCTGAAATTGCATGCAAAAAATAGACTTTGCCCTCAATCAGCTGCATGGGATACATGATTTATCTCATCAAAATAAGCATGAAATAATCATATTCCTGCAACTTTCACTCGCAGGAAAGATTCCTTGCTAGAACTGAGTTTTATCTAATATAATTATAAATCATAATTATGAATTTTCACATTCATCTCTAATTTTGATAGTTTGGTGATATTTAGTTTGGTTCAAGGATGCTAATTGCCAGTAACGTTCTATCCTGGATCTCGCATCCTCCTAAAATATAGTACATATTTCCATTAATTTGTGAAAAATGAGTGCATAGCACTGTGAATGTACGCCTTCATATCTATGGTAGACAACAAAAAATGCCATATTGTTTAGCTTTATTGGCACATTCTGCCATAACATTCACTCAATTATGTGGAGAATTTGCCCCTTACAGCAAAAGGCACAATTTAAATGATTAATACTTTATTGTCACTTATGACAAGTCACAGTGAAATTCTTTGTTTTGCAATAGACAATAGACAATAGGTGCAGGAGTAGGCCATTAGGCCCTTCGAGCCAGCACCACCATTCAATGTGATCATGGCTGATCATCCCCAATCAGTACCCCGTTCCTGCCTTCTCCCCATATCCCGACTCCGCTATTTTTAAGAGCCCCATCTAACTCTCTTGAAAGCATCCAGGGAACCGGCCTCCACCGCCTTCTGAGGCAGAGAATTCCACAGACTCACCACTCTCTGTGAGAAAAAGTGTTTCCCCATCTCCGTTCTAAATGGCTTACTCCTTATTCTTAAACTGTGGCCCCTGGTTCTGGTCTCCCCCAACATCGGGAACATGTTTCCTGCCTCTAGCGTGTTCAAACCCTTAACAATCTTATATGTTTCAATGATATTCCCTCTCATCTTTCTAAACTCCAGAGTGTACAAGCCCAGCTGCTCCATTCTCTCAGCATATGACAGTCCCGCCATCCCGGGAATTAACCTTGTAAACCTACGCTGCACTCCCTCAATAGCAAGAAAGTCCTTCCTCAAAACAAGGTATGCAAAGAGTTGCCACATAAAGGGAGCTGACAAAGTTAAAAAGTATACCACACCGCGTCCTCCTTTGTTCACCCCCCCCTCCCCACCGATCCACCACCCCCCCAACGGCAGGTCCTCAAAATGCTCCTACTTTTCTCCTTCCAGAAAAAGCCACGTCAGTGGACCATTCCCATTGCTCCAGTAGCCTTGCTGCAATTGTAAGCCAGCCAACTCACCAGGCAAATTTCTTGTATGTGAATACTTGGCCAATAAACTTATTCATTCATTCATTTCAAGAAAATGAAGTCAATGCCTGATCGAGATCCAGAGCTCGTGACATCATTTGAACCTTCTCCACCGCTTCCACACGCCATCCACCACATAGCACTCCATAGGATTGTCAGGGCAGGAAAAACTAAATGGATAGCTATGAATGCTAGAGTGGTTGACAATTGTATTGTTTAGTTTATATATTTAATCACATGAGACGATTATGATTTCAACAGCACCTATAAGGTATCCACATGGTTCAGTTCTTGCCTTTGGCCCATGTCCCCCAAAATCTTTCCCATGATTTTCCTATCTTTCTCATGTTCCTATTTAAATGCCTTTTGGACATTGTCATTGTACCCGCCCGTCTCGCTTTCTTTTAGACTTTGGAGAAACAGCATTGAAATAAGCCGTTCGGCCGTCCGAGTCCGTGCTGACCAGTACACTAACACTGTCCTACACACTAGCAACATTTTGTACAATTTTCCAAAGCCAATTAACCCACAAACCTGTACGTCTTTGGAGTGTGGGTGGAAACCGGAGCACCCGGAGAAAACCCACGCAGATCACAGCAAGAAAGGTATGAACTCAGTACAGACAACACTCGTGGCCAGGATTGAATCTGGGTCTCTGGCGCTGTAAGGCAGGAACCCTACCGCTGCGCCACTGTGCCACCCTTTTCTCCCTTTTTTATGTTCCAATACCGACATTTATTCCAGGATGTCCAACTCATTCTGTTGAAGCAAGGAACTGCAGATGCTGGTTTAAACCAAAGATAGATACAAAATGTTGGAGTAACTTAGCGGGACAGGCAGTATCTCTGGAGAGAAGGAATGGGTGACCTTTCAGGTCAAGATTCTTCTTCAGTCTGGGAGGGTCTCGACCCAAAACATCACCCATTCATTCTCTCCAGAGATGCTGCCTGTCCAGCTGAGTTACTCCAGCATTTTGTGTCTACCTTCGATTTAAACTAGCATCTGCAGTTCCTCCCTAAACTCCTCGTCACTCCAGCCTTCTTAAATTCAGCAGGTTTGGATGTTGAGTGTGACATGGTATTGGCCTCCAAGCTTACTTCCATGTTGTGACTGACGTGACTTGCCTTTGCAGCAGTTTCTACGATGTTGGCAATTGTGCTATTTTAACATGAATATAAGGATGGTCACTTTCCATGTCACTGTCAATCTAATCACTTACCCTGTCTCATTTCTCAACAGTAGATTGAGTGCTGCTCCCTCCCCAACATATACATCTACATATTGTTTCAAGAAATGTTCCTGGACATTGTCAATTCCAGCCTAACCAGCCTTAGCAATTAGCAGCCCAATCAATATTAGGAAAGTTACAATCATTTACCAATACAACCCTATTATTCTGGTTGGTATCTCTCTACACATTTTGCTCCACTAAAGAGGCTGTCCCACTTGGGTGACCTAATCTGCGAGTTTAGACGAGTTTGCCCTTGACTCAAACTCGCAGCATGGTCGACACATGGTCCTTGGAGGTCCTATGAGGTCGCTGGAACTCTCCTTTATGCTCGAGGGAAGTTCCCGAATACTCGTGGCCTCAGCTAGGTCGCGGAAAAATTGTCAACAAATTGAAAAATTTTCCACGAGTAAAATTTGGTCGGCATGGCTCTTTTTGACGTAGTGCAGTGGAGTGGGGTTGCTATGTAGTTACAGGCAGTCGAGGGCAGCCGTAGGCAATCTCCTTCGCTGACTGGGCATTTTGATTGGCTTATTGGAGTTTCAGGACCAAGGAAAACCGACCGGTAGGGAAAATGCCCAGTAAACTTTATTATGCTTCTTAAAAGTGTCTCCACTCATTCTCACCCCCTTTTCTCTCCCCCCCTCCCCCTCCGCGCTCTCTAAAGGACTTACCGTTACTGTGGCAGCCGTTTACCTTTTTCTTCATTGCGCAGACAGCGCTCCTCGGCTCTGTGTGTGTGTGTGTGTGTGTGTGTGTGTGTGTGTGTGTGTGTGTGTGTGTGTGTGTGTGTGTGTGTGTGTGTGTGTGTGTGTGTGTGTGTGTGTGTGTGTGTGTGTGTGTGCGTGCGTGCGTGCGCGTGTGTTCCATCCAGCTCGCAGCTTTCCGGGCGAGTGCCCTCGAACATGAAGGCCGAAAACACTCTTTTTAACTCGCCAATTAGGTCGCCCAAGTGGGACAGACCTTTAACCCACTGACTATGGGGAGGCCCATAATACACTCCCATCAAAGCGATCCCCTCGTCCTTCTTTCACAATACCACTCATCCAGCCAAACTGGATAAACCCCCAGGAATGTTCTCCCTCCGCACCGCCATGGTGGTCTCACTAATCTGAAAAGCAATCTCCGCTCTTACCCCAACCTCTCTCGTGCCTGCAGCACCTGTACCCCAGGCCATGTCCATCCATCAAGTTAGAGCATGGATAGGTACATGGGTTTGGGATAAAATAACAGAGTTTGTCTGCCTTAACCATCAGGGTTCTTGCATTAAAATACATAGAGTTTAGTTCACAGCACGTTGCACATCACCACCCCTGCTTCTGCCTGTCCTGTCTACTGAACTCTGGTCTCGACCCGAAACGTCACCCATTCCGTCTCTCCAGAGATGCTGCCTGTCCCGCTGAGTTACTCTAGCTTTTTGTATCTATCTTCGGTTTAAACCAGCATCTACAGTTCTTTCCCACACATCTCGCTTGCTTTAACTTCTATCTTGGTCTAAACTTTCTCATCAGTGAGGTGAACTGCAGATATAAATTCACCGCCATATCTCCCATATCTGGGAAGAGAAGGATATGCCAGCTGACATCAGAGACATGGTCATCTAGAAGAGAGAACATAAATCCATATTCGATGCTCATCAGAGATTATTTGGGTGCCTGAGGAAAGTCACTACTTCCCAAAAGAAAGGTGCTGATATCAACTGAGGATAGTGTACATACATAAAATGTGATATTTAATGTAAACACTGTTATACAGCTCTAATCATGTCCCCCTTGCTGTTTCATCATTTTCTCAATGTTTCCTCCATAACTTTGTAACAGTGATCTTCCTGTCTATGCAAAAAAAGTGTTCTTTTATGTGTTCCAAAATCCCTAACTCTTGGACACACGAGACCGCAGATGCTGGAATATCCCCGCCCCCCGATGCAGGAGCTGATCGCCCCGATGCAGAGGGCCCAAACGCCGCTGGCTACGGGAGTCAAGATCGTCCCGTCAACGGAGGGTTCAAGGCCCCCGACCATGGGAAAGCATAGAATGGAAGAGATCTGAACTTTTTTTCGCCTTCCATCACAGTGAGGAATGTGGAGGAGTCACTGTGGTGGATGCTTATGTTAAAATGTATTGTGTGTGTTCCGTTGCTTTTTATTTGTATGACTGACTTGGCAAATGAAATTCCTCGTATGTTGCAAAACATACTTGGCTAATAAAGTGTGATTGTGATTGTGAAGCAACTAACAATCGGCTGGAGGAATTCTGCAGATCGAGCAGCATCTGTACGTGGAAAGGAATGGTTAATGTTTTGGGCTGGGGCATGGGGTTTAAGAGTCAGGTTCATGGAATTTTTGTTAATTTGGAGCATTTTGTGCAGTTCTGGTGCATTTTCAAAGTTCTGAATCTTCTGCCGGAACAGGAACAGGGTGAAGAAAGAATAACCTGGGTGGAACAAGACTTGAAAGCGCACAGCACCCGCCTCAGGAACGGCTTCTTCCCCTCTATTATCAGGCTTCTAAACAGTCCTTCCATAAGCTGGGGTACTGTCTGATTCACCTCTACCCCATTGGACTTTGTCTCTGAAGCCGCTGTAAGACCGTGCTAAAGATACTGTATAACATCCTGTCACAAATACCATAAAATTAGATATTGAACAGCACTAATCAATCCTGACTGCAAGAGAACAAAATGCGAAAAACAAAAATTGCAACAATACCTCTTTATCTGCTTTTCCTTTCTTCTTCTTCTTTTCCTTTTTGCCCTTACCACTCTTTTTTTCCTTCTTTTCCGCAGCCTTCTGTTTCTTTTTTTCTTCTTTGGCAGCAAGTTCCTGAAGCACCTGTGGAGAAAGTTAATTTTATTCCAGCACTGATGAACCTCCTCAATCATATGCAGTATATATTATGGTCCTACCAAAAATTTACATCTTATTGCCCCATATTTGAACCTGGATATAAAAGTGTTTTAACCAAAATGTATTGTAGACAAATCTCCTAGACCTGATCGGATATATCTGAGGACACTGTGGGAAACTAGAGAGGAAATTGCAGAAGCCCTGGCTGACATCTACAATTCGTCATTAAATACAGGCGAGGTGTCGGAAGATTGAAAGGAGGCAAAAGTTGTGCCTCTATTCAAGAAGGGCTGCAGGGATAAGGCTGCGAACTACAAGCCAGTGAACTTAATATCGGTTGTCAGAAGGTTCCTGGAGAGTATTCTGAGGGATAGGATATACATGCATTTAGATGGGCAAGAGTTGATTAGGGATAGTGTGCATGGTTTTCCTTTGCTCCATAGATGCTGCCTCACCCACTGAGTTTCTCCAGCATTTTTGTCTACCTTCGATTTTCCAGCATCTGCAGTTCCTGCTTAAACAAATGGTTTTGGACATGGTAGGTCATGTCTCACGAATCTGATTGGGTTTTTTGACGAGGTGACCAAAAGGGTTGACATGGGCAGAGCAGTAAATGTTGCATGCATGGACGTCAACAAAGCATTTGACAAGGTTCCACTTGGTAGGCTGCTCTGGAAGGTCAGATCGCAAGGATCCAAGAAGAGATAGCTCAATGGATAGAAAATCGGCTTCATGGAAGGAAGCAGAGGATGATTGTGTAAGATTGCTTCTCAGACTGAAGGCCTGTGAATAGTGGTGTGCCTCAGGGTTTGTTTCTGGGCCCGTTACTGCTTGTCGTCTATACCCATGATTTGGATGAGAATGTACATGGCAAGATTGGAGATGATACAAAAGTAGGAGGTTTTGCAGATAGTGAAGATGGTTGTGAAAAATTGCAACAGGATCTGGATCGATTGGCCAGGTGGGCTGAGGAATGGTTGATGGAATTTAATACAGAGAAGTGTGAGGTGTTGCATTTTGGTAAGTCTAACATGTGCAGGACCTACACAGTGAGCAGTAGGGCTTTGGGGAGCGTTGTAGAACAGAGGAATCTAGGAGTGCAGGTACATAGTTCCTTGAAGGTGGTGTCAGAGGTGAATGGAGGTGGTCAAAAAGGCTTTTGGCACATCGGCTTTCATTAGTCAGAGTATTGAGTACAGAAGTTGGGAGGCCATGGTGCAGTTATACAAGACGTGGTGAAACCGCATTTAAAGTATTATGTTCAGTTCTGGGTACCATGTTATAGGAAACATGTTGTCAAGTTGGAAAGGGTGCAGGGAAATTTTACAAGGATGTTGCCAGGACTCGAGGTTCTGAGCTATAGGGAGATGTTGGTCAGAAGAATAAGGGGTGATCTTATAGATGTATAAAATCACGAGAATAGATCGGGTACACAGGAGTCTCTTGCCAAGAATAGGGGAATCCATATCAGAGGTCATAGGTTTAAGGTGAAGGGAGAAAGATTGAATAGGAATCTGCTGGGTAACTTATTCATACAAAGGGTGATGGGTGCATGGAACGAGCTACCAGAGGAGATAGTTGAGGCAGGGACTATCGCAATATTTAAGAACCGATTAGACAGGACATGGATGGGACAGGTTTAGAGGGGTATGGGCCAAACACAGGCAAGTGGGACTAGTGTAAATGGGACATATTGATCGGTGTTAGGCCAAACGGCCTGCTTGCACACTGTATGTCTTTATAATTAGCCTCTGCAAATTGCACCCAGTGTGTTAGGAATGGATGAGTAAGTGGGGTAACATAGAACTAGAATGAATGAGTGATCATTGGCTAGTGTAGACTCGATGGGCAGTGGGGCTGTTTCCATGCTGTATTTTCAATTAATCAAAATGTTGGCACCGTACAATGGCTGCCTCGCCAAGTCTGTCTCGTCCCTTTCTCTCTTTGTCATTTTTTAGTCTGTAGTTAAATGTTGTTTTATTGTATGTTTAGTTTGGTATTATGTGGGGGGTGGAGGGAAACATTTTTAAATCTTTTTCCTCAATGGAGATGCAACTTTTTCCTTATCTTATCTCCGTCTGCACTGCGGCCTACCATCGTGGAGCTGGAGCCCTCTTGCTGGGGATCGATGTTGGGAGCACAAACCGCGGGAGCCTGCGGACCTAACATCGTGGAGTTGGCGGTCCCTTTTCCAGGGATCGACCTCGGAAGCTCCAACCGCAGGAGCCTGCGGACTTCAACATCACGGAGCTCGTGGTCACTGTTAGGGACTGGCTTCGGGAGCTCCAGGCCGCAGAAGCTTTGATCGCCCCGACGTGGGATCTACAATCTCCCTGACACGGGAGCTTCAATCGCCCCGACGTGAGAGCTTCAATCGCCGGCTGCGGGAGCTTCAATCGCCCCGACTGTGGATGTTTCAACTCCCCCGACCGCGGGAGAAAAAGGAGGAAAGAAGATAAGACATTATTGCCTTCCATCACAGTGGGGAATGGGGAGGAGCCGCTGGTGATGGATGTTTATGTTAAATGTTTATGTGTTTGCGTGTTTTTGTTGCTTTTTTGGTATGACTATATGGCGAATCAAATTCCTCGTGTGATTTACATACTTGTCTTGTTTTCAAACTTAGCAAATAAAATCAAGTACAATTACAAAAAAATCATTTAAAAGGCATCTGTAAGGGCATTTAAATAGGAATGGCATGAACAGATATGGTCCTAAGGCAGCAAAATACAGTGGCCAGATAGGGTGTTTCTATTCTGTCTATTTTGATGATTCTAGTAGTAGGTAGGCCCCTCTGTCTGACTGACCATGGGTGATGCATCCTGGTCGGATGCAAGTCTGGGCGATGTCATATGGAGGACAGGCTGTTCCCCTGTACACCTCTCCACGTCGTTGATCGATCCAAAGGAACAGCGGGGCCGTTACAGTTTGGCACCAGCGCCGTCGCAGGAGCTGCCAGAGCGAGGTTGTAGACAACGACAAAATGTCTTAGAGGCTTCTTGAGGTTTACTCCAGGAGTCTTTTCCATAACTGGATATGGCCACAAGGCAGAGGAGGTTGTAAATCAGAGTTTTCCCTCTCCTAGATGGACTGCCTTCCCAGGTTTATAGCACCTGCCCACTGCCCAAATTCTATGATTAGGATTATGCTGGATACACTTGCCAATCTAAATAATAAAGTAGCATTGACATTAAGGTGAACAAACAACAGATATTTTATAGAAACAAGGAACTGCTGATGCTGATTTACAAAAAAAAAACAGAAAACAAGAGACAGAGAAGACTGCTGGGATCCTTGGAATGAGGTGATGGAGGAAGTATAGGGACAGGTGTTACAGCTCCTGCGATTGCAGGGGAAAGTACCCGGGGAGGGGGTGGTTTGGGTGGGAAGGGATGGCTGAACCAAGGTGTTGCACAGGGATCGATCTCTACGCAAGGCAGAAAGGGATGGAAATGGGAAGAGGTGACTGGTGGTGAGAAGACATTGGAGGTGATGGAAACGTCGCAGGATGCTTTGTTGGGTGCGGAGGCTGGTGGGGGTGGAAGGTGAGGACGAAGGGAACTCTATTCTTGTTCTGTCTGGGGGAAGGAGCGAGAGCTGAACTATGGGGCACAGGAGACACGGGTGAGGGGTCCATTTATGACAGCAGGGGGGGGAAACAAGGTTCACCAAAGAAAGAGGACACCTGTCCTAGAATGGATAGCCCTCATCTTGGGACCAGACGTGCTGAAGACAGAGGAATTAAGACTAGGGGGTAGCTTCCTTACAAGACTCAGGGTGAGAGGAAGTGTAGTCCAGATTACTGTGTTTGTAGTAGATGTCCGTCGATAGTCTGTCCTCAATGATGGACTCAGAGAGATCAAAAAAGGGGAGAGAGATGTCAGAGACACTCCAGGTGAATATTTATCCTGGCTTTGGACATTTAGGGAGCATTACATGTTCATAGGTGTGTGAATTAAGGCACCTCAGATTTCCAACTTTATTGGACAACCACAAGATGTGGGAACATTTGGGGAAATGTTCCTTATTCTTTGAACAAGTAAACAAAGTTATATTTTATTCACAGAGGAGAAGGATTTGGAGGATGCGAGATCAGTGTGGAGAATATAAACATGCTCGGGCTGTTTGAGATTGAGGAGGTGGTGAGGCTCTTGAAGAGCATTAAGGTGTATGGCCCCAAGACATGGAATCTATCCCAGGTTAGTGAGGGAGGCAAGAAGAGAGGTCATAGGACCTTGACGAGGTTCTTTGCTTCGTCTCCAGCTACAGGTTAGGTCCAGAGGACTGGGGCGTGGCCGATGTTGTTCCTTTGTCTAAGGGAAGTAGAGAGAATCCAGAGGACAAGGCCAGTGACCCTCACGTCAGTGGTAGGAACACCATTGGAGAGATACGATCTACTCCCATTTGGAAGAGAATGGGCTAATTAGGGATAAGCAGCACGGCTTTATACACAGCATATCGTATCTTCCTAACTTGATTGAGTTTTTGAAGGAAGTGATGAGGGAGATTGATCTTCTTCTTCTTGCGTATGGCGTGCACAGCCTAAAGTTGGACAACTTGTTCTATTTGATCTTATTTGATTGTATACCCCGGGTTGATTGCATTTGTCGAAACAGGGCGGACCACGTGATGGTTGCAATCTCCCACCCCAAGGGAGATTGATGAAGGCAGGGCAGTGGGTGTTATATATATGGATTAAGTAAGGTTTATGATAAAGTCCCTCAAGGCAGGCTGATCCACAAAATTACGGTGTACAGAATTCAAATGAGATTGGCTTATTCAGGGAAGACAGAAGGCTGCGGTGGAAGGAAGATATTCTGGTTGAGGTCCAGAGGCTGAAGTTCCACAATGATCTGTGCTGGGACCTCTGCTGTTTGTGTTTGGCCGCAGGTTGGGGTGACAAGTTGGGCCGGAGGGCCTGTTTCCACTACAACTCATGGTCAGCCAGGAGCTGCAGCTGGGACACTGCAATTCTCCCTGATCTCTACATTGTACAGGAGGATCACACCATTGCTATCAGAAAGAATTATATCCACACTGGAAGACAATAAAGTTGGAGTAACTTAGCGGGTGAGGCAGCATCTATGGAGCGAAGGAATAGGCAACGTTTTCCTTTGCTCCATAGATGCTGCCTCTCCTATTCCTTGCTCCATACATGCTGCCTCATCCGCTAAGTTTCTCCAGCTTTTTTGTCCACCTTCGATTTTTCCAGCATCTGCAGTTCTTTCTTAAACATATCCACATGGTGTGCTTCTACTGGTTCAAAAAAAAAGTACAGCTGGCATCATGAGGAAGTGCAGGTAGCTCTGCTATAAATGTATGTTTTCATAATGCTAATTGGATAAAGCATGGCTGACAAATTAGGAAAAATTATGTTTTATTGTGCATGCCAAATTGATTATAACACACAAATTCAATCAGGAACTAGGGGAACCAGTTACTTTGGAAAATGACAAGCAGAAAAAAAAGCTGTCTTGGTTAAAAAGAAGTCTTGGTGAAAAATACTCTTCCCACAGACAGCATCAACACATCTGCTAGTTTTATCGCCAGTGGTCATTGAAATAAAGAAGCATTTGCTTCTTCTGCCAGTTTATATAACGATACTCTATCAGACAACACAGCCTTTAGTGTTTTCAGCTTGCAGTAACAAAAATAAATGTGTAGCTATTAAAGACTCTTTAATATTTGCAAATCTAGTGGGAAAATAACCTTGTTGTTGAGAGTCTGAAACTCTAGCTTCTAGTCACGCCTCCTCTCACTGACACAAAGCTATTTCCTTAATGATGTGAGGTTTCTTAGCAATACAATCATCGTGTTTCACCAGCATTAGAACAAGGAGTTGAGCTAATCGGAATATATAATACTGGAGCCCTGCGTTACCATTCTAGCTCACTGCACTGCCATTGCAGCATGGTTTTGTGCGGGGAAGATCTCTCAAATTTGTTTGACTTTTTTGAAGTAGCTGCCAAAGAGGTTAATCGTTCGAGTGTAGTAGTAACGGCTGCAAAAGCAGTGGTATGCTCCTCCTGAAGGATATGAGAAATCAAAAGAACTCCCAGTGTGTCTAACATGGCCAGGACCTACATAACAAATGGCACGGCTCTGTGGAGCGCTGTAGAGCAGAGTGCTCTTGGAGTGTGGGTGCATAGTTCCTTGAAAGTGCCGTTACAGGTGGATAGGGTGGTCAAGAAGGCTTTTGGCACATTGGACCATCAGAGTATTGAGTATAGAAGTTGGGAGGTCATGTTGCAGTTATATAAGATGTTGGAGAGGCCACATTTAGCATTGTGTTCAGTTTTTGTCACCATGTTATAGGAAAGATGGCATCAAGCTTGAAAGGGTGCAGAGAAAATTTACCAGGATGTTGCCAGCACTCGAGGGCCTGAGCTATATGGAGAGGTTGAGCAGGCTAGGACTATATTCCTTGGCACGCAGGAGGATAATGGATGATCTTATAGGGGTGTACAATATTATGAGAGGAATAGATCAGGTAAAAGCACAGTCTTTTGCCCGGAGTAGCAGAATAGAGAACAAGAGGACATAGGTTTAGGATTTGGGGAGCGCATGGAAGATTTAATTGGGAATCTGAGGGGTAACTTATTTTTTTACACAAAGGATAGTAGGTGCATGAAACAAGCTGCTGGAGGAGGTAGTTGAGGTAGGTGCTATCACAATCAAGAACCATTACTATCAAGAACCATTTAGACAGGTACATGGATAGGATAGGTCTTGAAGGACATGGGCCAAAAGCAGGCAGGTGGGAATAATGTAGATAGGGCATGCTGGTTGGCGTGGGCAAGTTGGGCAGAAGGACCTGTTTCCACGCTGTTTGACTCTAGTGTAGATTGGGCATCTTTGTTGGCATGGACAGGTTTAGCCGTTGAGTAACAATGACACTACATGAGAGAGGGCAGAACCTGACCTACCCTGAGGAAATTGTGAAATACAGGTGACGGAATTGTAGGTAGGTGAGCATTTTGGGACCTCAGAAATCGGTGCTGGCCCCATTGCTATTTGTGGCTTATATCAACGATTTGGATAAGAATGTACAAGGTATGATTAGTAAGTTAGTAGATGACACTAAAGTAAATGGTATCATACACAGTGAAGATAGTTATCAAATATCACAGCAGGAACTTAATCAGCTGGGCAAGTGGGCTGAGGAATGGCTAATGGAGTTTAATGTAGATAAGTGCGAGGTGTTGTATTTTGGGAAGTCAAATCACGGCGGGATCTTCACAATGGTACGGCCCGGGGGAGTGTTGAAGAGCTGTAGACTCTAGGTGTAGAGCTACACAGTACTCAGAAAGTGGTGTCACAAGTTGATAGTGTGGTAAAGGTGGCTTTTGGTACATTAGCCTTCATCCACCAGGATATTGAGTTGAGAAGTTGGTACGTTATGTTACAGTGCTAGACGAGTGGCCTATTGGTATGGCCGATTGTGAGGTACTGTGTTCAGTTTTGGCCACTTTGCTACAAGGATGTCATTATGCTGGAAAAAGAGCAGCGAAGATTTACTAGGATGTTGCCAGGACTCAAGGTTCCTGAGCTGTTGGCAGGCTCGGACTATCTGCAGTTTCTTGCCTTTTCAGTGCCTGGGATGGACTAGGATAAAAATCACTTCAGGGCCTGTCCCACTTAGGCTATTTTTTAGGCAACTGCCGGCGACTAGGCAGTCGCCACATGGTGTCGCCGGAAGTGAGTCGTCTCCTCAGTCGTCCAAAGAGTCGTAGCGTTTTTCTGGTCGCCGCTGGATTTTGAAGTGTTCAAAACTTTTCTGCGATAGTCGGCGACCTTGGGCTTATCGTAGCTTGTCTTCTCCTGACGTAGACGCTGTCGTAGGATATCACCAGGTTGTCGTCAAGGGAAGTCAAGTAGCGACTTTGGAAAAACACGTGATCAGGTAAAAATAAAGTGCATGGACTTCCTGAATTTTTTGTTGGAGACCTTGAGCGTTGTAAAATGGCTCCAAGGAGAAGGAAGGGACAGCCCAGTGGCAAGGCCTAAACCCCATCCCCATCCACCAGGCAGGTGGAGACTGAGGAGACCTCTTCTTGGGGTTCTTCTTCACCATTCTTCTTGTCCTCTGTCTTGCAGATCTTTCAGCAAGAGGGCTGCTGCAAGCAGCAGGGCTTCTTCTACTTGTAATAAGAGCAATGCCCTCTAATGTTGCTCCATGGTAGTCATGATGCAGAATGCACCCTACAACCCGTTTTATAGGAAAACTGGATGATTCCATTGTTTTAGAGGCCAAAATGACGACACATGTCTTCAGTTGTCCTCAGTTGACGTCGACAGGGTTGTAGCTTGTTGTAGGTGTGGTCGTAGGTGGTCGTCCTAAGTTGCGACGATTGGGTCGCCGGTTGACGGTAGCTTACCGTAGCTTGACGTCGATTAGGTGGTAGGTTGTTGTAGCTTGTCGTAGACATTGTCGTAGGGGGGGTCCAGTCGCCGGTTTTTCGGCGACCTGCTACGACTGTGACAGTCGCCGTCAGTCGCCAGAAAAATTGCCTAAGTGGGACAGGCCCTTTAGTCCTTCAAGGACTTTTCAGGTTCTCCACCTCACTGAACATGGGATTTCTCTCCTGGAATAGATCTTCAGTCTTCACCTAATATAGTCACAAACTTTCCAACTATAAAGCACAAGGTTTCATTAATTGCTCATCCAGTCCCAAAGCTGTAATGTCTCATATCCTCACCTATCAATTTATGATAACACAAGAAACTGCAGATGCTGAAATCTTGAGCAAAACAAACCGCTGGAGGAAGTCAATAGGCCCGGCAGCATCTGTGGAGGGAACGGGGCAGGCGATGTTTCGGGTCAGGACCCTTCTTCAGATTAAAATTAATGATGTCTGCCCTCCTCATTGTCCACCAATGTATGAGCGATGAACCTCAATCAGCCCTCTAGGGTAGAATGACCTTCACCAAGCCAGGAACGCCAACCTTCTTTCCCACTGCACCAACGTCTCTTACCCTCTTCCATATTAACTGGTTGGTTAATAGGTGGATGGCAATTAGGCAAAATGGAAAATAATGCAGTCCTGCCACCAAGTTGGGCTTGACTTTTGAATCCCCAGCCTTGCTGTCGTCAGTCATTTCCAGCTTCAATTACAACCCATGCATATCTGAAGCAGGATCTCGAACCAAAACTTCACCCATTCCTTCTCTCTAGAGATGCCGCCTGTCCAGCTGAGTTACTCCAGCTTTTTGTGTCTATCTTATGCATATCCCCCAGTTGGTTTGAATTTCAAGGTGCAATATCAGGCCTCCCAGATTGATAACACATTTGTCATACTTGTCTAATTTAACTAAAATATTAAATATTAAATATTTTAATATTTTCGGGCGGTCACAGTGGCCCGGCGGTAGAGTTGCTGCCTTACAGCGAATGCAGTGCCGGAGACCAGGGTTAGATCCCGACTACGGGTGCTGTCTGTACGGAGTTTGTACGTTCTCCTCGTGACCCGAGTGGGTTTTCTTTGGTTCTGCGGATTCCTCCCACTCTCCAAAGAAGTACAGGTTTGTAGGTTAATTGACTTGGTCAATGTAAAAATTGTCCCTAGTGGGTGTAGGATGGTGTTAATGTGCGGGGATCGCTGGTCAGCGCAGACCCGGTGGGCCGAAGGACCTGTTTCCGTGCTGTATCTCTAAACTAAACTAAAGCAATATCAGAAATGGCAAGGTAAACAAAAATGCTGGAGAAACTCAGCGGGCGAGGCAGCATCTATGGAGCGAAGGAAATAGGTCACGTTTCGGGTCGAAACCTTGCCTATTTCCTTCGCTCCATAGATGCTGCCTCACCAGCTGACTTTCTCCAGCATTTTTGTCTACCTTCGATTTTCCAGCATCTGCAGTTCCTTCTTAAACATCAGAAATGGCAATATTAGAAATAACAATATTAGAAAACAAAGCAGAACAAACCGAACAAAGCCCCAGTTATAACATAAGGGCACAGGTTCCAACCTACCATTCACAAGTATCAGGGCAAACACAATTTTCACAACAATTGTATAATTGAACTATGTCCAACTGGGAGCAAGGAACCTAGATTATTTAATCACTTCTCAAGTTCACTTACTTGAAGAATGCTGCTGCTGCTGCTGCACCTTTTTCACTAGTTCTAAATACATTAAGATAGTTAGTTACAGAATATGGAATTAACTGGGGATGGTTAAAATATGCACATGAAACAATCTTAAATGGACATTTTGAGAGCTGTGTGCCTCGACTGATATTTGAATTACACAGAGCCCATGTTACTTTTTTTGTTTACCTCTTGTGGAGTCTTTGAAGCAAACAAAGTTGCAGAGCCTCCATTCTCTGCATCAGGATAGTCAGGGAACTTCCCAGTTACGTTTCTGGATTGGAGAACAAAATAACAGCATTTAAATTATGCCAGCAAACTATTGCTTGCTTAACTGGATTTAATTTTCTGATTCGGTAATGGAAAAGGCTGAACATGATACTGGCTTGGTTAATGCACATGGGTGATCAAAAAGCATTAAACGCGTCACAGTATAGCTTTATTGGGATATAAAAATAGAAAATGCTGGAAATCCACAAGTCAGGGAATATCTTTGGACATGGAAACAGAGTGAACATTTTAGGGAACAAGACCCTTCATCAGAAGTAGCCAATAGGTGTTTCAGTGGAGAAGCATTTTGTGGACAGTGATCAGAACTCCATAAATATTTGGTTCTGAATAGGATGGGTCTGGCCCTAAATTGGGGTAAGGTAGATTACAACATTAACAGACAGGAGCTAGAGAGTGTATATTGAGAGCAGCTGATTTTGGACAAGTCTATATGAGACATGTGGTGGCGCAGCGGTAGAGTTGCTGCCTTACAGCACCGGAGACCCGGGTTCAATCCCGACTACGGGTGCTGTATGTATGGAGTTTGTACGTTCTCCCCGTGACCTGCGTGGGTTTTGTCCGAGATCTTCGGTTTCCTCCCACACTCCAAAGACGTACAGGTATGTAGGTAAATTGGCTTGGTAAATGTAAAAATTGCCCCGAATGTGTGTAGGATAGTGTTAATGTTCGTGGATCTCTGGTCGGCGCGGAACCGATTGGGCCGAAGGACCTGTTTCCACGCTGTATCTCTAAAACTAAAACCAACAACATGTGGGAGTCGTATAAAAGCCAGCTTATGAGGATTCAGTTTAGGAAGGAACTGCAGATGTGGGTTTTAGCCGAAGATAGCCACAAAATGCTGGAGTAACACAGCGGGTCAGACAGCATCTCTGGAGAAAAGGAATAGGTGACTTTTCGGGTTGAGACCCTTCTTCAGACTGAGTGTCAGGGGAAAGGGAAACACGAGATATAGACGGTGATGTAGAGAGATATAGAACAAATGAATGAAAGATATGCAAAAAAGTAACGATGATGAAGGAAAAAGGCCATTGTTAGCTGTGGGCTAGGTGAAAAAGAGTTACGGACAATGAGACTCAACAAGACGACTTTGAAGCTAGTTCGACTAGGGTGGGGGAGGGATGGAGAGATTGGGAACGCAAGGGTTACTTGAAGTTAGTGAAATCAAAGTTCATACCGCTGGGTTGTAAACTGCCCAAGCAAAATATGAGGTGCTATTTCTCAAATTTGCTTTGGGCCTCACTCTGATAATGGAGGAGGCCCAGGACAGAAAGGTCAGTGGGAACAGGAGGGGGAATTATCAGTGTGGGAATGGGAAGGGGAATTACTGGCAGGGCTGTCATGTTCCAGTAAGGAGAAGGGATAAGGAAAGCATGGTAAAGCAACTTTGGATGACCAGAGGGGTTGTAAATATTGTCAAAAATGAAAAGAAATTGAAATCATGCATGGTGTTTGAGGAATATAAAACAAACATGAAAGAACTCAGGGAGGTCAAATAAGTAGGGCCTTAAGGGGTATCATTGGTATGTTGTATTAAAGAAAATCCCAGGGCTTTTAATATGTACACAGAAAATAAGAGGGTAACCATGGAGAAGGTAGGACCACTCAAGGATAAAGGAAGGGATTTATACTTGGATTCAGAGGATGTAAGTGAGGTACAAAACAAGTACATTACATTAGTGTTCATCAAGGAGAATGACACGGAGGACAGTGAGATCAGTGTGGGTATACTAATTTGGGAGGGAAGTTTGAGATCAAGAAGTTCTCTATGGCATTAAGGTGGATAAATCCCCAGGGCCTGATGGGATCTGCCTAAGTTATTGAGAGGGGCAAAAGAGGAGATCGAAGGTGCTTTGCAGCTGATTGTTATATCTTATCAAGATACATGCATGGTGATGGAGGACTGGGGAATAGCCAATGTTGTACCTTTGTTTAAGGAGGGAAGTCGAGATACTCCAGTAAATTATTGAGCAGTGAGCCTCGTGTCAATGGTAAGGATGCTATTGGAGAGGATTCTTCAGAATAGTGTTTATTGTACGTGGCAGAGAATGGGATGATTAGGGAGAGTTAGCATGACTTTGTCCATTACAGGTTATATCTTACTAATCTGATTGCATTTTTCAACATGGTGACAGTGACGAGGGTAGGGCAGTGGATGTTATCGACATGGATTTTAGAAAGGCATGTGATAAGGCTGTGCTTGTTTTAAAAACTGTTATTGCAAGTGTCATTTTCTACGCTGTTGTCTGCTGGGGTAACAACATCACTGATAAAAACAGCAAGAAGTTGGACAAGCTGGTAAAACGAGCTAGCCCAGTGCTGGGGGGGAGAGTGGACTCTGTGGTGGCTGTGCTTGAGAGGTGTATGAGGAGCAAGGTGCAGGTCATCCTCAACAACTACGGGCACCCCTTCCATGAAACTCTGGAGGGTCAGAGGAGCACATGGAACAACAACCGGCTCCTCTCCCTGCGCTGTAGAACAGAGCGGTTCAGGAGATCCTTCACCCCTGCAGCCATTAGATTTTATAATACTGACCGCTAGGCTGTATGGGGATGCTTTGCACTTTTAATAGTTATTCATTGGCTTATTTTAAAGTATTTTTTGCTTTTATGTATTGTCCGTATTTTATGTATTGTCTGCTTTAGAATAGAATAGAATAGAATGCCTTTTATTGTCATTCAAACACCTTGGATTGAACGAAATTGCATTTTCTACAGTCTTAACAATTACAAAAAAAAAACAAGACCCACACTTAACACACCTTACACAGACATCCATCAAAGTGAATCTCCTCACTGTGATGGAAAGCAAAAGTCTTATCTCTTCCCTTTGTTCTTCTCCCGCGGTCCAGCAGTCTTACTGTGTTCTGACTGTGTTGGCTGCTGGACATCTGAATTTCCCCGAGGGGATTAATAAAGTATTTATCTTTCTATCTATCTCTATCTAAAGTCCCACATGGTTGGCTGATCCAGAGGATGAAGATACATGGATTCACTGTCACCTGGTAGTTTCGATTCAGAACTGGCTTCATCATTGAAGACCAGAGCGTTGAGGTGGATGGGTGATATTCTGGCTGGTGGTCTGTAACCATAGGCGTCACACAAAGATTTGTGTTGGGATCTATGTTGTTTTTGACTAGAATGTAAATGTGTTGGTTCGTAAGTTTGCAGACGACACCAAGATTGCAGACGTCAAGTGAGCAGCTGTGGGGAGCAGCAATGTGGAACATTTAAACAGTAGCCATGAACACAAAGCCAGGCCAATATCACAGTCCAGGGAACAGCTGAGAGGAGGAAAACTGCAGGAGATTTAAAAAATAACCCATTAGTTTCCAGGAGAGGCTGCTCCGGGTGGTGTTTAAAGGAAGGCAGGCAGTAGTGGAGCAGCCATTTAGGAGCAACCCAGATGGGCAAGGCTGTAAAATTATAAAAGGACTAGACAAGCTGGATGCAGGAAAAATGTTCCCAATGTTGGGTGAGTCCAGAACCAGGGGCCACAGTCTTAGAATAAAGGGGAGGCCATTTAAGATTCAGGTGAGAAAAAACTTTTTTACCCAGAGTTGTGAATTTGTGGAATTCCCTGCCACAGAGGGCAGTGGGGGCAAAATCACTGGATGGATTTAAGAGAGAGTTAGATAGAGCTCTAGGGGCTAGTGGAATCAAGGGATATTGGGAGAAGGCAGGCACGAGTTATTGATTGGGGACGATCAGCCATGATCACAATGAATGGCGGTGCTGGCTCGAAGGGCCGAATGGCCTCCTCTGCACCTATTTTCTATGTTTCTATGTATTGAGGTGGAGTGTAGTGTTTGAGGGCAGGTATGGAGGCATTGGCTCGAGAGGCATCGGCAAGTCGAAGCAGAGAGTAACAGCAAGGTAAATCAAGCTCCTTATTTTTGTAACTTTCTTTTTTCATCTAAGTGTAGTCGGGAGGGCTGGTCGGGCACCGGTGGACTCCTCCTGCAGCATGCGGAAAGTCAGGGAAGCCTGCAGTGTCCCTGTGGGAGATGCAACCAACTGCAGCTCCTGGCTAACTACGTGAAGGAACTGAAGCTGCAGCTTGATGACCTCAAGATCATCCGGGAGACTGAGAGCATAGATAGGATTACAGAGAGGTGGTCATACCCAAGGTTACAGGCACAAACTAGATGCATGGCATGGCGGCACAGTAGTGCAGCGGTAGAGTTGCTGCCTCACGGCACCAGAGACCCAGGTTCCAACTTGACCTTACAGCAAGAGAACATACAAACTTCGTACAGGCGGCACCCGAAAAACATGAGAGATGCTAAAATAGTTTTTCAAAATGGTAAAGCTTTAATTACTGGGCCTCAACAACAACTAATTTACAGGGACAGAGAGAAAGAAAATCTGTCCAAAAGACAATTTTCAATATCTAGAAAAGTTTACTTCCAAAGGTGAGGAAAGATGATTCCACACATTTTAAAATGAAGTTTAACAGATACTTGAAGATGAAGGTTTACAGGATTACTGACAAAACGTTGGGATTACACACAACTGTTTTATCATACAATTCAACAGTCAACGAGGGCACATCAGGCTGCATGTTTCATTGAGTCTATGATTACTATGGCAAACTGCATTTAGAAGCAAGCGAAGGCATGGCTGTTCTACCAAATCCTCTTTCCCTTACCGACACTCGACAAACCATTGCCTGATCTGTTCCCGCAAGGTTTCTTTGATATCTGGTCCCTCAACTGAATGCAGTTGCTCTTTTATCGTGATCAAGGCTTGCTGGTATTCCACCTCATGTACTTCTTGTACTACCTGTCGCTGTTGGTGCATTTTCTGAGTTTGTAGTTGAGTAGCGCTGGGTTTCTGAAAATCAGGAGTAGGTTCCTGAAAAACAACGGCCCAAAGAAAAAAATGTAAGCAGGTGAAACCGCCGGGGAGGAATAAACTGAAAACTACCATTTATCCCCAACCAGCCTCTGCCTCAACACTTCCTCTTTCATTTTCCTTACCTGGCTTTTTATGCCCATCACCACACTAGCCCATCACTATATCTTATCCACCTATCACCTACCATCTTCGGTCTAAACCCTCCCTCGTACTTCAACATAGCCATCTACACCGGGTGGCGCTTCGATGGCAGCCTCGCCTACAGTCTGTCTGTCCTTTTCGTCTTTCTTGATTCTTGAATCTTGAATCTTTGTTATTTAAAAAGTATGTGTCAACGTTCTCTGATTTGTTTGATTGGGGGGCGGGGGGGTGGGGGGGGGTGGGGCAGGGCAGTCGGGGGAAACTTTTTTTCAATCTCTTACCTTGCCGGAGATGCGATTGTTTTCCGGATCGTATCTCCGGTCGCTCTGTGGCTTAACATCGTGGAGCTGGAGGCCTCGCTCGGGACTGACCCATCTACATTATGTCTACGTAATCTATATTCCAAGTCATTTATTATTGCTCACAGTCAGCCTCTACATAGTTAATCTAGTAGAAAGTGGTTTGATGCCATTGTTATTCCAACTTGAAATTAGTAATAAGACAATATTTATTCTATTTTTAGACCTTCATTTAGACACCAGTGGAGACTTTATTTAAACTTTCTTTGAATTATCTTGAATTGGACTTTATCTTGCACTAAACCTTACACCTTTTATCCTGTATCTGTACCCTGGGGATAGCTTGATTGTAATCACGTATAGTCTTTTTGCTGACTGGATAGCATGCAACTAAGAAGCTTTTCACTGGCCCTCAGTAACGACAATAAATAAACTAAAAATGCAGCATTGTGTCTTTTTTTGTGAACCAGCATCTGCAGTTCCTTGTTTCTGCATTCTACTTTTAGGGGCTTGTAACTTTGTCTTATCAAAAATCAAATTCTTTTATAGTTCATCTATGAGAAAGCAATTCATCATGACAGTAAATGACAATATTTGACCGCTCCAATCAAATATTTCGACTCACCATGTCAAGAAATATCATTTCTTCTATCCGTTCCTTCTTGGTCTTTTTCCTTTGAAGATATCCCTGCCAAACCTGTAAAATTAAACACAATAGCAGAAAAGGAATGGATTTGTGCTAACTTTTATTAGATTGAGTGAA
The DNA here is from genome assembly GCA_038087875.1 of Malacoraja senta. Taxonomy (NCBI): domain Eukaryota; kingdom Metazoa; phylum Chordata; class Chondrichthyes; order Rajiformes; family Rajidae; genus Malacoraja; species Malacoraja senta. Next base: position 95,440 of record JAXLNO010004374.1, on the reverse strand, counting down.
TTTAGATATATTTGGGCACCACACGAAGCTCGTAGAGCTACAACCTCACAGCAGCCGAAATAATCCTGGTATAATCCTGATCTCGGGTGCTGTCTGTGTAGACTTTCACCATTCTCCCTGTGACCACGTGGGTTCAATCCAGGTGCTCTGGCTTCCTCCCACATCCCAAAGAAGTGTGGGTTTGTACATCAATTCGCCTCTGCAAATTGACCCTAGTGTGCAGGAGGAGATGGATATGAAAGTGGAATAACATAGAACTAGTGTGGACTCTGTGGGCTGAAGGCCTGTTTTTCTGCTGTATATTTCACTTGATAATATAACTTTTCAAATAATTAAATTATTGCATTAAAAATAACATCAATAATGCTGCAATATTTCCAAAACTTGCAAAACTTCAAAGCTGAATACATGGTAATTTTAATTATATGTTTCCAAAGAATTCTTACGGGACAGCTACATTTTAATCTGAGACATGAATAATGGAGTGGATTCCTTCATCCATTCCTTCTATCCAGAGATGCTACCCCAGCATTTTGCGTCTATCTTCACACGAATAACGGATTTTGTTTGAAACAGGGTGGAAAACAAATGGACATCATAGAATGCCTATCCAGAACCTTGTGCCATTCAAAACAAACGGAAAAGCTCTTTTGCAATGATTCTACTCTTGGATTGGATATGGGAATTTGTACTAGCATCCAGGAAAACATTCCACTATCACAAATTGCGTCTGACTTGGGATGACATTCATCAACATTATGGTGAAGTTAGAAGGGTCTTGTTCTTATCCAAGGGATGGCATTTCAATTTAATTTCATAGACTTCTTTATTATTTTTTTTTATTAAGAGATAGAGCAAATCCATTAGTCGGTAAACCATAATTAGTACACAGAATTTACTTCTGCAGTCTTCTGTGAATTCTCAGTTCTCATTTTACTTTTTCTGAGTCTCATCTGTGAATGGACTTGTATGCTCAACACTTACTGTTGAGGGTCCAGGGACCTGTATATACAATTTGGGCTGTCACTTCAGTGCACTTGCTCAGATTAAGTTAAATCAATACCTAGTCTTGATCCAGCATGTCTAGGTAAGATACAGCGACATCATTTAAACAAAAGCAGGGAGTTTCCACAGCGTCCCAGCTATATTTATCCCTCAATACCATTGATCTTGTTCTTACTTAGTCATAGTCACAGACATAGTCATAGAGTTATACAGCATGGAAATAGACTTTACTGCCCAATTCGTCCATGCTAACCAAAATGCCTGACTGAGCTAGTCCCATTTGACTGTGGTTAACCTGTATCCCTCCAAAACTTTCCCCAAGTCCAAATGTTTTTGAAATGTTGTTATTACCACTTCATCAGGCAGCTCATTCATATATCCACCAGTGTGAAAACTTTGAGCTTCAGAATCCCTTTAAATCTTTCCTCTTCTCACCTTAAACTCGGGGCCCCCTAATTTTAACCTCACCCACACTCGGATAAAGACAGACTGTCCACCCCATCCTCACAAGAGAATTTCAGTATCGGAGTAAAGAGGTTCTTCTGCAGTTGTATAGGGCTCTGGTGAGACCACATCTGGAGTATTGTGTACAGTTTTGGTCTCCTAATTTGAGGAAGGACATCCTTGTGATTGAGGCAGTGCAGCGTAGGTTCACGAGATTGATCCCTGGGATGGCGGGACTGTCATATGAGGAAAGATTGAAAAGACTAGGCTTGTATTCACTGGAGTTTAGAAGGATGAGGGGGGATCTTATAGAAACATATAAAATTATAAAAGGACTGGACAAGCTAGATGCTGGAAAAATGTTCCCAATGTTGGGCGAGTCCAGAACCAGGGGCCACAGTCTTAGAATAAAGGGGAGGTCATTTAAGGCTGAGGTGAGAAAAAACATTTTCACCCAGAGAGTTGTCAATTTATGGAATTACCTGCCACAGAGGGCAGTGGAGGCCAAATCACTGGGTGGGTTTAAGAGAGAGCTCTAGGGGCTAGTGGAATCAAGGGATATGGGGAGAAGGCAGACACGGGTTATTGATAGGGGACGATCAGCCATGATCACAATGAATGGTGGTGCTGGCTCGAAGGGCCGAATGGCCTCCTCCTGCACCTATTTTCTATGTTTCTATGATTCACTTTTCATGATTTTATAATCTGCTACAAGGTCGATTCTCAGGCTCCTTCGCTCCAGGGAAATAATCCCATCGCTTCCAGTTTCTCCTTATGACTCGATTTATGACCTGTACAGCAACATCAACGTGAATCTGTTGTATTTCCTTACATCAGTAATTATTAGGCAAGTGGACTGTGAAATGGTTGTGACATCCATTAACATTTGAAAGGCAAGATGTTCAAGAGTGGCAAGATGAAAGCTGGCAGCAACAAAAGCCAACTGTGAACAGACACCTAGATCAGTAATCATCTGCTATATTTAGTTTAGTTTAGTTTAGAGATACAGCGCGAAAACGGGGCCTTTGCCCCATCGAGTCCAACCGACCAGCGATCCCTGCACATTAACACTATCCTACACACACTGGGGACAATCTACATTTACACCAAGCCAATTAACCTACAAACCTGTACGTCTTTGGAGTGTGGGAGGAAACTGAAGATCTCGGAGAAAACCCACGTGGTCACGGGGAGAACGTACAAACTCCGTACAGACAGCACCTGTTGTCAGGATCGAACCCGGGTCTCTGGCACTGTAAGGCAGCAACTCTACCACTGAGCCACCCTTAATTATATCCTCATTTATTCATATCTTCCCTTTCATAACCAAGCTACTCAAAAGAGGAATTGCCAAGGCAGGATAAAGAAAAGCCATTCTGGAAAAATGGACAAAGAAATGCCTTATATGTGATGGTATGAGACAACAAAAACATCACAACTTAGTATTTCAACCTTTTCACTACTGTGAATATTATTGTGCAGCGAAAAAACTTTCATCATCATTGACATAGGCAGGGTGCTCACACATTCACTTTCACCCCAAATGCTTTTCACTGCTTTTCAACAAAAGCCTTTCACTGTACCTCCATACACGTGACCATAATCTAAACGCAAACTCCACCCAAATGCTATTGGCTGATGTTTCAGGAACAGCTTCTTCTCTACAGCAATTTGGCTATTAAACACTACAACCTCATATAAGCTGTGAACTACACAGACTATTATTGCACTATTATTGTTTGTTTGTTTTTATGTGTATGTATGCATGTATGTGTATATATACACACGCCCATAACTTTTTTTTCTCATTTATTATACTGTTTACAGTGTTTACATATTCGGTTGTGCTGCTGCAGGTAAGAATTTCATTGTTCCATCTGGGACATATGACAATAAAACACTTGACTCTTTTAAAGTTCAAAGGATATAATGAAAGATTGCTCCAGAAAAGATATGAGCAGAGTAAAACAAGGCAGCAGTCATGCTTCTTGCTGGTGGGGAGGTGGTAGAGAGGGTTCAGTGAAGGGTGGAGATAAATTGAGTACATACAACTTCTTACCCCATTTTGGTAGCGTTGTTCCCATGATATACATTTACTTCACAACACCTGAACCAGTTCAGTGTGATGCTTTAAAACCAAGCATTGATTGTAATGAATAGGTGGAAGAAGCAAATGACGTGGCTCTTCTTGCTTCTATTGCTTATGTTCTTATCCAAAATGATTCACCATCCAAAGTCTAATTGGGTCATGCAATCACTGCCTGCATGGAAGCTGGATACATGGTATGATTCAAAATGCTGGAGTAACTCAGCAGGACAGGCAGCATCTCTGGAGAGAAGAAATGGGTGACGTTTCGTGTTCGAGACCCTTCTTCAGACTGGGCTGAAAGAAGAGTCTGAAGAAGGGTCCCAATCCAAAACGTCACCCTTTCCTTCTCTCCAGAGGTGCTGCCTGACCCACTGAGTCACTCGAGCATTTTGGGTCTATCTTCGGTGTAAACCAGCATCTGTCGTTCCTTCCTACACATCGTATGATTGCTCTGAGTGCTAAGTGCTACCACAGGCAGCTACATCCTGTTTGCAGCAGTGACCCAATATAATTACTCTGTGATTGTAACGCACAAGTTCTGTGTTACACATTTTTCTGATCAAATCATGATACCAGATAAAGCATTGTTCCAAATTCACTTTGAATTACATTGAAGTTACCCATACAACATCAATCTCACACATTTGGCACTACTTTTTACTCACCTTGCAAATGATTGCTTAGTGAAATGGGAACTCTTTGGCATTAATGAATATTAAAACAAATATATGAGCTTTTGTACAGCACTTCTTAATTAAAAAATAATTTTCCGGGAAGATTTGCCAAGGAAAATAGCAATTATCCTCAAAACATGATGAGAAAACTAGATATCAGTGGGATGAGTAGGAAGGAAGGCAGGAAGGTGAGAGATGACATAGGTGTGAAGAAGGGTCTCGACCCAAAACATCACCCGTTCCTTCTCTCCGGGGATGCTGCCTGTCTCGCTGAGTTACTCCAGCATTTTGTGTCTATCTATCAGTGGAATGAGTAGGGATAGATTAAATTATCTTTTGTAGTCAAAAGTGCTGGAGAAACTCAGCAGGTGCGGCAGCATCTATGGAGCGAAGGAAATAGGCAACGTTTCGGGCCGAAACCCTTCTTCAGACTTCAGAAATTATCTTTTCTCATCATTGAATTATTCAATTGCATTCATACGTGAAGTACAAAGTGAAAATAAAACCTTTCTGATTAATGTAGCTGCCATGTCAGTAGACATTGTGCTTGACGACCGTTGTTTAGCCACGTTCTCCCTTTCTTCTTCCATTCGGATTTCCAACATAAATTTAGACCGTAGTCGCCCCTGCCGAGTACGCTCAGCAATTTGAATGATATGGATGGCTTCATCCAGAGACAATATTTTTATACTGGCCTCCTAAAATAAATAAAACAAATATTAGAGATTCATCTTTGGGAAGAAGTTTCTAAAAAAAGGGAGTTCAAAATTGATTTAAGATCATCAAACATCTTAATTCTAACAGTATATATCCAATTATTTGGACCTTGATTTGGTAACTCCTCCAATAATCCTGTATAAAAGACTCACAGCGGTAAGTGTATCATATAAACAAGGAAGTAAAGACTTGAAATAGATGCAGCTGAGAATGATAAACTCCTTATGCCGATTCATTTGTTGTATTCCCCAGTGGATAATAAAGAAACAAACAATGATCACTTAGTTTTTAGTTTTTTTTTAGAGATACAGTGCAGTAACAGGCTCTTTGGCCCACCGGGTCCGCGCCGACCAGCGATCCCCACACACAATCGCCTCAAAAATTATATATTTTTGTGGAGATAGTGTATCTTTACAAAAAGTTAAACTACGATGGACATATATGAGATGATTAAAGGGCCTGTCCCATCTGGGCGACCTAATCCGCGAGTTCTGGCGAGTTTGCCCTCGACTCATACTCGCAGCATGGTCGACACAAGGTCATAGGAGGTCTTTGTAACTCTCCTTCATGCTCGAGAGTAGTCCCCGTGTACTCGAGGCCTCAGCTAGGTCGCGGTGTATTTTTCAACATGTTGAAAAATGCCCGCGAGTAAAAAAAGGATGCCATGGAAAAAAATCAATTTCCTTCGCTCCATATATGCTGCCTCACCCGCTGAGTTTCTCCAGTAATTTTGTCTACCATGGACATACGAGAGATCTTTTTCATATTTATCAGAGTCCCTGCTGAAGAAGGTCCATCATATTAGATCAGAAGAAACTTGCAAGTCTGCCTGTGTGTGCGAGTGTTTGTGCACTGTGGGAGTGTGCAGGTGCACAGTGGGAGTGTGCATGGGTGTAAGCAAAGTGGGAGTGTGCATGTGCGGTGTGAGTGTGTGTGTGTACGCAAAGTGGGAGTTTGTGTGTGTACATGTATAAAATGGGTGATATTGTAGATAGTGAAGATGATTGTCAGAAATTGCAGCAGGATCTTGATCGATTGCCGAATAAAACTGACGTGACTTGATTGAACAGGTGGGCAGAAGAATGGTTGATGGAATTTAGTACAGAGTAATGCGAGGTGTTGCATTTTTTGGAAGTCTAGTATGGGCGTGACCTACACAGTGACTGGTAGGGCTCGGGGAGTGTTGGAGAGCAGAAGGATCGACTGTAGAAGTTCAGGTGCATAGTTCCTTGAAAATGGCGTCACAGGTGGATAGGGTGGTCACGAAGGCTTTTTTTCACATTGAGCTGCAGGGAGAGGTTGAGCAGGCTCAGGCTTTCTTCCTTGGAGCACAGGAGGATGAGGAGTGATCTTATGGAGGTGTACAAAATCATGAGAGTAATAGATTGGGTAGGCACACAGTGTCTTTTGCCCAGAGTAGGGGAATCAAGAATCAGAGGACATAGGTTTAAGGTGAGGGGGTGAAGATTTCATGCAAACCTGAGGGTTCACTTTTTTTTTTACACAAAGTGTAGTGGGTGTATGCCACAAGCTGCCAGAGGAGGTAGTTAAGGCAGGTACCATCGCAAAGTTCATGAAACATTTAGACAGACTCTGATTCTTTTTTGAGTCATCTGTAAATAAAAGTATTGGAATGAGAAAAATAATTCTTGATCCAGAGGTAATGAACGCGTGAAATTCTCTACATGAGTGGACTATGTAAAATTAGTGGTCAGATGCATACAAGAGAGAGATCGATAGAATTTTGGATATGGAAAAGGATGAATGGACACTGGAAGAGTAGTGGCATTGAGGTAAAAGATTTACCATGATCTTATCGAACAGTATTGCAGATGAACCAGTTCATCTATTGAGGTGCTCCATATTTTGTGCTAATTAAATATCATTTTGTGGTATGAGAAAGGTATGTTGTGTTGAAACATTTTTGTTAAACTTCTTGCAGGACAAGGCTGATTTAATTTCTCGAGAAGAAATTATTTTTTATATTAAAATATACCAGCTTTAGCATTCTAGATAATGGAAGACAAATACATTTCATTTGCACAACTAACCTTTTCCACTTGAATTGTGCTTTTGGATAATATTCGAGACAGAATGTTCTCTCTGTCCTTCATAACTTTTACTTTATCCTTCATGAAGTATCTTGGAATAGGAATCTCCAAGGCTTCCTGTGAAATTTAATTCAAAATGTAATCAAGATTCTCAAAATTAAAACAGATCAATAAATATATTATACATTTGCATGGATATCTTGTGAGTAATGAAGGCCTAAATCATAAATAATAAATACATAATACTATAACTGGCAAGCAGTTTTAATTACTGCAGTTCATTTAGGCAGCTCACGACCACCTTCTCAGGGATGTTAGGGGATGGGCAATTCAAAGCTGGCTCAGCCTGTCAAGCCCACATCCCAGGAATGAATTAACAATTGCTTATATTCTGACAAAGTAGGCAGCACAGTGGTGTAGCGGTAGAGTTGCTGCCTTACAACACCAGAGGCCCAGGTTCAATCCTAACTACGGGTGCTCTCCGTATGGAGTTTATACGTTCTCCCCGTGACTGCCTGCATTTTTCATGGGTGCTCCGATTTCCTCCCACAATTCAAAGACGTACAGGTTTGTAGACTAATTGGCCTTGGAAAAAGATTTAAATTGTCCCCAGTATGTAAAATGGTGTTAGTGCCTGGGGATACACAATACTCCAGGTCTGGTCTCACTGGGGCCCTGTACAACTGTGAGACCACACCTGGAGTATTGTGTGCAGTTTTGGACTCCAAATTTGAGGAAGGACATTCTTGCTATTGAGGGAGTGCAGCGTAGGTTCACGAGGTTAATTCCCAGGATGACGGGACTATCATATGTTGAAACAATGGAGTGACTGGGCTTGTATACACTGGAATTTAGAAGGATGCGTGGGGATCTTATTGAAACATATAAGATTATTAAGGGATTGGACACGCTAAATTCAGGAAACATGTTCCCGATGTTGACCAACAAATAACATTTTATCCTGTGATATTTTATTGATAGTGGAGGAAACGGTGAGCTATATACATACAATAAAACTCAACTCACAGATGGTGACACAAGTGTGAAGCGAGGCTGGCTGACACAGACCCAGTGGGCTGTTAAGTTGAGTTTTAACATCATTGAAATCAGTATTGGCTCAGCAAAAAATATAAATGCAATTGATTTGAAATGAGGGTGAAATGCAACATCATTTCAGGGTGTGTAAAAACAAAATACAGCTGATGTAGGAAGCCTGAAATAACAAAGGCTGGAAATGCATAGCAGGTCAGGCAGCATCTGTGGAGACAGAAACAGAGTTTATGCTTGGAGTCAGAGGACATCGGCAAGCTACTAAAAGTCTGCGTTGAATCTATATTCACCAAGGAACAACATGTAGGATAGTGAGATCAGTGCAAGGTATACTAATATGCAAGGACAGGTTGAGATCAAGGAGGTGGTGGCATTGGTCTCTTGATAAACAATAGGGTGGCATGGTGGCGCAGCGGCTAAGTTGCTGCTTTACAGCTCATGCAGCTCCAGAGATCTGGGTTCGATCACAACTATCTGTACGGAGTTTGTACGTTCTCCCCGTGACCTTTCTCCGAGATCTTCGGTTTCCTCACACATTCCAAAGATCTACAGGTTTGTAGGTTAATTGGCTTGGTAAAAGTGTAAATTTTCACTAGTGTGTGCAGGGACTTGCTAGTCGGTGCGGACTCGGTGGGCCGAAGGGTCTATTTCCACGCTGTATCTCTAAACAAAATTAAAGTAAATAAGATCAATAAATCCACAGGGATCTGGAGGGATGTTGGGGGTGGACTCCATAACTCCCTGAAAGTGGTAAAACAAGTAGATGGGGAGGGGGTAAAAACAGCACATGGTACGCTGCCTTCATCGGTAGGGATATTGAGTATAGGAGTCAGGAAGTCATGTGCAGGTTTATAAGATTTTCGTTAGGCCACATTTGGAGCAGTTCTGTTTGCCCCTTTACAGGAAGGATGTGAAGCTTTATGGAGCTTGCAAAAGAGGTTTACCAAGAATGCTGCTTGAATTAGAGGGTATAAACTATAACGTGAGGATGGGCAAACTTGGATTGTTTTTTCTGTATCATTGGAAGTGGAGGAGAGACCTGATAGTTTAGTTTAGTTTAACAACACAGCACAGAAGCAAGCCTTCGGCCCACAGAGTCCCCGCCAACCATTGATCACCCGCTCACACTGGTTCTCTTCATCTCACTTTTGCATCCAAACACTAGAGGCAATTTACAGAGCCAATCAATCTACACATCTTTGGTGTGTGGGAGGAAATTGGAAGCCCACAGGCAGAACATGTAAACTCGATAGATACATTGAGGGAAGTTAGTGTAGAAATAGCAGGGGCTATGACAGAAATATTTCAAATGTCATTGGAAACGGCAATAGTGCCGGAGGATTGGCGTACTGCGCATGTTGTTCCATTGTTTAAAAATAGGTCTAAGAGTAAACCTCGCAATTATAGACCTGTTAGTTTGACGTCAGTGGTGGGCAAATTAATGGAAAGGATACTTAGAGATAATATATATAAGCATCTGGATAAACAGGGGCTGATTAGGAACAGTCAACATGGATTTGTGCCTGGAAGGTCATGTTTGACTAATCTTCTTGAATTTTTTGAAGAGGTTACTCGGGAAATTGATGAGGGTAAAGCCGTGGATGTTGTATATATGGACTTCAGTAAGGCCTTTGACAAGGTTCCTCACGGAAGGTTGGTTAAGAAGGTTCAATGGTTGGGTATTAATGGTGGAGTAGCAAGATGGATTCAACAGTGGCTGAATGGGAGATGCCAGAGAGTAATGGTGGATGGTTGTTTGTCAGGTTGGAGGCCAGTGACTAGTGGGGTGCCACAGGGATCTGTGTTGGGTCCACTGTTGTTTGTCATGTACATCAATGATCTGGATGATGGTGTGGTAAATTGGATTAGTAAGTATGCAGATGATACTAAGATAGGTGGGGCTGTGGATAATGAAGTAGATTTTCAAAGTCTACAGAGTTGGAAGAGTGGGCTGAAAGATGGCAGGTGGAGTTTAATGCTGATAAGTGTGAGGTGCTACATCTTGGCAGGACAAATCAAAATAGGACGTACATGGTAAATGGTAGGGAATTGAAGAATGCAGGTGAACAGAGGGATCTTGGAATAACTGTGCACAGTTCCCTGAAAGTGGAATCTCATGTAGATAGGGTGGTAAAGAAAGCTTTTGGTGTGCTGGCTTTTATAAATCAGAGCATTGAGTATAGAAGTTGGGATGTAATGTTAAAATTGTACAAGGCATTGGTGAGGCCAATTCTGGAGTATGGTGTACAATTTTGGTCGCCTAATTATAGGAAGGATGTCAACAAAATAGAGAGAGTACAGAGGAGATTTACTAGAATGTTGCCTGGGTTTCAGCAACTAAGTTACAGAGAAAGGTTGAACAAGTTAGGGCTTTATTCTTTGGAGCGCAGAAGGTTAAGGGGGGACTTGATAGAGGTCTTTAAAATGATGAGAGGGATAGACAGAGTTGACGTGGATAAGCTTTTCCTACTGAGAGTAGGGAAGATTCAAACAAGGGGACATGACTTGAGAATTAAGGGACAGAAGTTTAGGGGTAACATGAGGGGGAACTTCTTTACTCAGAGAGTGGTGGCTGGGTGGAATGAGCTTCCAGTGAAGGTGGTGGAGGCAGGTTCGTTTTTCTCATTTAAAAATAAATTGGATAGTTATATGGACGGGAAAGGAATGGAGGGTTATGGTCTGAGCGCAGGTATATGGGACTAGGGGAGAATACGTGTTCGGCACGGACTAGAAGGGTCGAGATGGCCTGTTTCCGTGCTGTAATTGTTATATGGTTATATGGTTATATGGTTATAAGTATATCAAATTATGACAGTCATAGATAGGGTAGACAGTCAAAACCTTTCTCACTAGGATGGAAATGTCAAAGACCTAGAGGGCATAGCTTCAAGGCCAGAGGGGAAAAGTATAAAGGAGATGCCCAGGGCAAGTTGTTTTATTATACAGAATGGTGGTGCCTGGAACAGCCAGCAAGGGATATTGGTGGAAGCAGATAAGATAGTCACATTTAAGAGACACATTGATAAGTAGGAATGACGGGATTTGGTACCGTACAGGCAGAAGAGTTAGTTTAACACGGCATCATGATAGTTGTAATCACCATCCCCAAAATGCTCTTCCACGGAAACACCAGTGACCTGGCCAGGCTCATTTTCCAATACAAAGTCCTTCTCAGGTGGGACTATCCACATACTGTTTCAAGAATCCTCTTGGAGCCTCAGAATTTCTACCCTATCTAAGCCTTTGGGACCGAGCAGGTCCTAGTCAATTCCAGGGATGTTAAATATAAGATAGACACAAAGTGCTGGAGTAACTCAGTGGGATAGGCAGCATCTCTGGAGAGAAGGAACGGGTGATGTTTCGGGTCAAGACCCTTCTTCAGACGGAGAGTCAGGGGAAAGGGAAACGAGAGATACAGACGGTGATGTAGAGAGATATAGAACAAATGAATGATAGATATGCAAAAAACTAATGATGATAAAAGAAACAGGCCATTATTCGCTGTTTGCTAGGTGAGAACGAGAAGCTGATGCTGTACAGAGAAGGTACAGAACAAATCAGAGCCAGCACTGATGACACAGGAAAGGTAGAATCTACTTTGGTCCATTTTTGGCTGAGGAAGAGGTGATAAGGAAGGGATATGAACAGTGATACTAGCAGGATGACTAGGGTGGGGGAGTGATGGAGAGAGAGGGAATGCAGGTGTTACTTGAAGTTAGAGAAATCAGTATTCATACCATTGTGTTGCAAGCTGCCCAAGCAAAATATCAGATCATACCACTGGGTTGTAATTCGCCCACTAAGTCAACCCTGTTGCTTTGGCGTCTGTCATGAATCTGTCTACACATGTTCTATGTACATACATTTCAGGTAAAACAGCACTGGCACTGGTGTGAGAGTGTTAACACCTAATGGATAACAATAAGTATTTCTGAGGCAATTATAGGAAGAAAAGAATGGGACTTTAAATTTTAAGCAAAAGGAAATGCGAAACAAGATTGGAATAGCTAATTTTCTGAAATTGTTAAATTCAATATTGAATATGAAGGGTTATAATGTTCCTGATCGGAAGATATGTTATTGCTCCTCATGCTCATTGGAAGGGGGTCAGGCAGATGAAGAGAGTATAGTCTAAGTTGCAGGGTGATGAAAAATTAAAATGGCTGGCAACTTGAAGGTCACTGTTGCCTTCAGTGTCAGAATGACAGTATAAAGGGGTAGATGGTCTGATTCTCATTTGGTTTCTGTGGAAACATAGCAAAATAGGTGCAGGAATCATAGCTGATCATCGAAAATCAGTACCCCGTTCCTGCTTTTCCCCCATTTCCCTTGATTCCTTTAGCCCTAAGAGCTAAATCTAACTTTTGAAAACATTGTGTGGAATCTATCAAATACAGTACATTACATTAGAAGAAATATAAGTAAATCACAACTTCACCTGGAAAGAAAATATTATTCCTGGTTGGTGAAAATAGAATAAAAGAAAGAGATGATGTATTTCCTGGGTAGACGAAAGTGCTGGAGAAACTCAGCAGGTGCGGCAGCATCAATGGAGCGAAGGAAATAGGCAACGATTTGGGCCGAAACCCTTCTTCAGACTGATGTAGGGTGAGGGGGGCGGGGAGAAGAAAGGAATAAGGAAGAGGAGGCGGAGGAGCCAGAGGGTTGATGGAGAGCTGAGAAGGGGAGGAGACAGCAAGGGCTACCGGAAATTGGAGAAGTCAATGTTCATGCGGCTAGGGTGCAGACTGCCCAAGCGGAATACAAGGTGCTGCTCCTCCTCCAATTTCCGGTGGTCCTCACTCTGGCCATGGAGGAGGCCCAGGACAGAAAGGTCGGATTCGGAATGGGGAGTTGAAATGCTGAGCCACAGGGGGAGCAGGTTGGTTAATGCGGACCGAACGGAGGTGTTCAGCGAAACGATCGCCAAGCCTACGCTTGGTCTCACCGATGTTGATCAGCTGACATCTAGAGCAGCGGATGCAATAGATGAGGTTGGAGGAGGTGCAGGTGAACCTCTGTCGCACCTGGAACGACTGCTTGGGTCCTTGAATGGAGTCGAGGGGGGAGGTAAAGCGACAAGTGTAGCATCTCTTGCGGTTGCAAGTTCCTGTACTTGCATGGGGAAGTGCCACGTGAAAAGGTGTGGGAATTAGTGGAGGCGAGTGAAGTAGAGAGTTTCCCTTCACAGTTCTGAAAGTGGAGGGGAAATGTGTGATGGCAGCATCAAACTGGAGATGACAGAAATTAAGAATTTGATGAGGTGCACGTATATCCTCTGCAGGATGTATTTGGCAATTTCAATAGCAAAAATGTGTCAAGAAAGGAAACCAGAACACCATGCATCATCATATGGGCTGCATAGAACAGAACAATACAGCACAATGTTTGTGCCAAATCTAATGTCAAGTTAAACTAACCTCAACTACCCAAACATGAGCCATATCCCTCTTTTCCCTGCATTTCCATGTGCCCATCTAAAAGCCTCTTAAACGCAACTCTCGTATCCGCCTCCACCACCGGCCATGCGTTCCAGGCCCCCACCGTCTGTTTTTAAACCATGGGCAGGCCCACTTCAGTTTCCTTCCTTTGCCTTTAAATCAATGATGGAACCACACTCACTGGGGTTAGCTTGAGATCCTGCAGTATATCATCGTAGTAGTGAAACTCCGAGAACTCCAACTTCACCATTTCATTCTTCAGCTCAAGGATTCTGCCCATGACACCCTCCAGTACATGGTGGATAATCCTTCTCTTCTGAGGATGCACAATCTGTTCATAGAGGTCTTCCATATTGCGGAAAATCTTTACATACTTAATGTAGAAGGCCGACAGCATCTGGAAGATCATCGTGCGGTCTGCGAGTGGTTTGGTTTCATGAGAAGAGAGCTCCTCGTTGAGAAGATGGTGAAGTACCTCATGGGTGTCACCCCACATCTTACTGTAGGTTCTGCAATGCAATAGTGATGAACAACATGAACATCTACCAAGAGCTTAAAATATAGCTGCTTTCTATAATGAATGTGTTAAGTACATATTATAGAGTCATGGAATAGTAGAGACAATGCAATTCATGCTCTTCATTCGTGCTGCCTCTATCACACCACAACCTAATTGATCATAGTCCCTTCCTCACCCTCCTCAATCTGCAACTATTTTTCATTCAATCCATACAAAGCCCTAGTGAGACCACACCTGGAGTATTGTGTGCAGTTTTGGTCCCCTAATTTGAGGAAGGACATTCTTGCTATTGAGGGAGTGCAGCGTGGGTTTACAAGGTTAATTCCCGGGATGGCGGGAATGTCATATGCTGAGAGAATGGAGCAGCTGGGCTTGTATACTCTGGAGTTTAGAAGGATGAGAGGATATCTCATTGAAACATATAAGATTGTTAAGGGCTTGGACACACTAGAGGCAGGAAACATGTTCCCGATGTTGGGGGAGTCCAGAACCAGGGGCCACAGTTTAAGAATAAGGAGTAAGCCATTTAGAACGGAGACGAGGAAACACTTTTTCTCACAGAGAATGGTGAGTCTGTGGAATTCCCTGCCTCAGAGGGCGGTGGAGGCAGGTTCTCTGGATGCTTTCAAGAGCGAGCTAGATAGGACTTAAAAATAGCAGTCAGGGGATATGGGGAGAAGGCAGGAATATGGTACTGATTTGGGATGATCAGCCATGATCACATTGAATGGTGGTGCTGGCTCGAAGGGCCAAATGGCCTACTCCTGCACCTATTGTCTATTGTCTAATTCTCTTAACCAAGATCCAGCCCATATCTATTACAGATCCCAGATACCGATGAGGTTTACCTCATGTTTTCTCTTATTCTAATGCCAGAGACAGTCACCTTGAATCTGTATCCTTCACATAGATGCTTGAACGACTTCAAACATGTTTTTCTTTATTAACTTGGTCTTAACATTTTAAGCCAAAATTAAAATGGCATTTATTTTGAGTGTCATTTTACAATACTGGAGAGATTTTGAGGAACAAGAATATTATTCAGTTTTTTTTTACACCAATACACTGTTCTTAACAAAAATCTACCCATCCTATAAAACCTTATAAATAGCAGATATAAATTAGACACTAATAATGTGACATTAAAAACGCTGCCACATTTAGTCATGAATATTTAATTCATAAATAAACTTCATATGGCCCCTCATACATATAAGTTTTTATAATGAACCAGGGAAATATCTTCATCAATACCAGGAGAAAAATACAGTAACATAAAGGTAATACAGTACAGATCCCGTAACAGTCGTTGTGCTTGGTGTCCATTGTCACAACGACCGTTATCGGGGTCGGTACGTCCGTAAGTTAAACCACGGAGGCTCCAAACCTCTAATGCTTTTGAAAAACCCAACGATGTATCCTATGGTAGTAACGATTTTTGGGCGAGTTAATTATATTTTCTTATTTTCCAATTTAATATATTAAAAACATCGTGGTGTCAAAATGGCAATGACCGTTTACGATATATTTTCCGACTTTTTAAAATCAATTAAAAAAAAAAATGTTGGACATAAATTGGTCATCAAAACGAAGAAAGTGAACCAATCTTCAATTTGGCAACACACTGTCTCTTGTTTACCTTTCGTACAGACCAAGTTGCTAACTTCATTCCTTCGTGTCAACTTAGGAAGCTCCGCAACGACCGTTACGGAGACATTTTACTTACTAAAAAAATCAGCCCAAATCAAACGATCTGACGAATCATCGGCCATCGATATAGCTCAAATCCGTAAGGTAAAGTACTATTTAGATCACATTGCTGAAAATGTTTGGTTGTCGCTGATTATGTAACATTCGTTTTCTGGGACACCAAACCTTTGAGTATCCACCGCAGTATACGTTTGTGTGTATGATGTGTAACGCACGTTGCGGTGTCCACTCAGATGGATGCAGTATTCTACTACATGATCAGGTGAATGAAGTGGAAACGGTGTTTGCAATTTTATTGTTCCATGTGGTATTCATAAACATAGTAAGGAATAAGAAATACATGCACTTACTGTGCCAACCAGGTCACTGGTGGACACCACACGACAACCGTTACACAAAATGTATTTGTGTATTCTGATGCCATTTTCGGAAACTTGCCATCAATATGCTATCTTTTCTTATATTTTCTTGATACTATGTTAGTCTTGAACCCAATAAAGTGCTTGTCAACTTTTTAAGGAATTTGAAATTTGACCCCCTTTGTCACATTTGTGTGTGCAGTATTGTAAAAAGACACTAATCCATTTTAACCATTCTATATTTTTACATTAATTTAGATACATGTTTATTACTGTCCCATGATGATTTTCTTTCTCCTGGTTTCTTATTTATACCCTATTAATCATCTTGCATCATTAACCATTTTCTGTCTGTTTAGAAGTATACTAAATGGGAGCCAGTTACAAACTTCTGCTCAATAGTCATTGCAGAATGAGAAATACAACCATACCATTTCCCTCAATAATTGCCTACACTTCTGTAATTGAATGTAATTTAGTATGGAAGCAAGGGTCCAGTACTTCTTAACATACCAGGGTTGCAAAGAATTGGGAGGACAGTGCAAATAGGCTCAGATATCAGTGAGGTGCTATATCTGAATTGCTGGAAGGAAGATATTCTACCTCGTGGTCTGTGACCAGTGGAGTTCCGCAGGGAACTGTATTAGGACCTCCGCTGTTTGTGATATATAGATTGTGATATATGGATGTAAATGTAGATGGGTCGGTGAGTAAGTTTGTTGATGACACCAACATTGGCTGAGTTGCAGAATGTGAGGAAGGCTATCAGAAGCTATAGCAAGATATAGATCAGCAGCGAAATGGCAGATGGAGTTTAATCCGAACAAGTGTGAGATGTTGCGCTTTAGGAGGTTGAATCTAATGGCCCAGTCCCACTATACGAGTTTACCCAAGAGCTCTCCCGAGTTTAAAAAAAAATCAAACTCATGGTAAGCACGTAGCGGGTACGTCGGAGCTCGGGAGCGTCTCTTAGCGGCTCGCAACGCTAACGGCAGGTACTCGGGAAAACTCGGGAAGATTTTTCAACATGTTGATTTTTCAACGTTGAAAAATGTCCACGAGAGCCCCGAGTACTTACGAGCGGCCATTACCGTAAATCTCAGAGTTTGAATCAGGGCAAACACGGGGAGAACTCTTGAATGAACTCGTACAATGGGACAGGGCATTAAGTAGGGAGTATACAGTTAAGAGAAATACCCTTTACAGCATTGATGTGCAGAGGGATCTTGCAGTGCAAGTTCATAGTTCGCTGAAGGTGGCTGCAGGAGTAGATAGGGTAGTAAAGAAGGCATATGGTATGCCTACTTTCATTGTTTGGGACATTGAGTACAAGAGTCGGGCAGCTCTTATGAGGCAGCTCAAAGAGAATTTGGTTAGGCCGCACTTGGAGTATTGTTTGCAGATCTAGTCAAGGAGGATGTGGAGGCTTTGGAGAGGGTGCAGAATGCTGGAGAGACACAAAATGTTGGAGTAACTCAGCATGTTAGGCAGCATCCCTGCGGCAGGAAAGAGCATAACAATTAACAGGTGAACACAGGTGAGGGGGTTAGTTGATAGGCAGATTGTTGGACAAAGGCCAGATATGACGAGACGGGTGTGAGCCAAAAGGATAAGAATGGTGAATTGTTAAGTTGGGGGATAGAAAAGCTGCAAATTGTGTATCCATTGTAAATGGTACAAATGTCAAAGAAGGGGAAGGCGAAGGGTAGTAACCAGAGCGAGGTCAGCCAGATTTATGGGGGAGTAAGGGGAGGGGGATGTGGGTTTGTTACTTAAAATTGGAGAATTCAATGTTCATACCATTGGGTTGTAAGCTAGCCCAGCAGAATATGAGGTGCTGTTCTTCCAGTTTACGTTTGGCCTCACTCTGGCAACTGAGGAGTGCCCAGGACACAATGGTCAGAATGGGAATGGGAAGGGGAGTTAAAAAGGTTAAACAACCGGAGGATCTGGTCGGCCTTGGTGGATCAAGCGCAAGTGTTTGGCAAAGCAGTCGCCAAACGGGCGCTTTGTCTTGGTCGCCCCTTCCTAATTTGAGGAAGGACATTCTTGCTATTGAGGGAGTGCAGTGTAGGTTTACAAGGTTAATTCCAGGGATGGCGGGACTGTCATATGCTGAGAGAATGGAGCAGCTGGGCTTGTATACTCTGGAGTTTAGAAGGATGAGAGGGGATCCTATTGAAACATAGAAGATTATTAAGGGTTTGGTCACGCAAGAGGCAGGAAACATGTTTGCGATGTTGGGGGAGTCCAGAACCAGGGGCCACAGTTTAAGAATAAGGGGTAAGCCAGTTAGGACGGAGATGAGAAAACACTTTTTCCACACAGAGAGTTGTGTGTCTGTGGAATTCTCTGCCTCAGAGGGCGGTGGAGGCCGGTTCTCTGGATACTTCCAAGAGAGAGCTAGATAGGGCTCTTAAAGATAGCAGAGTCAGGGGATATGGGGAGAAGGCAGGAATAGGGTACTGAATAGGAATGATCAGCCATGGTCACGTTGAATGGCGGTATTGGCTCGAAGGGCCGTATGGCCTACTCCTGCACCTATTGTCTATTACAGGAAAGATGTGGAGGCTTTGGAGAGGTTGCAGAGGGAGGTTTACCAGAAGGAAGCCTGTGCATTTCAGCTACAGGGAGAGACTGGATAGACTTAAATTGTTTGCTTTGGAACGTTGGCGATTGAGAGAAGTATATTAAATTATGAGAGGCATAGATAGGGTAGACAGTCACAACCTTTTCACCCCGCAAGGTGAAAATGTCCAACACTAGAGGGCATAGGTGCAAGGTGAGATGGGGAAAGTTTAATGGAGATGTGCAGGAGTAGAGAGTGGTGAGGGTGTGGAATGCTTTGCCAGAGATGGTGGTGAAGGCAGATATGATAGAGGCATTTAAGAGGCTATAAGATAGGCACATGGAAGGGCAGGGAATAGAGGGATATGGATCGTGTACAGGTAGATGAGATCAGTTTAACTTGGCATCATGTGCGGCACAAACATTGGGGGCCGATTAGCCCATTCCTGTGCTGTACAGCTCCATGTTCTGTTGTTCTAAGAGCTTGTATTTACATCCAGTAATTGCGTGAAATGCAATTCCACGCCGCAGAACCATCAGGAATTATAAAAAGCCCAGGTCAAAGTTGAAAATAGACGACTGTAGCTCTGCCTTAGTTTGCAATGGGGTGATACTCAGATGATGGTGGTATCAAAGAGGCGAGTAATTGCTTCCATAAATCAAAAGATGGAGAAGCATCCCGACGAATGGAGAGCGGAACACTTGTTGGTTGGAAACTTGATATTGCAGTTATAGGCCATTTCATTTTCAAAGGTGGACAAACGAGGACGTGTCCTGGAGGCTCAGGCAGTTACAAGCTCAGGATCATTCCTACGCACTGTTGCTCCCACTGCTGCAGCGGTGACAAAGAATCAGAGAAAGACCAAGTAATAAGGACATTGCCTCCAAATAAAAAAAAAATAAACCACAGAGTCTGACCGTCAGTGCAATATTATAGATTCAAGTTTGTTTGAGTAAACAAACTTGAATCTATAATATTGCACTGACGGTCAGACTCTGTGGTTTTTTTTTTTTTTAAAGACACGAGAGACAGCAAATGGTGGAATCTGCAGCAACACAGAATTGGCTGGAGGAACTGAACAGGTCAAGCAACATCAATGGATGGAAATGAATGGTCAACGTTATGGTCCAAAACTCCTGTGTCAGGACCTCCGTCAGCTTTCAACCTGAATCTTTAACCATTCCTGTTCACCCACCGATGCTGCTCGATCTGCTAAGTTCATCCAGTAGACATTTGTCGCCCCATGGTTTATAAAGTGGCCAAGTATTTCATAGCACAAGACACACCCATTAAGTTGAAGTTCAAGTTCAGATTAATAGTCCATCCAAAGGAATTTCATGGGAATTTACATTCACAGTAATTCCCTCTTCTCCCTGATCAGTAGTCCAACTTCCCCACCTCTTTTACATCTCCCTCTATTGTGTCTGAGATATGGTTCGCGGAGTTTCCAACGCGTGTAGCGCTGACCTCAACATCGCGGAGTCCCTGGGGCCCTTTGCCGAGGGCCGCCAGCGTGAATCTCCCCCCGGCGCGGCCTGGGGATGTCGGGAGTTGTGGGAAGCGTCCGATTCGGAGGTCCAAGCCGCTGAGGTAGGCCTCCCGTTCCGACACCGGAGTTCCATCGCCCGTAGCGGCGACTGAGGAGGTCTCGGGAGGCCGCGACCACGGGTGAACATCGGGAACATCAGAGGAAGATGACTGACTTTGGTGCCTTCCCTCACAGTGGGAAACTTTGATTCTGCTGTGTGGCGATGTTTTATGTTGGACTCTATTGTGTGTTGTGTTCTTTATTTTACTGTATGGCTGTATGCAAAAACAAATTTCAGATCTCAGTCTGTCAATAAAGTGCCATCGTATCGTATATCTAAATCCTGGAGTGTTGAGCAGCTTGTTTTGACTCTGGCAATTGCTGGATCATTGTAGCTCCACGCACTAATCCAATGAATACGCACTCAATTATGAAATAAAAGATGAATGCGGAAAGAGATCGGCCCCTGACTAATCAAAGAAAGTTGAGGGAAAGATTATGTTGGCATGGACAGAAGCACGCATGATGATTTGGAGAATTTTAGAAGCCTGCAAAATATTATGAAAAAGCAATATATGGGGAAAATATGCAAATAAGTGACAAGGAAATACAAAACACCTTACAAGAGCTACTTAGAGAGTGGAAATAGTAGAGTGTTCCAAGAGGAAATGACAACATTTCCAAGACACCAAATGGAAAACAGGAAATAGCTTGGAGGTTAGACAGTTACATTATTTGCAACCGTCATCACAGAAGAGAGGAAAAACAAAAGTAGGAATGGCAAAGTTAACCAAGGAATTAATGAGAGTGGAAACACATACATACACCAACCACTGCTGTGCAAGCCTTAACAGTAAAGGGAGCGAAGAATTCTGGAGTGATTCTTGCTAAGTGGCAAATATAATATGGAAATTAAGAAGCTCAGCCAGATAGTTTCAATTCAATCACTGGAAAATCACTAGAATCCATTGTTAAGGAATTTGGAATAGGCTATTGGAAATTATTGCATGATTGGCAGAGACGACTTGGATGTTATGAAATCAAAACATGAATTAGACACAGTCCATTGCATGAAAACCCAGATTCGATCCTGACCACTGGCACTGTCTGTGTGTAGTCTGCACGTTCTCCCTGTGACCACGTGGGTTTCCTCCGAGTGCTCCAGTTTCCTCCCATATCCCAAAGACATGCCGGTTTGTAGAGTAATTGGCCTCTGTAAATTGCCCTTGGTGTGTAGGGAGTGGATGTGAAGGTGGAACCAGTGAACCAGTGTGAATAGTTGCCAAAGGCTCGATGCACCAAAGGGCCCGTTTCCATGCTGTATCTTTAAATGAAACTAAACTTTTGTACTCAATGCCCCAACTGATGAAGGCAAGAATGCTATATGTCCTCTTCATCGTACTGTGTTGCCAATTTCAGGGAACTACGGACTTGCATCCAATGATCTCTCTGTACATCTTTGCTCCTCCAGGTCCTGCCTTTTATTGTATATTTTACTCTTACATTTGACCTCACAGTGCATACCACAACTTGTCCAGGTTAAACTCCATCTGCCATTTCTCTGCCCATATTTCCAACTGATCTATTTATACTGTAGCCTTCGTCTCTAGTCAGTCATAGAGTGATACAGCGTGGAAACAGGCCCTTTGGCCCAACTTGTCCACACCAGCCAACATGTCCCAGCTACACTAGTCCAACTTGCCTGCGCTTGGACCATAGCCATGACTCTACCCACAACTCAGCCAATATTTGTGTCATATGCAAACCTAAGAATAAGACCATCTACATTTTCATACAGAGACATGTTCCTATGTAGAAACAAGGAATGCAGATGCTGGGTTATAAAAAGGACTAACTCAGCAGGTCAGACAGCATTCACAAAGCTTTGGGGTGTTTGCAATATCAAAATTTAAAATCATAAAGGGCCTGTCCAACTTACGCGATTTTTTCGGCGACTTGCTGGCACCCGTCATAGTCTCAGCAGGTTGCGGATAATGTTCAACATGTTGAAGATTTTCGGCAACCGGCAAGCCGCCGAAAAAATCACGTAAGTTGCCGAAAATATCGCGTAAGTGGGACAGGCCCTTAAGTAAACAAAGTCTGAAAAATTCATAACAAAAGAGGATGAGATCAACTTTTGTGCCACTTTGTAATGTGAGGGTTAAACAGACTATGTCAGCTAAAATGAAGATGTCAGCTAAATGAGCAGCACAGCATTTCAAACCCTGCTTAGGAAAACAAGTAGATGTTTTCGAAGAATGCTTAGGCTAATTCAAAGGGACCAGCAGATCATGAGGACACTTGCAAGGTCACTAAGATAACCTTAGCTTTCCCAGAGACATCCGAAACTAGCTCAGCGTCTGATAGGACCCATAACTCACACTGTTATGGTACCAAGGAGGATAGCTAGTTTAACACATAATCGCTTGTTGTTCTTAGAGATAAATTATTATATAAATACATGCTTCTACCATGAGAGCATGAGCTTCATCAAAAGGGAGGGAGAGGGGGAGGGGGAGTGGGAGAGAGCACTTGGTGACATCCTTGAATCCTGCATATATTTTGTTAGTCTTCTCAATGACACAATAGTAGAAGTGACATCCAGCATAGAGCTGTAGATCAGAAATTAAAAGATAGGGAAGTGCTCAGAAAAATATGATCACAATTACATAATTAGAGTTGCAGGTTACAAGGCTCCTGTTGAACATCATCGTAAGGTCTTACATGAAGTGGTTAGTATATAGGTAACACATTTTACTTTTCCAAAATAGTCTAGTTTCACTGGATGGGAAAATAGCAAATGTGACTCCTTTATTCCAACCGTGAGGGAGACTGATAGCAGATAACCACAAACATTGGCTTAATATCTCTCATGCAAACAAAAAAATTTCCAAGCCATAACGTTCTTTCATTAAAGCAAGGAACATACAATTCATGGTAAACAGGTAGTCAAAATTTGGGAAGGGGAAACCTATTTTAAACCAATGAGTAGGAAGGAACTGCAGGTGCTGGTTTACATTGAAGATAGACACAAAATGCTGGAGTAACTCATCAAGCCAGCTTCTCTGGAGAGAAAGAATGGGTGACATTTCAGGGCAAGACCCTTCTTCAGACAATTTGAGCGCTATAGAAATATGTGTTGTGGATAAAGAGAAACCAGTGTATATACTGTACTATACAGTAATAGCTCAGTCAGTGCTGGCGCTACTTCGCTATAGCATTCTTTCATTCTGGTACCTTATTTATTAAAAAGTAAATATTTGCAAGTTTGATTAACCCACGAGAGTGCCTACCTTTGTTTACATTCACGTAGCCAATCAGAGAGCATCACACATGACTCACATCTGGTCAGCAGTTCCTTCGGACTCAGTTAGTTCAAGCTCTATCGCGACTACATTGCGCACAAATTCTGGCGATCTCGCAGAATTTGTTACAACACCTATACAATTTCCACCCATCAAGAAAAGACACAAAACGCCGAAGTAACTCAGCGGGTCAGGCAGCATCCCCGGAGAACATGGATAGGTTTACCCATCATGACTGGAAAACAGCCTGCAACTTCAACTCCAAGGGGTGAAAGTACATAAGGTGCCAAGGAAAGGAATCACATTGAATGTAAAACTGCAAATGTTGAGGCAATTAGAAGCTGGAGAGCATCAGGTGCATGTGGGTAAATCCTTGAACTTGGCTCCATCAATGATTAGAACCTCTGTTAGAAATCTAGATAAAGCCAACAGCTTCATTCTGAAGAATAGTCTCAACCTGAAACATCACCTATTCCTTTTCTCCAGAGATGCTGTCTGACCCGTTGAGTTACTCCAGCCTATTATGTCTATCTTCGGCCATGACGACGTTACAGTTATCAAAGAAGGTAACTCGTTCAAGGACTATCTTGTTTTGTGAAAATGCTTTACATTTGGGTGAATGACCACATGCAACGCAGCAGGCCATTAAGCCAACTTATCATGGAGAAAGCAAGGAGCATCTACAGGAAGAAAGAGACAGCTCGGAAACATTCACAGCCAACAGAGGTTGGTTTGACAGATTTCAACAATGCTGTAATCTGCACAGCATCCGTATCTCTGGTGCTGCTGCAAGTACAAACATGCAGGCGGCCAAGGAATTTCCCCAAAGCAATCATTGATCGTGGCAACGACTCTCCTCAGCTTGACATCAATGTTGACGAAGCAGGCCTTTCCACACTTCAAATTCCCAAGAAAAAAAAAGTGCTTGTGGGTTCAAGGTTGTTTAACAATCCTACTTGGTGGTAGCAAGTAACTTCAAGTTGAAGCCGATCCTTGTTTAACACTCTTTATCATGAGTCTCGAGTCATACACCACAGATTTAGACTTTAGAGATACAGTGTGGAAATAGGCCCTTTGGCCCACCAAGTCTGCACGGATCAGCGATCGCCCCATGCACTAACACTATCCATCACATAAGAAACAATTTTACCAAAGCCAATTAACCTACTAACCTGTTTGTCTTTGGAGTGTGGGAGGAAACAGGACAGTGCATTAAGCTCCATTAATCATTCCTCAGCCCACAATAACTATATTTGCTAGCGATGATACCACCCACTTTAGTGTCGTCTACAAACTTACCAATCATGCCTTCTACATTCTCATCTAAATCGTTGACATAAAACCAAAGAGCAACGGACCCAGCGCCCATCCCAGAGGCACAGGCCTCCAATCCGAAAAGAGGCCATTCTTTGGAAAGTGAACCAAAATGTCACACGCGTGACCAGATGTCATCACATAAAGTAAAGCCCCCTGTCCCACTTAGGAAACCTGAACGGAAACCTCTGGTGACCTTGCGCCCCACCCAAGGTTTCCATGAGTCACCAGAGGTTTTGTTCACGCGCCTGGAAAGCACACACACACACACACACACACACACACACACACACAGAGCGAAGGTGGGGTCCAGGGACAGCGGAGGAGCACTGTCTGCGCGATGAAGAGGAAGGTAACCTGCTGCCACAGAGTATGGTAAGTCCTTTAGAGAGCGCTGGAGGGGGGGAGAGAAGGGGGGAGAGAAGGGGGGAGAGAAGGGGGGAGAGAAGGGGGGAGAGAAGGGGGGAGAGAAGGGGGGAGAGAAGGGGGGAGAGAAGGGGGGGGGGAGAAGGAGTGGAGACATAGGATCTTTGGTTTTAAGAAGTTTAATAAAGTTAGCGGGCATTTTACCTTCCGGCAGATCTTCTAGGTCATGAAAACCAAAGATCCGATAGGATCTTTGCTGAAAACTCCAATGAGCCAATCAAAATGGCTGGTCAGCGAAGGAGATTGCCTTCGACTGCCTGTAAGTAAATAGCGACCCGACTTCACTGGCTTCGACCAAACGGCAACCTATTTTTAGTCGAGGCCGTTTTTGAATCTGTTGAAATAATCGCAGGAACATAAAAGAAGCCTCGACTACACGGAAACCACTTTCGACCATTAGGGAGAGTGACCAAAACCTCCGGGAACCTCACGGAAACCTTGGGTGGGGCGCAAGGTCACCAGGGGTTTCCGTTCAGGTTTCCTAAGTGGGACAGGGGCTTTATACATTAAAAAAATTATTGTAAGAGATTAATCTTATTCATTGCTATTTTCCTACCTGCAGAACTATAATGCATGTCTGTTAAAGATATGAACATGCTATCTTTTTAATATTCAGAGTTTAAGATAAAACTGAGTTATGAAAAGAAATGCTTCCGTGTGATGTCACACACGTGGCCAGTCATGTTTGACCTCTGACCCTAAACAAACATTGTCAGCATAGCATATAAAATCTCACTCGATAAACTTTGAAAAATATATGAATCATATATACAGTACAAAACAATATACCTGTGATGCTTTCAGAATTAGTAGAGATGTATTCCACAATTTTTCATATGTTTGGTCACACACGTGACTAAGAATGGCCCTAAACAACTTTCCAATAATGGCAATGGCAGTGAATGGCAGGGCACGAGGGAGTGTAGTAGAGCAGAAGGATCTAGGAGTGCAGATACACACTTCTGCTGTGAAGAAAGCAAGGGTTGGCAGGAGTTAATTAAAATGAGAGTCAGGAAAGAAAACCTAGAATCCACTCCTCAGCCTTGGTAAAAGAACAACCTCTTCCCAGATAGACAAAAATGCTGGAGAAACTCAGCGGGTGAGGCCTCACCCGCTGAGTTTCTCCAGCATTTTTGTCTACCTTCGATTTTCCAGCATCTGCAGTTCCTTCTTAAACCTCTTCCCAGAGCTTTCTTTCGGTGACGGGGGACTTGTTGCTCTGCAACTCACTGGTATGTTTTACTAAATTGTAAGAATCGTACTTGTGTTTTGGAAATCGTTTGTAAACAATGACTGCTGTTAAAATTACTCCTCAGAATTAAGCGAGCTTCCTTTCAAAATATAATTGTGTATAATCTGCTTTGTTAGCTGGAAGTAACTCCTCCTTGGTTGGGAGGGGGAATCCATCGCTCGAAATACTGATTACTGACAGCTAAACCACTACAGCAGAGACTAGAGTAGTGAAGTAAGTTGGTCTTTGAAATATAGGTTGATACAGTATAACCTTCCTAAAGTGAGGGTACTTGTAGATACTTATAACAGATAAGACTTAAAGTCTTGACTTAAGTTTGGGGCTCTCAGACAAGTAAACAATATCATCACAGTGATTCGTCTACAATCTAAAACATCTCAAATATACTTCAATTGCTTCGCTTCCGTGATCTTCTCCTCAGTAAAAATTAATGGGAAATATTCCTTTAATATCTCCCTCTGTCTTTTGTGGCTTTACACAATTATGCCAATGCTGATCAATAAGGTTTCATTTCCTAGCTAACTTTTTGCTCTTAATATACCAGTAGAATCTCTTGGGTTTTTCCTTTACCTTGCCTGCCCGCACAATTCTTGTCTTCCTTTTGACATTCTGATTGCCATTTAACATGTACTTCTATATTTCTAGTACATGCAGAGGGATTTGCTTGATTCCGACTGCCTAAATCTGACAAATGCCTCCTTTTTCCTGACCAGAGCCTCAATATCTTGTCACGAGAGTTCGCGAAACGAGAGCCCCTCTTACCCTCACTCCAACATCGACCTCGGCAAGTTCTCACCTACTCGTCCACCAAGCCTTACACCAGTTTACAGCCTTAACTTGGGGACATGTCCTATTCTTCTCCATAACTATTTTTTTTTAAACTGAGAGAATTATGGTCATTGGTCTCAACATGATTCATGCTGCTGTACAATACGATAGATGCTGTGAAGCATTAACTTATTTACGTAACCCATTCTCCTTTTGCCAATGCCTGCTGAAAGACATTTTGTAGCCATTGGAATGCAATACTCATTTATTCTACTGCATCCACATGCAAGTTCCACATGTTTTAAATCTTCCTCTTGCGTATGGCGTGCACAGCCTAAAGGGCCTGTCCCACCAGCATGCGATTGCATGCGTCTAGCGCGACCAAACGTGGTCGCTTGAGGCGTACGGCCGCGCGGGGCCGGTCCCACTTCGAACCGCGGAGGCGTATGGAGTTGTGCGGGGCTGGTCCCGACATACTCACCAATCAGCTGGGCAGGAGGCGGGCCGACTGAATTTGGACGTCGCACGGCGTCGGGCGGTGACGTCATCACGCACGGCACGCCGGGCGGTGACGTCATCACACAACGCCACGCGCTAGGCGTACGATGTCAAGATGCTGCGTATGCCCTCAAGACGCTGCGTACGCCCTCAATGCGCCTGCGGGCCGACAGGCCGTTGGCGCGCGGAATTTTCGGACAGTGCAGGATTTTTGGAGCCCCGGGCGATGTCGGAACCAGCCCCGCACAACTCCATACGCCTCCGCAGTTCGAAGTGGGACCGGCCCCGTGCGGCCGTACGCCTCAAGCGACCACGTTTGCAATCGAATGCTGGTGGGACAGGCCCTTAAAGTTGTAGATCAAGGGTAGACGTCCAGGCCAGGACAGCATCAGTTACTGGGTGGATGGCTTTGACGCCCCAGGGAATAACCTCAGTGGGCAGCCATTCACGTTGTGTGGGATGTACTGGTCTGGATGTCCGCAGTCGCAAGCAGGGCTGTCTGTCATCTCTCACTTATGCAGGTGATGGGCTGTTCTTGCATGGAGGGTGCGGATTCTGTTCAGGGTTAGCCATTGCTTGCGATGGAGGTCAAAACCTGGTGGTTTCACTGTGGGGTCTGGGATGACCTCACCGTTGTTGGTGTTGGCATCTTTCCACGTAGTCTTGGAGGCAAAGTTTTCCACGGATTTAACGGAAGACCAGAAGGGTTTGCGGGACTTCAGGCACATGTTGGGCAGATTTCACTTCGGAGTCATGTGAGTGAGTACGTGAAGAGCCCGCCAGTCCAGCATGCGCGTCCATTACGTCTACCGCATTGCGCAACGCTGACTGGCAGGCGCGCAGCTCCTGCCAGCGGTAAGTTTAAACCTGCAGGTACGTTTTTTCAAACTTTCCAGGTTATGTTTTTTCTCTGCAGGAATCTCTTTTACAAAGTTCCTGCTGGATTCGGGGCAAAGCCGGGACGGGCCGCGGGGAAACCTTTATGGGCCGCGTCCCAGTCACGGACCGTGGGGAATCCCGGTCACGACCTCGGGGGTTCCCGGCCACGGACCGCAGGGAACCGGCTACGGAGACCGCGGAAGTGTTAGCGGCGGCGGTCAAATTAGCCTTCCGAGTCGCTGGCGGTGGAGCCAGCGGCTTCAGACTGGTGCCGGCAGCACCTTGGCAAACCCGCTTGGAGGGTAGCCATAGAGAAAGTCTGTACGGCCTTTTGACTCAAACGAGTCGGGCCAGGAGGATTCCTGATGGAGAGGATCCCCTCCTTCAAAGGGTAGCGTTCTTCGGGCGTCTAACCCACATGGAGCACCTGACGGAGGGGTGTTCCACAATCGTATGCTCCAAGGAGGGAGTTATATCACCGCGGCAACAGCACCAAGGCTGCACACTGTCTCCCTCTCTGAGCAGGGGAGCAGTCGGGGTCAGTGTGAACTGACTCCAAACTCTGTGTATATCCATGGCACATGGCACATACTGGAGTTCCTGAAAGTGCCAGCAGTGAACAGCGTCAAGGGTGACGTTGGAGGGGCATGGACCACAGGGAAACCAGCCGCCGAATCTTCTCTTCAGGTAAACTTATTCAACATGTGAGACCTGCATGAGGGAGCTAAAGCTGTCGAACTACGAGTAAAGCCTCATCGATTCGGCGACAATACACCCCACGCCTCCATCGGCAATAAGCGGTTCACTGAAGCTGGTGGCAGCCAGCAAGCTGGGCAGAGGGCTTTTAGGCCAAGGCCCAAGCCGGTCTCAGGGAAAATATGGAATCCACGTACCCTGCCAGTCCTACTCTCCAATCAAGGACGGAACTAGAAACCGCATCAGGGGCCTTTGGGCTTACCATAAGACCACCGGTAACCATGAAGGTAGGTGGGTCTGGTTCTTTCCGAAACATGGGGATGTGGACCATTTCCAAGTTGGTAATACTTATTTTTGACAAAATGAACATATCAAAACCAGTGCTTGGGCTGCTTAGAGCTCAAAAACACTTGTTATGGCCCATCTACATGATTCTAAAACGCTGTATTTTGCTAAAATTAACTTTCGGCATCCATCCAGTTAAATTTAAGTTGATAACAACTAGAGTTATGGATTATTATGATTTACCTTTAACTATTAATTTGCTGTGACTCCGCCCTGCGGCAAGAGATTGGAATTAATTAAATCCTGTAACAACCTTGTTGTTATGAAGCAGCCTCTATTCATCAAGAGTAATTGGCAATTAGCGGCTGTGTTTTTCAGCTGTGCATTTGGGCTTTGCATGAGTTACCGATTTTCAGTTATTTGGTATCAACTACCTATAAGACACTAGGTGTATCATCACGTAAAAATCCATGACAACACAGAATGGATGTTGTATCACAAAATATTTAATGACATTGTGCTTCGATGGAACACCGAATATCAATATGTTTTGCATCCAGGCTCTATCACTATTGTAAAAATATGTGGCACAGTGGCAATAGATGTATTCTCGCCACACTGAGGAGGAATGCTCTTTATGGCTTTTCTCCATTTTGCCTCATCAGTCCGGTCTTGCACAAAATCCAACAAGATCTCGCCTCAGGCATTTCGTACGGCCTGACTGGCCTATGCAGCCATGATTCCCGCTAAATGTTAGGAATGATAATAGGATCTTATATGGTTATCCTAAACACAAAAATTTGGTGGTTCATCCCATGACTCGGGTAACCATCCTCTGCATGATAAAATCAATGTATAGCGTTGCAGACTCTGAGAAGACCGTTCGGGGGCTCGGGTTGCCAGACCGATCTATGTACGTGCTCACTGCCGAGTGCAGGGATAGCACCAAGAAAGCAGCACATTTTTCCTCATCAGGAGATGGGAAGTGTTTTGTTTCAATGCCAATGTTACATATAATACGGCACGGATAACTAACGTCTCGGAGTTCATTTTCAGATGGGTCTTTGACAATTGATTAAGTTATAGTACCATTACTGTGCCAACGTGCTTCCTCATCATAGTTGCTGCAGCGATCGGGACCCACTCCTCCTCTGATATTCAGATTTATAAAGGATATCTTTAACGCAAATTCTCCCAGGCCCAGGTAATCGGAGATATGGGATGTTAGCATTGTTCTTAAACTGCTTCGCCAGTAGGGCCCAGCTACATCTATCCCTGGTCAACTCACTTACCAAGTGGTTATGCTCATGGCGCTAGTCTCAGCGCAACTGGTCTAGCCACTACTTAAATTGCGACTGGACAGGGTGGTTACATCTGCTAATAATATAATATTTTATGTTTATGATGTAGTTAAGCGGAGCAGACCAGGGGCGTCAGGTCCCAAACAATTTCTCATGGCATACCCCATGGACCTTTGGTTGTGTGTGGTCACACATTTACAACAATACGTCAAGGTCACCTAGAGCTTTAGAGGCTCTGCACTAGCTATGATTGTTAGTTACTAAAAAACCTCATAAAAGATATCAATCCAGACCATCTCCAGGTGGTCAAAACGGGGTTTTGGCTCATGCAGTATACTATTTTTTTCAAATCTCACTCCACTAGGGCTGCTACAACATCAGCAGCAGGGTTATGTACATTCGACTGGACCACATCCTAGTGGCTGTAGGATGGTCAAACGAACGAACTTTCCAACTTTTTATAATACCCATTGCCAGACCGGGGGTATTTGCCAAATCCATTTATGTTCTGTTTCATAGTTTCCCCCCAGGACGGGACGGGTCACTATTAAGTTCCTTTGATGATTAAGCATCAGCATTTTTAACAAACTATGTCATGTCTGAATGCATTAATCTTTTTCACTCATCCATGGTCAATTGATGCAGTGTGTGACGCCTGGACTCGTATCCGGCATGAATTCACAGAGCTTCAAAGTCTTCACGTAGTCACTCACGTGACTCCGAAGTGAAATAGTAAGATTAAACGATAACTTACCAGTTTGAAGTTTGATCTTTATTTTATGAGGAGTTACGATGAGGAATTACGTGCCCTCCGCTCCCAACCCTCTCTCATAAAGGTCAGCTGGTAGTTCTAGTTTCTCGAATCTTACTATATTCAGTTCAACAACTGTTATCTGTGATTTCACACCGCTACTTTGAAGATTGACGCGCATGCTGGACTGGCGGGCTCTTCACGTAATCCCTCATCGTAACTCCTCATAAAATAAAGATCAAACTTCAAACTGGTAAGTTATCGTTTAATCTAACTATTGTTCAAGTCAGCATGGATGGGAAGGCCAGGGTTAGCCTCAATGGTGCACCATTCTTTCAACATCCTCTCTTCTGCATATGCTGGGAGGGGCGATATGAGAGAGGACAGGGAGCCACTGCAAAGGTGTTGACTTTTTATATCATAAAGATACATTGCATGGAAACATAGGGCAGTGGCCCACCCATTCCATCCACAATGTTCCCAATAGGGGTCATATTCAAATATATTAACTTTCTCTAACAGCAACATTGCACTATCTTCTATCCCAAATGCCAACTCATCCGAGATCAGATATGACCTTCACAATCATATGCACTTCAGCTTAACATGAGATGATCTGTCCATATTTCTTGACAGAACAGAATTCCTCCAATTGCCCCACTAATTTTCCAAAAAACATATTTTCTCATGCTATCTAGATTCTGTCGCTCACCCGCACATCAGTGGCCATTTTAGCTACCAACGTCTTTAGGACGTACGAGGAACCAGAGCACCCCAGTGGAAACTCACACTCATGGAGAGAACATACAACCTCAACACAGACAATTCTGCATTGCTTCATTATAAAGATGCACTTTATTTTTATTATTTTTTCAAGCAGGAATGTTGCTGGAGACTGAAGCAATTAACAGTTAATCCAGTGACAAAGCTACACAGCAATTTGCCCCAAACCATACCAAACATTCAGCTCATTACTACAACATGAAAACATTATGCATCAACACATCATAAAGATTTTTTTTCGATTTTGCCATGTTTTGCTCCAAAACACAACTTTTGCAGTTATAAATAATGAACAGAAAAAAGCACAGAACAGGAACATGACCTGCGGCCCACAACATCTGTGCCAAACATAATGCCAAGATAAACTGATTTTACATATATAGAACAAAAAACAGGAACAGGCTATTTTGCCCACAATGTACGTGCAGAACATGATGCCAAGACAACCTTTTATCTGCCTGCACATGATCCATATCCCTCCACTCCCTGTACAACCATGTTTGCATCTCAAACCCTCTGAAACACCACTATTGTATCAGCCTCCATCCCCATCCTGGCATTAAATGCATCACCATCCTCTGTAAAATAACTTGCCCCACACATCTCCTTTAAAAATTTGCCCGTCACATTAAAGTGATGCCCTTTAGAATTTTATTTTTCCATCCTGGGAAAAAGGTTCTGACTGTCTACCCTCTCTGTGCCTCTCATAATTTCATATACTTCGATCAGGTCTCCCCTCAAGCTCCAGCACTCCAGGGAAAACAATCCAAGTTGGTCCAACCATTCCCTGCAGTTAATACCATCTAATCCAGGCAGATGCCTGGTAAACCTTTTCTGCAACCTCTCCATAGTCTCCACATCCTTTTGGTAATGGGGTGGCCAGATTGCATTCTATACTCCAAATGCAGCCTAACTAATGTCTTATGAAGCTATATCATGACTTCCTGACTTCTATACACATTGCCCTGATCAATGGCGAGCAAACCATAAGCCTTCTTTATCACTCTATTGACTTGCATTGCGGCTTTCAAGGAACAATGGATATGGATCCCAATTCCCACTGCACGTCAATGCTGTCAAGGGTCTTGCCATCAACCATATACCTTCCCCTTCAATTCGACCTCCAGAAGTTCAACAGCTCACAGCTGCTCAGATTAATCTCCAACTGTCATTTCTCTGCCCATTAATGCAATTGAGATAAATCCCACTATGTAATTTGATAGTCTTCCTCACTGTCAACACCTCTAGTAATCTTGGTGTCATTTGCAGACTTACTACTTCTTGATCAGTCTACAAATATATCAAATGCTTTACTGAAATCCATGATTGCAACATCTACTGTCCCACCATCAACCTTTGTCGCCTCCTCAAAAAACGTGATTAATTAGCAAGACATGACTTTGTCAAATATGTTCAAGAAAGTTTCCTCCAGCAAAATGTGGAGGGCCTGACAAGGGAGAGGGCAAAGGTTGAACTACTCTTGGGAAATTGGAATGGGCAAGTGACTGAAGTGTCCGCGGGCGAGCCTTTAGGGACCAGCGACCACTGTTCTACAAGCTTTAAAATAGTTATGGATAAAGATAAGGTGGGCACACAAAATAAAATTCAGCATTGTGGCAAGGCCAACTTTGATGGTATTAGATAGGAACTTGCTAAAGTTTTTAAGAAGGAACTGCAGATGCTGGAAATTCGAAGGTAGATAAAAGTGCTGGAGAAACTCAGCGGGTGCAGCAGCATCTATGGAGCGAAGGAAATAGGTAAAGTTGCCTATTTCCTTCGCTCCATAGATGCTGCTGCACCCACTGAGTTTCTCCAGCACTTTTGTCTAACTTGCTAAAGTTGATCGGATTAGGTTGTTTGCGAGCAAAGAAATGTGCATAAAGTGGGATGCTTTTAAACGTCTGATGATGAAAGTTCAGGGCATGCTAATTCCTGTTAGAGTAAAGGGCCAGGGAATAAGGAAGCTTGGATGATGAGAGAAATTGAGGCACAGTGGTTGCAGCGGTTGAGTTGCTACCTTAGAGCCCCGGGTTTGATCCCGACTACAGGTGCTGTCCGTACGGAGTGTGTACGTTCTCCCTGTGACCGCGTGGGCTTCTTCTGGGATCTCCGGCTTCCTCCCACACTCCAAAGACATACAGGTTTGCAGGTTAATTGGCTTGGTGTAAATGTAAATTGTCCCTAGTGTGTGTAGGATAGTGTTAATGTGCGGGGATCGCTGGTCGGTGCGGACTCAGTGGGCCAAAGGGCCTGTTTCCGCAATGTATCTATAAAACAAAACAAAAAATAAGACTAAAACACAGGTCGGGAAAAAAAAGGTATGGATACTGAGCATATACAGGAGCATATCTAACAAAGAAATTAGGAAGGCAAAAAGAGGCAGGAGATAGCTCATGCAGATAATATTAAGAAAAATCCAGATATACATTAAGCGAAAGAGAGTAACTAGAGAGCGAATAGAGCCCTTCAGAAACTCAAGCTGCCATATCTTTGTGGAGATGGGCAAGGACCTCAATGACTATTTCTTCTGATTTTACCATGAAAAATGATATCAAGACTGGAAAACTTGGGATCATTATTGGAAGTATCTTGAGGACAGTCCATGTTACGGTGAGGAGGTGCTGAACATTATATGGCATACCAAGGTAGACAAATCTCCCGGGCCTAAGATACATCACAGGACACTGTGGGAAGCTAGAGAAGAAATTGCTGGCACCCTGGCGGATGTGGTACTGGACGACTGCAGGGTGGCTAATGTTGTGCGTCAATTTAAAAAGGGCTGCAAGGAAAAGCCTGGGAACTATAGACCAGTGAGCATCCCATCTATGGTAGGCAAATTACTGGAAAGGATTCTGAGATAAGATATATATACATTTAGATAAACAGGGGATGATTAAGGATAGTCAGTATGGTAGATAGACACAAAATGCTGGAGTAATTCAGCAGGACAGGCAGCATCTATGGAGAGAAGGAATGGGTAACGTTTCGGGTCGAGACACTTCTTCAGACTTAATCTGAAGAAGAGTTTCGACCCGAAGCGTCACTCATTTCTTCTCTCCAGAGATGCTGCCTGTCCCGCTGAATTACTCCAGCATTTTGTGTCTATCTTCGATTTAAAACAGCATCTGCAGTTCTTTCCTTCACACAGTCAGTATGGTGTTGTACATGAGAGATCTTGCCTTACGAATCTGACGGAGCCTTTTGAAGTAACCAAAAGGTTTGATGAGGACAAATGCAGAGGAATGGCTAATGGAGTTTAATGTAGATAGATGTGAGGTGTTGCATTTTGGGAAGTCAAATCAGGGTAGGACCTGGACAGTGAATGTCAGGGCCCTGGCGTGTATTATAGAGCAGAGAGATCTACAGGTAATGTGTAGGAAAGAACTGCAGATGCTGGTTTACACCAAAGATAGACACAAAATGCTGCGATAACTGAACGGAACTGGCAGCATCTTTGGATAAGGAATGGGTGACATTCCTCTCAATCCGAAACATCACTCATTCCTTCTATCCAGAAATGCTACCTGTTCCGCTGAGTTACTCCAGCATTTTGTGTCTATCTGAGAGGTGCAGGTACATAGTTCCTTGAAGGTGGAGTCACATACAATACCCTTCATCAGTCAGGGTATTGAATATCGAAGTTGCCATGTTATGTTATAGTTGTTCATAATATTAATGAGGCCGCATTTAAAGTATTATGTTCGGTGTCGGCAAACTGCTGCAGGAAGGATGTTATTTAGCTGTAAATAGTGCAGAGAAGATTTTGAGCATGATTTTGAGGACTCGAGTGCCTGAGCTGTAGGGAATGGCTGGGTAGGCTAGGACTACATTCCTCGGAGTGCACATGGCTTAGGGATGATTTTATTTTAGTTTAGTGATGCAGCATAGAAGCAGGCCGATTGGCCAACGGAGCCCACACCAACAATCGATCGCCCTAGTTCTATGTTATCCCATTTTCTCATCCACTCCCTGCACTGGGGGCAATTTGCAGAGAGCCAATGAACCTACAAACACACACGTCTATCGAATGTAGGAGGAAACTGGAGCACCCGGAGGAAACCCACACGGTCACAGACAGCACCCAAGGTCAGGATTGAACCCAGGTCTCTGGCGCTGTGAGGCAGCAGCTCTACCTGCTGTGCTACTGTGACGCCCTAACAGAGGTGTAAAAGATCATCAAGTTACAATTTACTCAAGTTCTATATTACCAGCGCTTGTATCCTTTAACAGGTCTATTAACACGCACTTTAAACTACTGCACTATATTTAAAGGTGGCACAGTGATGCAGCTGGTAGAGTGCCAGAGATCCGGGTTTGATCCTGACCTCAGCTGCTGTCCGTGTGAAGTTTGCACGTTCTCTCTGTGACTATGTGGGTTTCTACTGGATGCTCGGCTTTCCGCCCACATTCCTAAGATGTGTTAATTGGCCCTAGTGTTAGGGAGTGGATGAGAAAGTGGGATGATATAGAACTAGTGTAAACAGGTCATCGATGGCCAGCATGGGCTTGTCGGGCCAAAGGGCCTGTTTCCATGCTGCGTCTCTAAACTAAATGTATAAGTTCAATCAACTTGCCCATTTTACTGCAATTTCAACTGGTCTGAAGAAGGGTCTCGATCAGAAACGCCACCCATTCCGTCTCTCCAGAGATGCAGCCTGTCCAACTTTTTGTGTTAATCTTCCATTTTACCAACATATCGATATCATTCTGTGGCTGAATCTTACCCTCTGCACTATTACAAACTATTTATCTGCCTACTTAATGATGATTACTTCTAGAAACCGCTATGGATGCACTGTAGAAAATATCCTGCAGTTGCATCATGGATCACAGATACAGCCCTCCACACCATCAAAAGCATCTACATGAGGCTTTGCCTCAAGATGTTAATTCCAGTTCTTTACTCTCCCTAGTCAAGTCAAGTCAAGTTTATTCGTCACATAGAAACATAGAAACATAGAAATTAGGTGCAGGAGTAGGCCATTCAGCCCTTCGAGCCTGCACCGCCATTCAATATGATCATGGCTGATCATCCAACTCAGTATCCCGTACCTGCCTTCTCTCCATACCCTCTGATCCCTTTAGCCACAAGGGCCACATCTAGCTCCCTCTTAAATATAGCCAATGAACTGGCCTCGACTACCCTCTGTGGCAGAGAGTTCCACAGATTCACCACTCTCTGTGTGAAAAAAGTTCTTCTCATCTCGGTTTTAAAGGATTTCCCCCTTATCCTTAAGCTGTGACCCCTTGTCCTGGACTTCCCCAACATCGGGAGCAATCTTCCTGCATCTAGCCTGTCCAACCCCTTAAGAATTTTGTAAGTTTCTATAAGATCCCCTCTCAATCTCCTAAATTCTAGAGAGTATAAACCAAGTCTATCCAGTCTTTCTTCATAAGACAGTCCTGACATCCCAGGAATCAGTCTGGTGAACCTTCTCTGCACTCCCTCTATGGCAATAATGTCCTTCCTCAGATTTGGAGACCAAAACTGTACGCAATACTCCAGGTGTGGTCTCACCAAGACCCTGTACAACTGCAGTAGAACCTCCCTGCTCCTATACTCAAATCCTTTTGCTATGAAAGCTAACATACCATTCGCTTTCTTCACTGCCTGCTGCACCTGCATGCCTACTTTCAATGACTGGTGTACCATGACACCCAGGTCTCGCTGCATCTCCCCTTTTCCTAGTTGGCCACCATTTAGAAAATAGTCTGCTTTCCTGTTTTTGCCACCAAAATGGATAACCTCACATTTATCCACATTATACTGCATCTGCCAAACATTTGCCCACTCACCCAGCCTATCCAAGTCACCTTGCAGTCTCCTAGCATCCTCCTCACAGCTAACACTGCCCCCCAGCTTAGTGTCATCCGCAAACTTGGAGATATTGCCTTCAATTCCCTCATCCAGGTCATTAATATATATTGTAAATAGCTGGGGTCCCAGCACTGAGCCTTGCGGTACCCCACTAGTCACTGCCTGCCATTGTGAAAAGGACCCGTTTACTCCTACGAGTAAACACTCCTACGAGTGTCTCATACACATACGAGATGTGCAGTGAAATGAAAAGTGGCAATGCTCGCGGACTTTGTGCAAAAAAACAAACAAACAAACAACCAAAACAAACTACAAACAGAATGGTACAGAATCACATATCCTTTTACATATTAATTATTGTGGGCGGAAAAAAAAAGGGGGAAAAAACCCCAGCAATTAAAAAAAAAAAATGTTTTAAACACAGTAGAGTGGTAGAGTAAAGTTAGTCCCTGGTGAGATAGGAGTTTACAGTCCTAATGGCCTCTGGGGAGAAACTCCTTCTCAACCTCTCCGTTCTCACAGCATGGCAACGGAGGCGTTTGCCTGAACGTAGCAGCTGGAACAGTCCGTTACAGGGGTGGAAGGGGTCTCCCATGATCTTATTGGCACTGGAGTTGCACCTCCTGATGTATAGTTCCTGCAGAGGGGCGAGTGAAGTTCCCATAGTGCGTTCGGCCGTCGCACTACTCTCTGCAGAGCCTTCTTGTCCTGGGCAGAGCAATTCCCAAACCAGATTGTAATATTTCCGAACAAGATGCTTTCCACAGCCGCTGAGTAGAGGCACTGGAGGATCCTCGGAGACACTCTGAATTTCCTCAATTGCCTGAGGTGGTAAAGGCGCTGCCTTGCCTTACTCACGAGTGCTGCGGCGTGTGATGTCCATGTCATATCCTCAGAGATGTGGACTCCCAGGTATTTAAAACAGCTCACCCTCTCCACAGTATCCCCATTGATGCGCCCTCCTAAAGTCCACGATCAGCTCCTTAGTTTTTTTGATGTTCAAGAGGAGGCTGTTGTCCTGACACCAGAGTGCCAGATCAGCCACCTCCTCCCAGTAGGCCTTCTCATCGTTGTCTGTGATCAGGCCCACCACCACAGTGTCATCAGTAAACTTGATTATCGAGTTGGAGCTGAACCTAGCCACACAGTCATGTGTGTACAGGGAGTACAATAGGGGGCTGAGGACATAACCCTGGGGGGATCTTGTGCTCAGTGAGGGACTTCGATGTATTCCCTCCCATCTTGACTACCTGGGGCCTGGCGGTGAGAAAGTCCAGGGCCCAGGCACACAGGGGGGTGTTGAACCCTAATATCAGTAGCTTCTCGGCCAGTCTGGTGGGGACTATCGTGTTGAAGGCTGAACTGAAGTCTATGAACAGCATCCTCACGTAGCCCCCCTTCTGGCTGTCAAGTCTGGGTCAGTAAAACACTGAATAGAATACTGTGGTCCAAACCCTTTATTCACCGTGGGGTCAATTTTGGATCCACCTGAGATTTATAGGCGAGCATGGGAGGACGAGCTGGGTCTACCCATTTCGAAAGATATATGGGATGAAAGCCTACAATACATACATTACTGTTAAAGAAGGAACTGCAGATGCTGGAAAATCGAAGGTACACAAAAATGCTGGAGAAACTCAGCGGGTGCAGCAGCATCTATGGAGCGAAGGAAATAGGTAACATTTCGGGCCGAAACCCTTCTTCAGACTGAAGAAGGGTTTCGGCCCGAAACGTTACCTATTTCCTTCGCTCCATAGATGCTGCTGCACCCGCTGAGTTTCTCCAGCATTTTTGTGTACCTCCAATACATACATTACTGTTCTTTAAATGCCAGGCACTGTCTGATACAATTTAAAGTATTGCATAGGTTATACTATTCAAAGACCAAATTGAACAAGATCGTCCCAACTGTTTCTCCTCTTTGTGATAAATGTCACTTTCAAGAAGCCACCCTAACTCATACTTTTGTATCCTGTATAAAAATACAAAACTTCTGGATGGAAATATTCAATATATTTTTAAAAACACTTAAAACTCAATTGGAGCCAGATCCAAAACTAACAATATTAGGAATGTCAGAGGGTTGCCCAAATCTAACGATATTTCAAAGATGCTTCCTTGACTACGGTTTAATAACTGCGAAAAAACATACTTAAATTCTGGAAAAAGATAACAGTCCCCACACTGATGTGGACCACAGGAATGACCGAGACACTACATCTAGAAAAAATAAGGTTTGTCTTGACTGACAAACCAGCTCAATTTTCAAAAATATGGTCTCCTTTTATTGAATTTCTTCAACAACATAATGGTTGAACACAAACTCAAAACCGATGGTAGGGCTGGGTGAGCGGGGGTACAGAAGGGTAGTTGGATATATCTCCGCTTCTTTTACACCTTCGTTAGTTCTGGGTTGGGGTTTTTTTTCTTTGCTTTTTTCTTTTTCCTTTCTTTCTTTCTCCTTTTTTCCTTTTTCTTTTTTTTCTATCTAGTTATTAGATTATAAAATGTTAAAACTGAAGCTGTACGAAAATTGTATAACTGTTATGTCGATAATTTTTTTTTGTACAATTGCTTCTAACAAAAAAAAAATTCGGATCCACTCACTCGAGCCCGCAGCAGCCTCGTGCTAACAGAACAGAAAGAAAGACAACCAACACGTCCCAACAAACCGATTCCCTATTTATACAGATATACAGTGGCGGGAAAGTACAGAGGGAGGCAACCTCTTAGCCCAATCACAGATACTGGCGGGCAAGTACAATGGGAGGCAACCCCTTTGCCCAATCACAGATATATAACAGCTGTCAGTACATTGAAACAAAACAGAAACTGCTTCAGGAGTCCAGACTTGGCGGCTACAGGTGGGTCACATGATTTCCAGGAATTGGGTCTCCTGCACCTGTGATGTCACCACCAGTGAAGCCAAGTTTCACAGTCACCTTACATTCCCAAAGCACCCCCATTTCTGCAAATTCACAAAGAAAGCATCATCAATCATCAAAGACCCCACTATCCGGGCCATATCCTCATCTTGCTGATATTGCCAGACAGGAGGTACAGAAGCCTGAAATCCCACCACCACCACATTCAATAACAATTACTTTCTTACAGCTATCGGGCTCAAGAACATACGCAACCTTAATCCCTCAGCAATGGAACATTATGGACCCCTCTTACATAGTCGTTTTCTTATCACTGTCATGTAGAATCTATGCAATTTGTTTTTGTTTAATATTCATTCTGAAGAAAGGTCCCAAAACAGCATCTGCCCATTTGACCCAGAGTTCCTCCGGCACTGTATTTTGCCCAAGATTGCAGCATCTGCAGATTCTTGTGCTGTCATTATTTTTTGTATGTTGTCTGTCTGTGTGCCAGTGATGGTCCTGCAAGAGAGATTTCATTGTACCTATACCTCACCGTTCTTGTGCATATCACAATAAACTCGACTTGATTTGAAGTTATTTGTGCACATATATTATAATCTGAAGTCTGGAGGAGGGTTGCGACCCGAAACGTCACCCATTCCTCCTCTCCAGAGATGCTGCCCGACCCGCTGAGTTACTTCAGCTTTTTGTGTCAATCTTCTCTGTTATAAATAAAGAGCAACCCAGCAACGATCGCTTGGAACACCACAGTGGAAAAACACAAAAATACTCTTTGTACTGCAACACAGGCCAACCTCTCCGAATTTTAAGGAGAGATTGGCCAGCTTTGTAGGTTTGGCTGGGTATTTTTCCACTTCAACATTTTATAAACCTCCAGCTTCCCAAAATGTTGAGGGGAATAGATAGGATAGTGAAATACATAAAATGTTATTTTTTCCAGGTCAGGAGTCCAGAGCGAAATTTGAAGAGGAATCGGAGGAGCAGGTTTATCAATTAGTGTTAAGTATATTGTCACCTGTACCGAGGTATAGTGAAAAGCTTTTGTTGCGTGCTATCCAGTCAGCAGAAAGACAATACATGATTACAATCGATCCATTTACAATGCGTAGGTACAGAGGGTGATGGTTACCTGAAAGAAATGCCCATAAAATCCCATAATTGCCCAGAGGTGATGGTGGAAGCAGATACAATTACAACATTTAAAAGGCAGTTGGACAGGTAATGCGATAGGAAATACTTAGTAGGATACAGGCCCAATGCAGGAAAATGTGATTATGCAAATGGTGGTGAGCAGAAAGGTAGTGTGATCCTATTTTACTAAGTTTCAATCTTTAAAAATAACTTTAAAATATGACCTTAATAATGCATTGTGCTATACTTCTGCTCAGTCACGTTTTACTCCAAATTCTGTGATTTTATTTTTAAGAATTCACCAATTCACTGAATTTCC
Organism: Malacoraja senta; assembly: GCA_038087875.1. NCBI lineage: Eukaryota > Metazoa > Chordata > Chondrichthyes > Rajiformes > Rajidae > Malacoraja > Malacoraja senta. The sequence goes on along the minus strand of JAXLNO010004374.1, from coordinate 52,869 downwards.
TTTGCTTTGTCTATTGTCTATTCATTTCTCAAGCATTGGACATAAAGCATGAAAGTAAACATCTTGCCTTCTTGCTTACCTGTTCGACATGATTGCAGAAGTGAAAGGGGTGGATGTGAATTCCCTTGGATATAGTCAGGTCCCCACGTTTATAGGTCTGTTGGTTTCACTGCTACCTTTCTCAGCCCATGCATGTCAGACCTGCAAAAATAGCTTGAGGCAGGTTTTCAGTTGAACCTCCTGCACGAATGGTCGGGGGGCAGTAGCTGTGGGGAATTTGGAAAACAGGACTGAGTGAGTGGGGGGGATGGGTGTGAGTGAGGGAGAAATAAAATGCTCCCAATACCCTCCACAAACTCAGAGCTGAAACTCTTCTGTCCAACTCCAGGGCAACCAGGATGCCCACGCAAGCGCAGTGCGCTCCCAGCGGCATGGCACCGAGCGCATGCGCATGCCTCAGCGCTGGTGAGCGCCGTCGCCATGGTGACCGCAGGCCGCGCTGCAGCCTGAACCCAGTTGACAACAGCTCAAACTCTTCAGGTCACCTCTGGGGTGAGTTTATGTCTGCAAGGGGAACAAAATAAATGGGACTTTTAATCATTGCTTGCATCCACTTAACTGGATTTTCACATGGGCAGCTTACAATATTCAGCATCAATATTGACTTCTCTAACTGAATATTGACCTCTAACTGAATATTGACCTCTAACTGAATATTGACCTCTAACTGAATATTGACCTCTTACTGAATATTGACTTCTCTAATTGAATATTGACCTCTAAGTGAATATTGACCTCTAACTGAATATTGACTTCTCTAATTGAATATTGACATCACTAAATGAATATTAATTGAATATTGACCTTACTGAATATTGACTTCTCTTACTGAATATTGACTTCTCCAATTGAATATTGACCTCTAATGGAATATTGACCTCTTACTGAATATTGACCTCTAATTGAATATTGACTTCTCTAATTGAATATTGACCTCTTACTGAATATTGACTTTTATTACTGAATATTGACCTCTAACTGAATATTGACTTCTATAATTGAATATTGACCTCTTAATGAATATTGACTTATCTTATTGAATATTGACGTCTTATTGAATATTGACCTCTAATTGAATATTGACTTCTCTTATCAAATATTGACCTCTTATTGAATATTGACCTCTAATTGAATATTGACCTCTTATTGAATATTGACCTCTTACTGAATATTGACTTATCTAACTGAATATTTACTTCTCTTATCGGGGTGGGAGATTGCAACCTTCACGTGGTCCGCCCTGTTTCGACGAATGCAATCAACCTGGCGTGCACAATCAAATACGATCAAATAGAACAAGTTGTCCTACAACATTAGGCTGTGCACGCCATACGCAAGAAGAAGAAGACTTCTCTTATTGAATATTGACCACTTATTGAATATTGACCTCAAATTGAATATTGATCTTTCTGAATATTGACCTCTTACGGAATATTGACCTCTAATTGAATATTGATCTCTTTCTGAATATTGACCTCTTACTGAATATTGACTTCTCTAATTGAATATAGACCTCTTACTGAATATTGACCTCTTACTGAATATTGACCTCTTACTGAATATTGACCTCCTACTGAATATTGACCTCTAATTGAATATTGACCTCTTACTGAATATTGACCTCTTATTGAATATTGACCTCTTACTGAATATTGACCTCTTACTGAATATTGACCTCTTACTGAATATTGACCTTTTACTGAATATTGACTTCTCTTATTAAATATTGACTTCTGAATATTGACCTCTTACTGAATATTGCCTTATTTTACTGAATATTGATCTCTTACTGAATATTGACTTCTCTTACTGAATATTGACCTCTTATTGAATATTAACTTCTTACTGAATATTGACCTCTTACTGAATATTGACCGCTTACTGAATATTTTATCTTATTAAATATTGACTTCTCTAATTGAATATTGACATCTTACTGAATATTGACCTCTTACTGAATATTGACCTCTTACTGAATATTGACTTCTTATTGAATATTGACCTTACTGAATATTGACTTCTCTTATTGAATATTGACCTCTTACTGAATATTGACTTCTCTTATTGAATATTGACCTCTTACTGAATATTGACTTCTCTTACTGAATATTGACTTCTCTTATTGAATATTGACTTATTACTGAATATTTTCTCTTAAATATTGACCTCTAATTGAATATTGACTTATCCTACTGAATATTGACCTCTTACTGAATATTGCTCTTACTGAATATTGACTTACCTTATTAAATATTGACTTCTGTTACTGAATATTGACGTTTTACTGAATATTGACTTTTCTTACTGAATATTGACCTCTTACTGAATATTGATCTCTTACTGAATATTAACCTCTTACTGAATATTGACTTCTCTTATTGAATATTGACTTCTTACTGAATATTGACCTCTTACTGAATATTGACCTCTTACTGAATATTGACTTCTCTTACTGGATATTGACCTCTTACTGAATATCGAACTCTTACTGAATATTGACTTCTCTAACTGAATATTGACTTCTCTAACTGAATATTGAGCTCTTAAAGGCCTGTCTCACGAGTCTGCGGTCATTGGCGGCGAAACGGGAAAAATCTGCCACCATAGACCGCGCACTTGTGAGAACGCACAATTCCGGGGCCGTGCGGCTGTGTTCCCAACACCGCACGGTGCTAAAATAAAACCTACACTGTTGAAAACTATATTCTTACCGCACAACCTCCACCAGTGATGCACGAGTGCGGCACGGCCGCCCGCACGGGCCGCCGCCAGTGTGGCTCGAGCGCCGTGCGTCAAACTTCCACTGCCACAGCCTCCGCCAGTGAGGCACGTGTGCGGCACGGCCGCAGGCACAGCCACCGCTACAGCGCCGCGATCAGGACGGCCGCCGCCACAGCCGCCGCTAGTGAGTCACGTGCGGCGGGCCGACGTCATCGCAGTCGGCCCGCCCTTTTTTTTTACTTACCGCAAGCACGTGGGACCCGCCGTATTTGAATCACTCGGCCCCCGCGCAGCATCCGTGCGGCGCTCCCGTGGATAGGCTCGGCGCTCTCGCCGTTGCCGTGCGGTCCACTCTACAGGCGAAGCCGCGCTTCACCGCCGATGACCGCAAACAGGTAAGACAGAGCCTTTACTGAATATCGAACTCTTACTGAATATTGACCTCTTACTGAATATTGACTTCTCTAACTGAATATTGACCTCTTACTGAATATTGACTTCTCTTACTGAATATTGACCTCTTACTGAATATTGACCTCTTACTGAATATTGACTTCTCTAACTGAATATTGACCTCTTACTGAATATTGACCTTTAATTGAATATGGACTTCTCTAATTGAATATTGACCCCTCTAATTGAATATTGACTTCTCTTACTGAATATTGACCTCTTACTGAATATTGACCTCTTACTGAATATTGACCTCTAATTGAATATTGACCTCTTACTGAATATTGACCGGAACCCGCCCGGAAGGCCCAGCTCGCCTGCCGTGGAACGAGGACCCGCGCCACGGACTGGGAACCCACCTGCAAGGCCCAGTTTAACCGCCTAGAGTGGAAGGAGTTGGACATAGGGCCAGTGAGCAGACCGTCTACAGGAGGCAGTGTTAGTGCCTTGACGGTGGATCAGGCCGCTGGAGGCCCGGCAACAGCCTGAGGCTCGGCTGGACCAGGCGCCACTCCAAGTGGCCATGCATGTGGACCACACGTGGCCTACAGCAATGGAGCAGCGGCAGAGGGCACCATGGCCACGCTTGGCCAGGCCGACCCAACAACACCATCCGGACAACGGGCCTTCGTGGTCAGGACAATAACCCTGCACTTACAACAAGTGGGACTTGAAAATGGTGCCAAACATGCAACATGCCAAACAGTATACTACTGTTATACACTTGGACTGTATCTGAGATGCTTATCGAAGATATTTCTAAGTGCTTGTGTATAGTGATACTTGTTGTGAGCTGTATACAAAAAATAATTTCACCGTACCTCGGTACATGTGTCAAATAAAGTACCATACCATAACAATTGCTGAGGGGAATGATTTGGATATAGATGTAAGAGGCATGGTCAGTAAGTTGGCAGATGACAGAACGATTGGTGGAGCATTATGAAAGTAATAAGGCAAAGCATTATGACAGTGCTAATACTAGGCAAACACCATGAATGTTAGGATCCTAGGGAATATTGGCATCTTCCACTTGTGACAACATCTCAACATCTATCATGTTAAATTTCCATAGGATTTTTTTATTTGAATAAGGTCACCTATTCTACAAACTTAAAGGCCTCTCTTGATGGTACATCCCTCTCATCCTAGGAATTAGCCTGATGAATTTGCTCAGGTTAATGTCAATGCTACAGTATCCTCCTTTCAATAAGGGGACCAAAACTCTGCACAATATTCGAGGTGTAGCCTCACCAGGCCAAGTTCAGGATGAGGTTCATTTCAAAAGAAAACAGAGCCGAAGGGTGGCTAAAATAAACTGCAATAGATTAAAGATAATGTTCCTTTTTGCTTACACAGTTGGGATTGTTTCACTGCTAATCCCTACTGCAAGCTTAATATAAGAGTTGAGAAACGTTTTGCTGACTTTCAAAAACCATAAAACAGCATCTTGGTTGACCCTAACATTGTTTGGGAAAGTAGATGCAAGTTTCACGGAAGAGTGTGGTTAAATTTACTTACTTCAATTTCAGCACAGGATATTCCAAACTGTGTTCTAACTTTTGAATTTGCTAGGATTTGTCTTCAAATGTACAGTTTTAGTAACTAGCTCAAAGTGACACAATGTACTTTACTCTTTCAGCTAGTTGCAGCTTTTGAATGGATGAACAGTGAAGACTGGATGATTGCTTCAAGGAGTCAAGGGCCTGTCCCACTTAGGCGACTTTTTAGGCGAGTGCAGGAGACCCTGCGCTCGCCTCAGGATTGCCACACGGTCGCCACATGTTCGCCGATGGTCTCTGGTGAGTCTCCTTCATGGTCGCGAGGAGTTCCCGCATTCTGGGAACTAGTCGCAGCCTCAGTATGGTCGCCGCAAATCTTTCAACGTTGAAAAATTTTCTGCGACCAAAAATTGGTCGACATGGAGAAAATCGATAATCCTGTAGTCGTAGGTGCAGTTGTAGTGGGTCGCCATGTAGTTATGGGTAGTCGAGGTAGTCGTAGGTAGTTTTAATTAATCGCCTTTGCTGACCGGGCATTTTCATTGGCTCATTGGGGGGGGGAAAAAACGTAAGCAGAGTTTTCAGAACCAAGGTTAACCAACCGGTAATATTAAATGCCCGCTAAACTCACAGCTGTGTATCTCTGGCTTATTAAAAGTTGTCTGGCTTCTTAAAAGTGTCTCAACTCCTTCTCCCCCCTTCTCCCCCCCCCCCACTCTCCCCCCTTCTCCCCTCCCCTCCCCATCCCCCCTCTTTTAAAGGACTTACCGTACACTGTGCTAGCCGTCTTAACCTTCCCGTTCATCGCGGTGTGTGTCTGTATCTCCTTGGCGTTGCACCGTGTGAATTTCAGACAGCGCTCCCCCACTTTCCCTGGCCCCCGCCTTTGCGATGTGTTTGTGTGCGTGTGTGTGTGTTCCACTGACAGTCGCCGTTCCAGTTCCCGGTTTTTCAGGCGAGTGCCGCGAACTTGACAGTCGCCGGCAGTCCGCTGAAAAATCGCCTAAGTGGGACAGGCCCTTCAGTCACTTGAACAACATGGTGATGGATGATACCCGAAGGGATCATGTACTTTGTGCAAGGGGGCATCATAAACCCTTCATAGTGACAGCCAGGCACTCCTGCCTGGCTGAGTGAGTCAGATCCTAGACTGATAGGTGGCCTTTGGAATGAACATTACTATATAAATGCTATTGATAAATACCTGCACTGCAGAAGCCTCCATTGCATGCCTGATTATGGAGATTGGCTGACCAATCCCATCAAGCAGTGATCATCACTGTTGACAACAGAGGTCATAAACACCAGCCTGAAATGAGCCTGAGGCTAGGATGCAGTGTGTGTGACCTCCCAAGCAAAGTGGCCACGCAGACATAAGTTCACAGCTCAAGAAGGCACAAGGATAGGAAAGGTTTAGAGGGGTGTGAGCCAAATGTGGGCAAATGAGATAAACATACATGAGAAACTTTGTTTGGCATAGACGAGTTGGACCGAGGGCCTTGTTTCCATGCTGTTTGACTCTTTAACTCAATGACTCCATGTCTGAAAAAGTTGTCCCTCAGGCTCCTATTAAATCTTTTCCCTCACAAACCTGAGTCCTCTAGAGTCATAGAGTGATACAGTGTGGAAACAGGCCCTTTGGCCCAACTCGCCCACACCGGCTAACAATGTCCCAGCTACACTAGTCCCACTTGCCTGCACTTGGTACATATCCCTCCAAACCTGTCCATGTACCTGTCTAACTGTTTCTTAAATGATGGGATAGTCCCAACCTCAACTACCTCCTCTGGCAGCTTGTTCCATACACCCACCACCCTTTGTGTGAAAAAGTTACCCCTCGGATTCCTATTGAATCTTTTCCTCTTCACCTCAAACCCATGTCCTCTGGTCCTCGATTCCCCTACTCTGGACAAAAGACTGTGCATCTGCCTGATCTATTCCTCTCATGATCTTATACACCTCTATAAGATCACCCCTTATCCTCCTGCGCTCCATGGAATAGAGACCCAGCCTACTCAACCTCTCCCTATAGCTCACACCCTCTAGTCCTGGCAACATCCTCATAAATCTTTTCTGAACCCTTTCAAGCTTGACAATATCTTTCCTATAACATGGTGCCCAGAACTGAACACAATATTCTAAATGCGGTCTCACCAACGTCTTATGCAACTGTAACATGACCTCCCAACTTCTATACTCAATACTTTGACTAATGAAGGCCAAAGTGCCAAAAGCCTTTTTGACCACCTTATCTACCTGCGACTCGGCCTTCAATCAACCATGCACCTGTATACCTAGATCCCCCTGCTCTGCAACACTACCCAGAGGCCTACCATTTACTGTGTAGGTCCTGCCCTTGTCCCAAAATGCAACACCTCATACGTCTCTGTATTAAATTCCATCAACCATTCCTCTGCCCACCTGGCCAATCGATCCAGATCCTGCTGCAATCGTTCATAACCATCTTCACTATCTGCAAAACTACTAACTTTTGTATCATCACCAAACTTGCTAATCTTACCCTGTATGTTCTCATCCAAATCATTGATGTAGATGACAAACAATAACGGGCCCAGCACCGAACCCTGAAGCACACCACTAGTCACAGGCATCCAATCTGAGAAGTAACCTTCCACCATCACCCTCTGCTTCCTTCCATGGAGCCAATTTGCTATTCATTCAGTTATCTCTCCTTGGATCCCATGCGATCTAACCTTCCAGAGCAGCCTACCATGCGGAACCTTGTCGAATGCCTTACTGAACTCCATGTACACTCTAGTTTTCGATTCCTCGAACCTAGGAAAAAGACTATGTCCATCCACCCTATCTATAGTCCTCATGTTTTATACACCTCTATAACATTACCTTGGTTACCTTTGCACAAAGAAATAAAGTCTGCCCAACCTCTCCCTGTAGTTCAGGACTTCGAGATCTAGCAAAATCCTTGTAAATCTTCCCGGCACTCCACCTTAATGGCATCTTTTCCATAGCATGGTGACCAAAATTGAACACAATACTCTGACTGCAGCCTCACCGATGACTTGTACGACTGTGTCATTCAGTTTCAGTGGCACTAATGGCCACGATGAACATGGGCCCATAAGCCTGTTGAGTCGAAAGCATCCTTTTGTGCTGTCAGTATATTCACTATGAGCTGAGTAAAACGGTAGCTATAATGTATAGACTAATAAAACAGCAGACATGCAGAGATCGAACTAGCAGTGTCAGAGCTCATGCCTGAACCTTGCTACAAGGTTTACTTCTTGTTTGGGCCAAGATTTTTGTTTTAAAAGAATCCACAACTCAGAGTTTCCAACCAGACGTAGGATATGGCAATGATCACTTGGGCAAATAATGCTAAGAAAACATCACGGTATCATGTTTCACAACCAGATTTGTCACTGCAAATTCCCAATGGGCAGGGCGTCCAATGGAAGCGTGTTAAAACGTGCAGACCAGATTTTCTGCAACTTTATGCACTTCAGTTACATGTTCAGTTCTCGAGACAATAGTATTTCTATGTTAATACTATTGAGGGGAAATGGCAAGAGATTCTTGACAAGTTTCCGTCACAAAGAAACAGGTATAATAATAGCAGCTTTAGTTTGATCAATTCCATATAAAGCTGTTTATTTCACAATAAAAAACATGCAGAAATAGTTTGTAAGGTCCACGGACAGCAACAATGCAAATTATAAATTCAGGTGCACTTTATCCACATTTGTCTTGCATGGAAATTTGAGAAAGAGAGAAAAGCAAAATATTTGACTACGCAGGGTTAAAATGGAGCATGAGGGGGGTGTCCATTATTACCATTTGTGCGCTATAACCGGTTATGATTTTATCATTGTATGTAGTTGAAACAAAGAACTGCAGATGATGCTTAATGAACAAAAGGACACAAAGTGCTGGAGCAACTCAGCGGGTAGGGCAGCATTGCAGGAGAACAAGGATAGGTGACGTTGCGACCCTTCTACAGACTGGTTTAGTATGGTGAGTTACTCCAGCAACCCGTGTCGTTTCAATTTAAAACTATGCACCGATGCCGCTAGTCTGCACCAGCTAGCTCGTCTCCATCAGCTACCCTGCTGTCCGGCCGTCAGCACCCCCTCAGTCTGCCGCCAACACACCCAGCCACAATGGGGACCCCCTACCTTCCCGCTAACCGCCCCCCTCCACCGCCCCAGCCCACCCCCTCCATCTCCCCTGCAGCTGCTGAAACCCTCCAAGGAGTATTTCAGCAACCAGGGGAGAAGAAGAAGGGCAAGATGGCTGTGGGGCGGGGAAGGGGAGGCCGAGTAGACAGAGCAAAGGGAGAAAGAGGAGGAGGCAGCAGGGGGAGGGGAGGGAAGTGGGGGTGACCAAATGGACAAAACGACGGCAGAAGTTGGAGGAAGAGAAGGCAGGGGAGCAGCGAGCGTACAAAGTGAAGGAAGAAGCGGCAGCTGGTGAGAGAGGAGGGAGCCCCATGGTGACCGAGCATGTGCCGCCGGTGGCAGCTGCCTGATAAAGCACTATCCAGGGGCTAAAATGTGAGCTCAACAACAGCCGCGCCAAACAGGCCAGGTATGGGTGAAGAAGGGCTCACTCTTAGCAAGCCGGGGCTGGTGTCAGAAGCCGGGGAGGCCATGCGAGCTGGCATAGCGTCAGCAGGTCCGTCCACTATGGCCGAAATCCATTACAAAGGGATCCGTTAAAACGAAGGTTTACTGTACTGTGGTTGACCAGATATGACTGAATTCACTTCAGGCATCTGTAGAGCTGATTTCAACAGAGTTGAGGAAGTCACTGATAAGATGTTACCATTGTTGGACAAAGGTTAAATTTTTCCAGACATTATTTAAAAGAAAAGTGATGTACACAAATATATGTAATCTATAGCTGAACTAAAGCGAAACTATTCACAGAAAAGCATGAAATAATTATTGTGCTGCATTAATTCTTCGAAGAATGGACTCTTAAACTTTCACACAAAAACATGATGTGAAAGAGGTCCATTCAATAAGATTTTTTCATGCAGTTCAACATTTTCTACAACCCCCAGATGTTACGAGTCTAAATTACAGCATTTTAGATTGATAATTAACAGATAAAGGACAATAAATGTTATTGCATTGTTTATCCCCACTATTGAGAGGAGATGTATGATCAACAGCATATAAAGTATAATTGTTTTTTTTTAATTGACAAGAAAGGGGAGGACTTTAAGTCAAATCAAGTCAAGTGAAGCTGTTGACTCTATCCACCATCATCCCGTCATTGAAGTCAGGTTCATGGATTCTTGGCTCTCCCTTCATGAAGTCAACAATCCTTGGTTTTGCCAACATTGAGAGCAAGATTGTTGTTCAGGCATCACTCAGGCAGATCATCAATCTCCCTCATGTACTCACTGTTCATCCAACAAAAACGGTACCTACGGCGAGTTCATAGATGGAGTTCACAGAACTATGACTAGATGCACAGTTATGGGTATGAGGAGATTAGAACATGGGAGCAAGGACAGAGTCTTGAGATGCCCCTGTGTTGACAGGCAGCAAGGGGGGGCTGTTGGGAGATTTCAATATGCAGGTAGACTTGGAAAATCAGATTGGTACTGGACACCAAGTGAGGGAATTTGTAGAGAGCCTACAAGATGGTTTCTTAGAGCAGTTTGTAGCTGAGCCTGCCAGGGAAAGGCCAATTCTGGATTTGCTATTGTGCAATGAACCGGATTTGATTAGGGAGCTTAAAGTAAATCATCATCATCGTTGAAAACATCAATGGGCACGGTGCCTTAAAATACTATGTACGACAGTGATCGCAACTTCTACTGAAGTGTGGATGGCCGTTGGCTCACTAGGAGCTCATCCGCCCTTTGACAGGTCTTGTTTTTGGTCCTGCTGGGGGTTCACAGCCTCCTCCTCACCTGGCAAACCAGGTGGGGGAGACGGTTTTATCCGACCAGTAGGTAAAGGAACCACTGTGTTAAAGAAGGAATTGCAGATGCTGGAAAATCGAAGGTACACAAAAATGCTGGAGAAACTCAGCGGGTGCAGCAGCATCTATGGAGCGAAGGAGATAGGCAACGTTTCGGGCCGAAACCCTTCTTCAGACTTATGGGGGGTGGGGGGAGGCGGGGAGAAGAAAGGAAAAAGGAGGAGGAGCCCGAGGGCTGAGGGAGAGGTAGGAAGGGGAGGAGACAGCAAGGGTTAACGGAATTGTGAGAATTCAATGTTCATGCCACCAGGATGCAGACTACCATATGAGGTGCTGTTCTTCCAATTTCCAGTGTTGCTCACTCTGGCCGTGGAGGGGGCCCAGGACAGAGAGGTCGGATACGGAATGGGAGGGGGAGTTGAAGTGCTGAGCCACCGGGAGGTCAGGTTGGTTAGTGCAGACCGAGTGGAGGTGTTCGGCGAAACGATCGCCAAGCCTACGCTTGGTCTCACCGATATAGATCAGCTGACATCTAGAGCAGCGGATGCAATAGATGAGGTTGGAGGAGGTGCAGGTGAACCTCTGTCGCACCTGGAACGACTGCTTGGGTCCTTGAATGGAGTCGAGGGGGGAGGTAAAGCGACAAGTGTATCATCTCTTGCGGTTGCAAGGGAAAGTGCCCGGGGAAGGGGTGGAGCGGGAGGGAAGGGAAGAATTGACAAGGGAGTCAAGGAGGGAGCGGTCTTTGCGGAAGGCAGACAGGGGGGGAGATGGGAAGATGTGGCGAGTGGTGGGGTCACGTTGGAGGTGGCGAAACTGATGGAGGACTATTTGTTGTATGTGCCGGCTAGTGGGGTAAAAGGTGAGGACCAGGGGGACTCTGCCCTTGTTGCGAGTAGGGGGATGGGGAGAGAGAGCAGTGTTGCGAGGTATGGAGGAGACCCTGGTGCGAGCCTCATCTATAGTGGGGGAGGGGAACCCCGTTCCCTGAAGAACCACTATTAGTGACCATAACACGATAAAATTCAACCTGCAATTTGAAAGGGAGAAGATGAAATTGTTTGTGTCGGTATTAATATTGAGCAAAGGTGACTACAGAGGCATGAGGGAGGAACTGACTAAAGTTGATTGGAAAGGGACTCTAGCAGGAATGACGGTGGAGCAGCTATGGCAGGGATTTCTGGGAATAATTCGGAAGATGCAGGATCTTTTCATTCTAAAGAGGAAGAAAGATTCTAGGGGGAGAATGATGCGGCCATGGGAAGGGTGAAGGGAAGTCAAAGACTGCATAAAACTAAAAGAGAAGGCATATAACACTGCATGGCTTTACTGTGACTGCCAAATTCACTGCTTCCTTTAACTTTAGTTGTGCTACCTCCTGCCAGGCACGTTGCATTAATGTCCTCTAGGTAAAGCCAAATTAATTTCATCCAGAAACTCTTCTAGTTAGCTAACTTTTAAGGAAAAGTGTTTAATATTGTGCCGCTCCATCGCAGCTTTTTGGAGTTTATTTACCACCTGTATATTCACTTTATTGGACATGACTCATATAAGAAAGCTTAAAATATAGAATGAAACTTTTTTTTTCCCAAGGCATACTTTCCGCTGTGTAAGAATTTCCTTGTTCCGTTTTGGGACATATGATAATTAAACACACTTGACTCTCTCTCTTGATGTGATCACTTACAATTATGTACCATCCGTATGTTCATTTTTCCGGCAGCTCTCGCTATGTGCAATTTCCTGTCCAATTTCTTTGGCAAGCTCTACACATTAGGCCCAGTACAGCTAAGAGTTCACTGAGAATATGTAATTAGGACTGACCGCAGGAAATCCTCAGAGTGAGGCCCCTGTGGAAAGTAGAATGCCTCTGTTCATCATTTGGTTTGCTTCACAATATGAGTACTTTGCGTGATGTCAGGCTCGAAGAGAATCAGTCATTATAACCCTACCTTACAGAATGTGTAAATCTTTTTTTTACCTGACGTAATTAACTTAATTCAACACTAAACTCAAAATAATCTTTTGGAGTCAATACTCTGAATGCAGGGCCTTATTAGAGAACATGGTGGATCGTTAAGAAAGTATGGCTGTGGGTATTGGAGAGGATCAATAATGACGATCTTGCAGATTCCATGAGGAGGCACCTGGACCGCATATGCGGCGGTCCACCCTCATCGAGACCGAGCCGAGCCCAGTCCCGCTAGCGCAGCCTGATGAGCGGCAGCGGGCTGGAGGAAAAGTTAAAATTTTTTTTTTTTTTTTTTTTAAATAAAAAAAAAACGGCCGGTTATGTCTGACTCTGATGAGGAGGGTCCGCCTTAGAGCGGCAGAGCTAGCCGCCTGAGCCGAATGGAAAGGCTCATGGAGCAACTGCTCCAGCGAGACTTGCTTCAGGAGCTAGAGCAGTCTCGCCAGGGGGATCAGGCACTCCCACAGCAGTGCTCTACAATGCACTGGCCATCGCTTTCCCCTCAAAGCAGGGCAGCGTTGGCGACCAGGGCTGGGCTGGTCAGGAACAGGGGTCATTGGCTGAAGATGTCGGGAGTACGCTTGGGGTACAGGATCAGGAAGAGCTGCTGGGTGTGGAGATTCGCTACGTGGTTTCACCACGAGCAGGTCGGCCATTGGAGCCAAAACTGGCGGCCAGCATCAACCACCTGTCCCTCAAACCCCTACAAGACAGGTACTTAATGAGGCACTAGAGCTGGAAAACTGCAGTTCGCTCAATGTACCGGCTGTTAACAGCCAAATCTGGGGGGGGGGACAGAGTATCCGGAACCAGGAGCTAAAATCCTCAAGCTCCTGACGACAGGGATAACAGCCTATGCTCGTTCCGTGGATGGGGTGGATATGACCACAAACCAGCAAGACACTCTGGCTCTGCTGTGCTACACCCAATATGAGATCAATAACCTCCGCAAGGAGAGAATAAGACCTGCCCTCAATCCCAGGTTTGCAGGACTGTGTAAAACACCGGCCTCAGAGCCGCAGATCCTGTTATTTGGAAGGACAAGTGAAAGACCTGGAGGAAGAGTCCAAAGCATTTGGCCTCATGAGGGCAGGCCCCGGAACGAGCAGACCCACACAAAAAACCAGACGGCAGTACCCCACCGCGTCCACCAGTCAAGGTCAAATTTAGGTAACTGGTGAAAGCTCGGGGTCCGCATACTATCCCCGAAAGCCTTTTTAGGCCAGGGCCCAGAGCGGACCCCATGGAAAATGCGCCACCCCCAATCAGCCGTACATCAGCAGTACATCCAGCAGTATAACGACGGATGAACAAACGGAAGAAAGGAACACTACCATAACTATGGAGGTAGGTGGGTCTGGTTCCTACCAGCATGTAAATGGGGAACTGTACTAACAGGAGGTCTGTACTAACAGGAGGTGTCTCACGAATGATAGTTATATACTTAACAGTATTCGGGGATACAAAATAGAGTTCATTCAAGAAAACATGCCACCAGTTCAGCACGTACCCCAAAGGGTCTTTACCCTCTCAGTCAATGAGAACTAGAGGCTCAAGCAGAACTGGGGAGGTTACTTACAAAGGGTGTCATTGAGAAATCCAAACATGATCCTTTGGAATTTGTCTCAAATATATTTACCAAAAGCAAAAAAGATGGTGGATGTCGCATCATCATTGACTTAACCTCACTAAATACCTTTGTTAAGTATGTACATTTCAAAATGGAAACATTTGTAACTGCTAAACAACTGATTTCCAAGGATACTTTATGGCAAGCATTGATTTAAAAGATGACTACTATTCAGTACCCATTCACAAGGGTCATCGCAGATACCTGAAAATTTACCTGGATGGGGCAACTATGGCAGTATAAAGTGTTGCCTAATGGGTTGACATCAGCCTTAGACTATTTACCAAGATATTAAAACCAGCCTTGGCAACATTAACGAAACAAAGACATATTGTCATGGCGTATCTTGATGATATCCTAATAGTTGGCAAAACCATGGAGTTGGCTAAATCAGCTGTATTAGCTACCAAACAATTGTTTGAAACCCTGGGTTTGTCATACATCCAGATAAATCTAAGTTGACGCCATCCACAACTATGGACTGTCTGGGATTCACAATTAACTCAATCCACATGTCTGTAACGTTGCCAAAAGGTAAAGCAGCAGAATTGGCACAGATGTGCAACAATTTAATGGTAAGCAATCGACCAACCATCCGACAAGTGGCAAGAGTAATTGGCAAAATGATAGCAGCATTTTCAGCTACACAATTTGGACTCCTGCACTATCAGCACCTACAAAGGGCAAAAGTACAGGCGTTGAAACGACATGCAGGTCACTTTGACAGATCCATGAAACTACCCATTGAAGCAATATCAGAGTTACAATGGTGGATATAACACATTTGGCATAGTTCCAGCCCTATCATCATCAATAACCCAACGTTAACTATACAAACAGATGCCAGTGCTCAAGGCTGGGGAGCAACTAATACCATATCCAGCACAGGTGGTAGATGGACTAACCTAGACTCGTCTACTACAAACACTGGGCATAAATTATTTGGAAATGTTGGGTGCGTTTTATGGTTTTAAAGCATATTCTAGGAATATGCACAACTTGCATGTTCATTTACAAATTGATAATATCACGGTGGTGGCCTATATTAACCATATGACCGGAATAAAATCGATATCATGTGACAATTGGGTCAACACAATCTGGTAATGGTGGGTCGATAGACATATTTGGCTATCAGCAACTTACCTACCAGGTAAGATAAATACAGTGCCAGGTCATGCAAATTCAATGATAAACACCGAATGGATGTTAAATCCTAGAGCTTTGCTAAAATTACAAACCAATATGGCACACCAGATATCGATCTCTTTGCATCCAGACTAAATCACCACGTACCAATGTATGTCCCTTGGGAACCACACCCTGAGGCAGCAGCGATAGATGCATTCGCGCTGAACTGGGGGACAGATTTCTTCTATGCTTTTTCCCCTTCTGCCTTAATCTGTAGGGTACTACGCAAAATACAGATGGACTCTGCTTCAGGTATTTTGATAGTACCAACTGGCCTACACAGCCATGATTCCCAGTGGTCCTCGACATGGTCATCGAAACTCCTATGACCTTTCCCAGTAGCCCAGACCTATTGACGCACCCTGTATCAGGCATAAGTCATCCATGCCATGCCAAAATTAACCTACTGGGTTGCAGATTATCAAAAGACCACTGCTGGGACTGGGATTGTCTGACAGGACCATCAACATGATGACACCGTATGTCCACCAGGAAACAATACCTATCGAGCATCAGGAAGAGGGAAAGATACTGCTCGACTACTGGGACAACGTACTCATCTGCAACCATAACCAATGTACTGGAGTTCCTGGGGGGCCTTCACCATAATGAAGGATTGAGCTACAGCGCCATCAATACTGCCAGACGTGCGCTGTCAGCCTACTTAAAACAGGTGCCAGGACAACAGGCCATAGGGTCTCACCCGCTGGTGATCAAACTCATGAGGAGTATCGTCAACTCCAACCCTCTTAGACCTAGGTATACACAAATCTGGGATGTCAGTGTGGTGGATGGTCTCTCACCCTGGAAAAGCTAACCCTGAAAACGGTCATGCTGATGCTACTAGTCTCAGCACAAAGAGTCCAGTCCCTCCACTTACTGCGACTGGACAACATGGTTATAACACCAGACCGGGTCTCATTCACCATTCAGGAGCTGCTAAAGCAGAGCAAGCCAGGAACTTGAGTCCTAGTTATGGATTTCTGGGCATACCCACCTGACCTACGGTTGTGTGTCATGACTCACTTATTCACTTACATCAACACAACAAGAGATTCTCGAGGGAGAAGGGAAAAAAAAAAAGATTAAAAATAAAATAAAATAAAATAAATAAATAAATAAATAAAAGCCTTATGGGTCAGCCACAAGAAACCTCATGGTTGGGTGTCGAGCCAAACCATCTCGAGATGGCTCAAGCAGGTACTGGGAGCTGCTGGGGTAGATACTGATGTATATACATCTCACTCCACCAGGGCAGCATCCACATCGGCGGCTAAAAGAATGAACATGGAGAAAACGTTCCAAACGTTCTACCACAAGCCGCTAGCAGAACCTGTGTTA
This sequence comes from Malacoraja senta, assembly GCA_038087875.1. NCBI lineage: Eukaryota > Metazoa > Chordata > Chondrichthyes > Rajiformes > Rajidae > Malacoraja > Malacoraja senta. Next base: position 36,083 of record JAXLNO010004374.1, on the reverse strand, counting down.
TTTGCAGAAAGAGTTTTAAAATCTGCAAAAATATATAATTTAAGCCCGGGGGAGCATTTTGTCTTTTGTTATTGTTTAATAGATATCATTATTGTTTACAAACAGATTATGGTTGATTACGATAACATACTTCCTCCCTTGAATGACTTCGGCAGCGAGTGAAGTATGAACTGTTACACGGTTTGAAATCACAGAGCTTTAAAATCTTCACGTAGTCACTCACGTGACTCCGAAGTAAAATAGTAAGATTAAACGAGAACTTACCAGTTTGAAGTTTGATCTGTATTTTATGAGGAGTTACGATGAGGGATTACGTGCCCTCCGCTCCCACCCTCAAATATATAGATCAACAGGTATCTTAGTTCTCCTTTTCTTTACTATGTTTATTTCAATTATTGTGTTTCCTGTGATTCCACACCGCTGCTTTGAAGAATGTCGCGCATGCGTGCTGGACGGGGTCTTCACGTAATCCCTCATCGTAACTCCTCATAAAATACAGATCAAACTTCAAACTGGTAAGTTCTCGTTTAATCTTACTATTTTAGTGTATTGCAATAGGTGAATCTATACAAATGATTTTTGAACGGTAAATTTGAGGAGTATACCAGGCGGCGTGGTGGCGTAGCGGTAGAGCTACTGCCTTACAGCGCCGGAGACCCAGGTTCAATCCTGACTACGGGTGCTTGTCTGTACGGAGTTATTACATTTTCCCCAGGACCTGCGTGGATTTTCTCCGAGATCTTTGGTTTCCTCCCACACTCCAAAGAGGTACAGGTTTGTAGGTTAATTGGCTTGGTATGAATGTAAAATTGTCCCTAGTGTGTGTAAGATAGTGTAAACATGCAGTGATCGCTGGTCGGTGCAGACCCCGTCGGCCGAAGGGCCTGTTTCTGCACTGTTTCACTAAACTAAACTAAATGAAACTAAATTACCAATTCTTAATATTGAACATGACGATAATGAGATAGATACAAAATGCTGGAGTAACTTAGCGGGACAGGCAGCATCTCTGGAGAGAAGGAATGGGTGGGGCACCATTCTTTTTTTATCAATAAAAAAATCTAGGTTAGTGCATTAATTCTTGACGTCTTTGTAAGCGTTAAATTGGGTGCCCTAAGAAAAGCACAGCATGTCACGGCAATGGAGGATGGAAAGATATGTTTGATTTCCACATTAAGGTGTGAAAACATTGGCACATAGCAAAATAACACAACAAAATAATTTAAATAAGAAAACAGTATCTACCTACCACTTGTCGAGATTTAATCCATCCCGACCTCTACCTCCCTTTTCCAACTTTTTCTCCCCCTACTCCAACAGTCCGAAGAAGGGTCTCGACCCAAAACGTCGTCTTCCGTTTCCTCCACGGATGCTGCGTGACCTACTGAGTTCCTCCAGTTTTATATTAATGTTTCAAGTATCTGAATTCTCTTGCGTCTCAATTCATTTCCTCCCCCTGGTGCACAACGGCTACAAGGTTAATCCTGTCCTAAGTCAAATGTAGCAACTCCTTGGTTCATTAATATCCTTCAGGGAAAGAAATCTGCTGCAGAGGAAACTACAGTGACTGAAAGCACTGGAAATCTGAAATAAAAACAGATAATGCTGGAAACATTCAGCCGATCGAGCAGCAGTTTGCAAAGAAAGAGAGTTAATGTTTCACCAGGCTCACCAATATGTTTGACTCTGAGTTCAAAGGAATAGGCGATAGACAGTGATGCAGTGATCATCATAGTCATAAAGTTATACAACATGGAAACAGGCCCTTTGGCTCAACTTGACCATGCCAACCAAGATGCCCCATCTACACTAGTCCCCCCCTGCCTGTGTTTGGCCCATAACCCTCTTAATGTTTCCTATGCATGTACCTGTCCGAATGTCTCTTAAATGGTGTTATAGTCCTGACCTCAACTACCTTCTCTCGTAGCTCGTTCTGTATACCCACCACCCTCTGTGTGAAAAAATTGCCCCTCGGCTTCCTATTAAATCTTTCCTCTCTCACCATAATGTTCTCTAATTCTTGATTTCCCTACCCTGGGTAAAGGATCCTCTATACATCTATCCTATCAATTCCCCTCATGATCTTATACGCCTCTATAAAATCATCCTTCATCCTCCTGCTCTCCAAGAAATAAAATAGTGTGCATAACTTCTCACTGTAGTTCAAGCCCTCAAGTCCTAGCAATATCCTTGTTATTTTGTGTAGGAAGGAACTGCAATTATTGGTTTACACCAAAGATAGACACAAAAGCTGGAGTAACTCAACGGGCCAGGCAGCATCTCAGGAGAAAAGGAATAGGTGGCGTTTCAGGTAGAGACCCTTCTTCAGACTGAGAGTCTGGGGAGAGGGAAATCTGAGATATAAAAAGGTACATAAATGAATGAAATGAATGAATGAAATATTTGTCAATAAATGAAAAATATGCCAAAGGACAAACCAAAGCCAGCAATGATGATCAAGGAAAGGTGGAGCCCACACAGGCCCATTGTGGTTTGTGGAGAAGGTGATAACGGGTGATACAGTGAAAGTCAGCAGGACAACAGTGTAACTATTCAAGATTCAAGATTTATGATTCAATTTAATTGGCACATGCACCAATTAAGGTACAGTGAAATTTGAGTTACCAGACAGCCATACTAAGTAAAAAGCAAAAATACCCACAGCACATAAAATAAAGTTTAACATAAAAATCAACATTCTTCACTGTGATGGAAGGCAATAAAGTTCTGTCATCTTCTTCCTTTGTTCACCCGTGGTCGGGGCCTTTGAACGGGGCCATTGCCGATGGTCCACTGTTCAAGCACTCTTGTCGGGATGATTGAAACTCCGGCGTCGGGACGGAGCTCCAGAGTCGGTCGCTTCTTACCAGAGACCGCTGCTTCACTGTGTTAAAGTCCACAGGCCCCGCGGTTGGAGCTCCAACACTGGCGATCCTGGGCAAAAGATCCCAGGCTCCACGATGGTAAGTCCGCGCCGCACCCGTGGCTTGAAGCTCCGGGCCAGTCTCCAGGAAAGGCCGCACCATCCACGTTGTAGGCCACAGGGGGAGACGGAGATGCGACACAGAGAAAAATCAAACAGCGGATAGAGTAGATGAGGTTGGAAGATGTGCAAGTGAACCTCTTCCTCATCTGAAAGGACTGTCGTGGTTCCTGGACATAGTTGAGGGAGGAGGTATAGGGACAGGTGTTGTGTCTCCTGCGGTTGCAGGGGAAGGTACCTGGGGAGGGGTTGCTTTGGTGGGAAGGGATGAGTTAACCAGGGAGTTGCGGAGGGAACGGTCTGTGCAGAAAGTGAAAAGGGGTGGAGATTGGAAGATGTGGCTAGTGCTAGTATCCCGTTGGAGGTGGCAAAAATGTTGGAGGATTATGCGCTGAATGCGACGGCTGATGGGGTGAAAGGTGAGGACGAAGGGGACTCTGTCCCTGTTACGACTGGGGGAAAGGGGAGCAAGAGTGGAGCTGCGAGCTACCGTGGATACACATATACGGGCCTCATCTATGATGGGAGAGGGCAACCCCCCACTACCTAAAGAATGATGACATCTCGAATGTCCTGGTATGGAACACCTCAGCTGGTGTTTAGAAGGATGAGGGGGGACCTAATAGAAACACAGAACAGTGAAGGGCTTGGATAGAGTGGATGTGAAGAGGATGTTTACATTAGTGGGTGAGTCTAGAACTGGAGATCATAGCCTCAGAATTAAAGGACGTTCTTTTAGGAAGGAGATGAGAAATGTCTTTAGTCAGAGGGTGGTGAATCTGTGGAATTCTTTGCCATAGATGGCTGTGGAGGCCAAGTCAGTGGATATTTTTAAGGCAGAGATAGATAGATTCTTGATTAGTACAGGTGTCACAGGTTATGGGGAGAAGGCAGGAGAATGGGTTTAGGAGGGAGAGGTAGCTCAGCCATGATTGGATGGCAGAGTGGACCTGAAGGGCCAAATTACCTAATTATACTTCTATTCCTTATGACCTTATTCGCATTAAACTCCGTTAACCATTCCTGCCCCCTTGCCAATCTAGTTGAAACCCACCAATGTAGGACTGGGAATCCTGCTTGCTAGGATATTGATCCTCCTCCATCCCTCATGTACAGGTCACCTCTGCCCTGGAATTTGCTCAATAATTGGCTTAGCCTGAATTTAGCATCTTAACTTGGGGACCAGTTCTATCCTCCACCCATTTGAAGCTAATAGAATTATGGTCACTGATATCAAAGTACTTCCCAACTGACACTTTAGTTACTTGTCCCTACTTCATTCCCTATGGGGTGACCCATAGTTGCACCCTCTCTCGTAAGACCTTCTATGTAGAGTCATAGAGTGATACAGTGTGGAAACAGGTCCTTCGGCCCAACTTGCCCACACCAGCCAACATGTCCCAGGTACACTATACTCACCTGCCAGCATTAGGTCCATAGCCCTCCAAACATGTCCTATCCATGTACCGGTCTAACTGCTTCTTAAATGTTGGGGAAGTTCCTGTCTCAACTGCCTCCTCTGGCAGCTTGTTCCATACACCCACCACCCTCTGTGTGAAAAAGTATCCCTCAGGTTCCTATTAAATCTTTTCCCCTTCACCTTAAAATATATTGATGAAGGAAGTTTTCTTGGATATCCCCCCCTGAGCATTGTAGCTATGGTCTAATTCAATATATAAAAAATAATAATATTAGCCAGAAAGAAAAAAATAACAACTAAGAATACTGGGAATAAACAGTTGAAGAAGAGCCTGTGAAAGAGTTAATGTTTCAAATTGATCGTATTTCATTAGAACTGTTCTATCGAAGGAGTTCATTGAGTTCATCAGGATCATGATTAAACCTCATTAATCTGCAACATTAATTATGTTTCTCTCCCCACTGATGCAGCCAGACTTGAAAGTTGTTTCTAGTATTATCAGTTTTTATTTCAGTTTTGGAGTAAGTAACCTTTTGCTTGGGGCACATTAGGCAGTACACATACAGTACATCAGCTAATTGACATTATCCAGCATGTAGCCTGTGGGTGATATTATCCAGGGTAGACCATTCCGATTATCCATTGGAATCTAGATTAGAAATACTTGCCAGTTCAGATTCATTTGATTTGTAACATTATCCCGCACAACTATTAAAGAGCAAGATAATCACTCACAGTCCAACATATCAAACAAAAACACCTTTGCTTGATCATTTTTTAAGCTTGTGGAGGGATAAAGAGGTCTGTTCAACTGACCAGTGAAACGCACGCACTGTCTCCCTGTTTGTACAAAGCAAGACGTTTTTACATATATTTAAAGACCAATGTACAGATATTCAATTAACACTTACATCGAAGAGCACAGCCCAGGAACAATCCCTTCAGCCCACAATATTTTTGCTGACTATGATACCAATCCAAACCAATCTAGTCAACCTGAACATGGTCTATACCTCCCCCCTCGACTCCATTCAAGGACCCAAGCAGTCGTTCCAGGTGCGACAGAGGTTCACCTGCACCTCCCCCAACCTCATCTATTGCATCCGCTGCTCTAGATGTCAGCTGATCTACATCGTTGAAACCAAGAGTCGGCTTGGCGATCGTTTCGCCGAACTCCTCCGCTCGGTCCGCATTAACCAACCTGATCTCCCGGTGGCTCAGCACTTCAACTCCCCCTCCCATTCCGAATCGGACCTTTCTGTCCTGGGCCTCGTCCATGGCCAGAGTGAGCACCACCGGAAATTGGAGGAGCAGCACCTCATATTTCGCTTGGGCAGTCTGCACCCTAGCGGCATGAACATTTACTTCTCCAATTTCCGGTAGGCCTTGCTGTCTCCTCCCCTTCTCAGCTCTCCCTCAGCCCCCTGGCTCCTCCTCTTCCTTTCTCCTTTCTTCTCCCCCCCCCCACCCTACATCAGTCTGAAGCAGGGTTTTGGCCTGAAACGTTGCCTATTTCCTTCGCTCCATAGATGCTGCTGCACCCGCTGAGTTTCTCCAGCACTTTTGTCTACCTATATCACTCCATGTTGTTCATACGCCTAAATGCCACTTAAACATCACTATTTTATCTGCTTCTGCCATCACCCCTAGCAGCACGTTGCAGACCTATCATTCTCAGTGTGAATAAAACTGGCACTGCACATCTTCATTAAACTTCTCGCCTTAAAGCTATGCTCTCTGGTATTTGATATTTCCATGCTGGAAAAAATACTGACTATCGACACTATTTGTGACTTTCATAATTTTATATATTTCTATCAGGTCTCCCCTCGGCCTCTGGTTTCCAGAGGAAACAATCCAAGTTGCCCACCCTCTTTCTAATGCTCATACACTGTTCCAGACAACATCCTAGTGAATACCCTCTCCCAAACCCTCCATTTCCTTCCTGCGATGCTGCGACTAAATTAGCACACAACATTCAAAATGTTGCCCAACCAAAGTTTTATACAGCGCTACATTATATTTTCATAATATACTCTGACCAAAAGGAAGCACCGGTGCACCTCACCAACAAGAACCTCGACCCACTACAGTTTGCCTACTGCCACAACAGGTCAACAGAGGATGAGATCTCACTGGCTCTCAACTCTGCTCTGGACCACTTGGACAATAAAAAACACATACTTCAGGCTGTTGTTTATAGACCACAGCTCGCCGTTCAATACTATTCTCCCCTCCAAGCTGGTTATCAAACTCACGGAACTGTGTCTCTGCACATCCCTCTGCTACTGGATCCTCGACTTCCTCATCCACAGACCACAGTCTGTTCGAATTGGCAGAAACACTTCTTCTTCAATAACCATCAGTACGGGAGCACCTCAAGGCTGCGTGCTCAGCCCCCTGCTCTACTCACTCTATACTCATGACTGTGTAGCCGGACATAGTGCGAACTCCATCATCAAGTTTGCCGACTACACCACCGTTGTTGGACGAATCACAGATGGTGATGAGTCAGAGTATAGAAGTGAGATCGACCGATTGACTAAATGGTACCAGCACAACAACCTGGCTCTCAACATCAGTAAAACCAAAGAACTGATTGTGGACTTTGGAAGAGGAAGAATGAGGACCCACAATCCTGTTTATATCAACGGGACGATTGTGGAGAGAGTCAAAAACTTCAAATTCCTGGGCGTGCATATTTTCGAAGATCTTTCCTGGACCCAGCACACTGATGCAATTATAAAGCAAGCACATCAACGCCTCTACTTCCTGAGAAGATTACGGATATTTGGTATGTCAGAGAGGCCTCTCTTGAACTTCTGCAGGTGTACAGTAGAGAGCATATTGACTGGTTGCATCATGGCCTGGTTCGGCAACTTGAATGCCCAGGAGTGAAGAAGACTGCAAAAAGTTGTGAACAAAAAGTTTGGGTTCAGCATGTAGAAATTACAGCTGTGTTTATACATAGTCCCCCCCATTTCGGGGCACCATAATGTTTGGGACACAGACGTTTGTAATTGCTCAGGTGTGTTTAATTGCCTCCTTAATGTAGGTATAAGAGAGCTCTCAGCACCTAGTCTTTTCTCCAGTCATTCCATCACCTTTGGAAACTTTTATTGCTGTTTATCAACATGAGGACCAAAGTTGTGCCCATGAAAGTCAAAGAAGCCATTATGTGAATGAGAAACAAGAATAAAACTGTTAGAGACATCAGCCAAACCTTAGGCTTACCAAAATCAACAGTTTGGAACATCATTGAGAAGAAAGAGAGCACTGGTGAGCTTACTAATGGCAAAGCGACTGGCAGGCCAAGGAAGACCGCCACAGCTGATGACAGGAAAATTCTCTCTATAATAAATAAAAATCCCAAACACCTGTCCGACAGATCAGAAACACACATCAGGAGTAAGGTGTGGCTTAGTCAATAACCACTGTCCGCAGAAGATTAAATGAACGGAAATACAGAGGCTACACTGCAAGATGCAAACCACAGATCAGAAACACTTCAGGAGTCAGGTGTGGATTTGTCACTGACCACTGTCTGCAGAAGACTTCATAAACAGAAATACAGAGGCTACACTGCAAGATGCAAACCACTGGTTAGCCGCAAAAATAGGATGGCTGGGTTACAGGTTACGAAGTACTTAAAAGAGCAACCATAGTTCTGGAAAAAGGTCTTGTGGACAGATGAGATGAAGATTAATTTATATCAGAGTGATGGCAAGAGCAAAGTATAGAGGAGAGAAGGAACTGCCCAAGATCCAAAGCATACAACCTCATCTGTGAAACACAGTGGTGGGGGTGTTATGGCCTGGCCATGCATGGCTGCTGAAGGTATTGGCTCACTTATCTTCATTGATGATACAACTGCTGATGGTAGTAGCATAATGAATTCTGAAGTGCATAGACACATCCTATCTGTTCAAGTTCAAACAAATGCCTTAAAACTCCGTGGCCGGCGGTTCATTCTACAGCAAGATAATGATCCCAAACATACTGCTAAAGTAACAAAGGAGTTTTACAAAGTTAAAAAATTGTCAATTCTTGAGTGGCCAAGTCAATCACCCGATCTGAACCCAATTGAGCATGCCTTTTATATGCTGAAGAGAAAACGGAAGGGGACTAGCCCCCAAAACAAGCATAAGCTGAAGATGGCTGCAATACAGGCGTGGCAGAGCATCACCAGAGAAGACACCCAGCAACTGGTGATGTCCATGAATTGCAGACTTCAAGCAGTCATTGCATGCAAAGGATATGCAACAAAATACTAAACATTACTACTTTCATTTATATGACATTGCTGTGTCCCAAACACTATAGTGCCCTGAAATGGGGGGACTATGTGTAAACACAGCTGTAATTTCCACATGATGAAACCAAAATGTATAAAAATGGCCTTTATTAAAATCTGACAATGTGCACTTTAACCACATGTGATTATTTTTCTATTGCAAATCTCAAATTGTGGAGTACTGAGGCAAATAAATAAATGTTGGGTCTTTGTCCCAAACATTATGTAGGGCATTGTATGTGTATTTGTGAGTGTGTGTATATATACACACAACTTTTTTTTAATCACGTTTATTACATTATTTACAGTGTACTATGTTTACATATTCTGTTGTAAGACTTTCATTGTTCTATCTGGGACATACGACTATAAAATACTCTTGACTCTTTACCAGTCTATCTACTTATGTTGTGTATTTTAGGGAGCTATGGGCTTGCACCCCAAGATTCCTCTGTTAATCAGTGCTACCATCACTGTATTCTTTCCTCACTCATTTGACCTCTCAAAGTGCACTATCTCACATTCGTCCCGATTAAACTAATTTTGTCATTTCTCTGCCCATGTCTGCAACTGATCTACTGTATATCCTGCTGTTTGACTGTTGTTATACAGCTATTTTTTTTCCCCCAAACACTTATTGCTGTATTTTGCAAATAAAATAAGAATGGAATCTGGTGCATGGGTTTGTCTTTAATTGCAATTTTGCCACAAAAAAGTGGGTTATCCTAATTTCGGGATTTATTTTCTGCGTGCACAGTACCAGAAACTTGAGCTACCCTGCAAAATAGATATCTCCTCCCTGCTCCCCAAATAACATGATCCAGAAAATTACGTCTTGAGGAAGGACTGCCTACTTTGTTTGTCAGCCTGACTAATCACCGAGCTCCCACTTGGAGAAGTTTCTTGTAACGCCAGAAGAAATATATGCCACAGCTACAGGACCTTTCAGCACACAGCTCCACATGAACAAGAGAAGAAGAAGATTGCAGGTAACGTGCACAGCTTTTATTTGTTTAATGTGTAACTGAAGTTTAGATTTTCACCGTTACTTAGTCTCACTGACAGCCTTAACTCAGATAGGTGGAACCACCCTACTGTTTTTTAGTACATAAATAAGCAGGCCGAATTTAAATCACTGTGTTTACGAACTGTGGCTGCTTTATGAGAAGAATGAATTCCTGATTATCTGCAGCACACTGCCTGTTTGAAGCATATTTAATTCCAGCCGGTCAGAAACTACTACGAATCAACTGCAGGTTAGTTAGTGAGTGGGTAAAGGCAAGGCTTATTTTCTTTCCCTCTCATCTGTGACTCATTTTGAGTCCAATTCTGTAAGTTTTTGCTATCTTATTCAAATGAGCCTTTTCTGATGTGAATCTTAAAAGTTGTGTTAGTATGTTATTCAACTGGGGAAGTTTTCATGGCATTTAAAAAGTGCTTGCTACTTACCAACATGTATTAGTTTCTCTACTACCAGGGCAGTCAGTAAATTGTAAGCCTCCACACCTTAATGTTATATATAAACAGTGAATAATTTAGGTCAAAACTGAACACTGGTGGAAAGATTTAACTGTTACATGGTTTTGTAATTTTCCAAATTTGAATTTGTGTTAATCAAATTTGTTGCAAAAAGGCCTAATCAAAAGCCATATGTCTCTTAAACATTCAAACCCTAGGTAATTTGGGGTCAGGTTTTCTCACTCAAATACTTAAAACCAGCTGTTGCAGAGTCTTTAATTCTCCCTGTTCTCAAGGTTACACACAGGACTGTAAATCCGCAGTCGATATCTGGTCTTCTAGTTTCTCATTCACATACCTGTACTTCGTGTCAAAGGCTTGCTGGCAGTTTTTTTTAAAACATGGGTGAAGCCAGAAAAAGGGGAATTACACTGCTGCCTGTGTGAAAGCACAATATTAGCACAGAGATATTTTCAAGCAAGACATTTTGGACTTTGATCAGGAGCAAGATCCTGGCGGATTTGCTTCCCCCCACTCCCTGCCTAATTCAGTGGTTGCTTGGGACGTGCAGCATTCCAGCCATTGAAACCAACTAAAAGAAGTTTTGAAACTTTATAGTCTCAAAGGGACAGTACCATTCTGGGCACTGCATTTACCAGTTGAGCCACTAGACGCATTACTTCAGTTTTCACACTGCAAGGAATGGCACAAAATGTTTAGCACAGAAACAGAATGCAGAACAGGATTCTCCGACATTTTCTTCTTTCCCTGTCTGCATATGCCTCTATTTCTTTCTCTGTCACTTGTTTGTCTAGCTGCCCCTTTAATGCATCATTTAATGGTATCGTTATCAAGAGTGTTGCCTCAACAATTCCATGTTCCATGTCATAGAATCATGCAGAACGGAAACCGGCCCTTCAGCCCATTTTGTCCATGCTGGCCAAGATGCCCCATCTCGGCTGGTCCCATTTGCCCGTGTTCGACCCATTTCCCTCTGAACCTTATCTATACATGTATCCGTGCAAGTGTTATTTAAAAGCTACTATAGTACCTGTCTCAACTACCTGCTCTGGCAGCTTGTTCCATATATACATCACCTTCTGGGTAAAGGAGACGAGCCTTAGATCCTGGTTGGACTTTGTCCAACCATTTTCCAATCAACCCCCCTCCCCCCACCCCCGCCCCTCACATGCATCTACCTATCACTTGTCAAGCTTTGTCCTGTCCCTACCTCTCTTCCAGCTTTCTCCCCGCTTCTACAAACAGTTGGAAGAAGGGTCCTGACCCAAAACATCAACCGCCCTGTTGCCTCCACAGATGCTGTCGCCTGACCCTCTGAATTCCTACAGCAGTTTGTTTTTTGCTCTGGAATAACACCTTGCTATTTCCAATCAAGCACCGGATAGGGGAGCAACTGGAGGAACCGAGGCAGCATCTGGGAAGGGAAGTGGACAGTTGATGTTTCAAGTCATGACCCTACATCCATAGATAGTCATAGAGTGATCCAGTGTGAAAACAGACCCTTCGGCCCAACTCGCCCACACCGGCCAACAATGTCCCAGCTACCCGAGTCCCACCTGCCTGTGCTTGGTCCATAACCCTCCAGACTGAGAGAATACAGGGGAAGTAATCAGTGCGAGAGATGCAGGAGAAACGAGGCAACAACTAGCGAGCAGTAGGTGGATACAGGTGAGGAGGCGATGAGAGGCAGGTAACAGTCACGTCGGGGAGTAAATGGCGGAGGTAGTGACAGAAGTGGAGAACCAAAAATTGCAGATTCTGAAATCTGTTAGGAAACTAAAGCGAAGAGTGCAATTGAGCAACGGAAGGTGATAGATGGGAGCAACAGAGGGAGGGGAGGAGTGAGTAGTAGGGGGCAAGAGGTTCCTGTGGGAGGAGTGTGTGGAGGAGGGATAAAAAAGAAAGGGTGCCAGGGACCGGGGGTCGGGTTATGCAGGAAGAATAGGGTGAGAGAGAGGACCGGGGTAGATAGTAAGAGAGAGAAAGGGTCAAAAGGATCATGGGTTACCTGAAAGTGGAGAATTCGATATTTATGTCGTTGTTTTGCAGACGACCCAGGCAGAATGTCAGTGTGGGAATTGGAAGGGGAATTGAAATGGCTGGCAACCAGGAGAGTGCAGGTGCCATAACCCCCAGCTCCCTATCACCACACTCTTGTTCCCATCTGCCACCACCATTCAATCCTATTCTTCACTCTCCTTTCCTATCAGATTTTAGAATCTGCATCCATTTGTGTTGGACTGAACTGCAGATGCTGGTTCAAACCGAAGATAGACACAAAATGCTGGAGTAACTCAGCGGGACAGGCAGCATCTCTGGAGGGAAGGAACGGGTGACGTTTTGGGTTGAGACCAAGAGGGTTGTTTTCCACTTATCACCTCTGAGCCTCAGTTGCAGTTCCACCCTATCTTCACACTTCTGACAGTTATCTGCAACTCAACCTCTCCTCAGCTGTATCCACCTATCACTCGCTAATTCTTGCCCCACCCATCCACCAACCTTTTTACTGTCTACTTCCCTTCTACACTTACAGTTGCAGATTCCAGATATTAAGCACATTGTTTATGACAGCCACGGGAAAGAAAGTTTGGGCTATTTTTTGTTTAACAAACCCAATGCAAACCTTCACATGCTAGGACAAGGTGAGGAATCAAACCCACACCTACTTCACAGACTGGCAGATATTCATCTAGTTTAGTTTAGTTTAGAGATACAGTGGGGAAACAGGCTTTTCGGCCCACCGAGTCCGCACCAAGTCCCCACAGACTAACCCTATCCTGCACACACCAGGGACAATTTACATCCACACCAAGCTAATAAACCTACAAACCTGCACGTCTTTGGAGTGTGGGAGGAAACCGAAGATCTCGGAGAAAACCCACGCGGTCACGGGAAGAACGTACAAACACCGTACAGACAGCACCCGTAGCCAGGATTAAAGCCAGGTCACTAGTGCTATAAGCGCTGTAAGGCAGCAACTCTACCGCTGCGCCACTGTGCTGCCCACTTTTTAAATCTAAAAAACATACTACCTTCTGCCTTGCACCTGCATTTCCAATACACCCCACAGGAATAAAACAAATCTATCATATTGCACAAATTTTATATTGAAACTTTTGCAGTAATACACTGTAAAAAGCTTTTGCAGAAATCTCCATGGGTACATTTCATTGGCTATAACTTCCAGTAGATTTTTCACCTTGAAAGATCAGCCGTCAACACTATGCTGTGTGATTAAATTTCTCTGACGTTTATCAACATCGCTTACTATGTGTGTGACCGATAGATTTATTTCTTCCCCAGAAAACTATTAAAGAGGTAAGCTGCATATATATTTACATCACTCAGTTGCATGTATAATGGCAAGCCGCCAAGACTGCAGTGTTGTTAATGCATTTCCAGTCTTGTTCCAATTTGTGTCTATTATTTTAATCTTTCTTGGGATTTCACTGTTGCCAGGAGTTTGGACCTATTTATAATTTATTTTTGCCTAAAGAGTGCATAGAAAGCTATTTGATGCACCTGTGAAGTTCCCTGGTTCCAAACTCTGCAACCAGGGACATTTTTAGTTTAGTTTCATTTAGATACAGCGTGGAAACAGGCTCTTTGGCCCACCAAGTCCGCACCGAGCAGCGTTCCCCGCACATTAACACTATCCCACACACACTTAGGGCAATTTACACTTATACAAAGCCATTCGACCTACAAACCTGTACGTCTTTGGAGTGTGGGAGAAAACCAAAGATCTCGGTGAAAACCCACGCAGTCACGGGGAGAACGTGCAAACTCCGTACAAACAGCACCCATAGTCGGGATCAAACCCGGGTCTCTGGCAGTGAAAGCGCTGTAAGACAGCAACTCTACACTGCGCCACCTTGCCGTTTCCATTTCTCCCTATACTTTCAATATTGCATCCCCTACGAGTTTTGTACACTTCAATAAGGTCATCTTTTTTTCTGAACTGCCAGAAAATAGACACCAAGCCCATTCAATGTTGAATAATGTGAAAACTGATCATTCCAGTAACCGGACATGAACCTTTTCACAAGTTCACAGGTTATAGGAGTAGAATTTGGCCCATGGAGTCCACTCCGCCATTCAATCATGGCTGATCTCTGCCTCCTAATCCCATTTTCCTGCCTTCTCCCCATAACCCTTGACACCCATTCTAATCAAGAATTTGTCTATCTCTGCCTTAAAAACTTCCACTGACTTGGCCTCCACAGCCCTCTGTGGCAATGAGTTCCACACTCCCTCTACAGCAAATATATCTTCACCGGATATCTGTTGTGGAATCACCAATACCTTATCTGATTGTAATAAAACGTACTGAAATCCTTTTCAATAATCCATCTGCCTAAAAAATGACCTGCTGCACCTACATGGCAGCTTTCAGTGGCCACAATACAGGACCACCCAGGTCCCTTTGAACATCAACATTTTCCAATTTCTCATTGGAAAATTTATCATTTATAAGATATTAACATTTCAGCTTTTATCAAGTGGATTAGTGCGGGACAAGTTTTTACACAGAGCTGCTGGGTCCCTGGAGCATGCTGCCAGGTGTGGTGGTGGAGGCAGATACAATTGTGGCGTTTAACAGGTTTTTAGATAGGTATTAGACAAGTATAAACAGGTATATAGGCTTTTGGGTTAGATGGATAGGTAGACGCACGGAATGGAGCGATATTGATCTGATACAGGCACATAAGATTAATTAACTTGGCATCATGTTCGGCACAGACATTGTGGGCAGAAAGGGCTGTTGTTGTTCGACACTGTTCTATGTTCTATGATTGCCTTATAATCTTCTCTCCATGGAATAGTATCTGAAATTTTACATTCTATGCCCCAAGCTGTTTGGCTTCACAAAATGAATTATCTAGCACCGTGATGCCATCTATAATCGTTAATTTATTTCACAAATAACAAGGATCTTAACATTACCCTAGCAATACACCATTGGTCACTGACTTTCAATCAGAAAAAAACATCCTTCCATCACCAACTTCTGTTTCCTTTCCCCAAGCCAACTTTGGATTTAACTAGCCAGCCTGCCTTAGGTCAAAAGATCATAAGGTCATGTGATAGTAGAATAAGGCCACTCGGCCCATCAAATCTGCCATTCAATCATGGCTGATCTATCTCTCCCTCCCAACCCCATTCTCCTGCCTTCTCCCCATAACCCCTGACACCCGTACTAATCAAGTAATCAACAACTAATCAATAAATCCCATATCCATTAACCTTGACTTGTACTGAGAGAGATACCAATTCCTTGTTATTCTTAAGTATATGGAAAACTGACCCCAGCATGCTGTGTTTAACTTGGGGGCAAATGTTGAGCATATTTTGGCAGAGAAATGGCAAATGTGAGCATAAATGTGAGGTGAGGCATTTTGGAAGGTCAAATATAAGAGACCTACATAGCAGTAAATGGCAGTTCCTTTAGAAACATAGAGAAATCTTGGTGTGTGTCCAAAGCTCCCTAAAAAATGGCAACAGTGGATAGGTTGGAATAGAAGGCATACGGCATGCTTGCCTTTAACAAAATATGCATGAATTTAGATGGACAAGGGCTGATTAGGGATAATCAGCAAGGTTTTGTATGTAGGAGGTCGTGTCTCATGAATCTGATTGAGTTTTTTGAAGATGTGACCAAGAAGGTTGATGAGGGCAGAGCTGTAGACGTATATATATGGATTTCAGCAAGGCATCCGACAAGATTCCGCATGCTAGGCTGCTGGAACATTAGATCGCATGGGATTCAATGAGGGATAGCTGAATTGGATAGAAAATTCCTGGAATTCATGGAAGGAAACAGAGGGTGATGGTGGAAGGTTGCTTTTCGGACTGGAGGCCTGAGACTCGTGGTGTGCCTCAGGGTTCGGTGTTGGGCCCCATTGTTGTTTGTCATCTACATCAATGATTTGGATGAGAATGTTCTTGGTGTGATTCGCAGGTTTGCAGACAATAAAACAAATGGGTGGTGTTATAGATAGTGAAAATGTTTGTCAAAAATTGCAGCAGAATCTTGATCGGTTGGGCAGGTAGGCTGAATAAATGGTTGATGGAATTTAATAGAGAAATGTGAGGTGTTGCATTTTGGGAAGCCTAACATGGACAGGACCTACACAGTGAATGGTAGGGCTCTGAGGAGTGTTGTAGAGCAGAGGGATCTAGGAGTGCAGGTACATAGTTCCTTGAAAGTGGCATCACAGGTAGATAGGGTGGTCAAAAAAAGCTTTCAGCACATTGCCCATCATCAGTCAGAGTATTGAATATAGAAGTTGGGAGGTCATGTTGCAGTTATATAAAACCTTGGTAAGGCCACATTTAGAGTGTTGTGGTCAATTTTGGGCACCATGTTATTGGAAAGATGTTGTCAAGCTGGAAAGTGTGCAGAGAAGACTTACAAGGATGTTGCCAGGACTTGAGGGCCTAAGCTGTAAAGAGAGGCTGAGCAGGCTAGGACTCTATTCCTTGGAGAACAGCAGGATGATCTTATAGAGGTGTACAGAATCATGAGAGGAATAGTTTCTTGCCCAGAATAGGGGTACAAAGAACCAGAGGACAAAGGCGAGGAGGGAAAGATTTAATGGGAACCTATCTTTTTTTTACACAGAGGATGGTGGGTGTATGGAACGAGCTGCTGGAGGGGGTAGTTGAAGCCGGTAGCATCAAAACGAGTAAGCAACATTTAGACAGGTACATGGTTCAGATCGGTTTTGAGGTACATGGGCCAAGCGCTGGCAGGTGGGACTGGTGTAGATGTGAGATGTTGGTCGGCTTAGGCAAATTGGGCCAAAGGGCCTGTTTCCACGCTGTATGACTCTGATTATGAGGACCATAGATACACTGTCAGAATCTTTTTTTCCAGGATGGAAATATCACAAGCTAGAAGGCACAGCTTCAAGAAGAGAGAGGGAAAGTTTTAAAGGGAAATTGGCAAACCATGTTTTTTACACAGAGAATGGTCGGTGCCTGAAACTCTCTGCTAAGGGAAGCAGTTATAGCAGATATGATAGCAATATTTAAGACCCAATTGGACAGATAGCACAAGCAGAGATTAGAGGGATGCAGGCAAATAGTCTTAGTTTAGATTGGCATGATAATCGGCACAGATATGGTGGGCAAAATGTCCTGTTCCTGTGCTGTAATTTCCTATGTTCTATTTTCATCAAATCAATGTTACATTAGACAGCATGCAAAACAAAGCTTTTCCTGTACCTCCATACACATGACAATAATAAACCTAAAAATCAGCATAAGAACTATGATAACATTGTATATTTTATTTAAGTTAAGAAAAAAATTATCAGAAGAATTCACCGCTGTGAATGCAAACAACCATAGTAGTCAAGAGGACACTTCAGATGCGGCTGAAACGACAGGAATCCCGGCTCCTCTCCCGAGCATACCTAGCTGGTTCAATCACTTTCAAAGGGAGATCAGAGACTGCTGTGTTCTTTGTTTCATCGAAGCATGGCTCACCTCTGACACACCTGACCCTGCTCTACAGCCTGAGTGTTTCTCCACCTGTCGTATCTATGGGTTTCTCTATCTATCGATGGGTTCTGAAGGCAAAGGTAAAGCTGGTATTGTCTTCTTTTTAGTCAGTGCTTTGTGGTGCGCTGATATGATGTGATGGTCTTACAAGTCCCACACCATCAGATTCACGGACAGACACTTTCAGGTTATGAAACAAGCCCTTCAGCCCACCGAGTCCGCACTGACCAGCGATCCCCCCACACTGGCACTGTGCTATACGTTAGGGCCAATTTACAATTTTTATCAAAGCTAATTAACCTGAAAACCTGTACGTCTTTGGAATGTGGGAGAAAATTGGAGCACCCGGGTAAAGCCCACATGATCACGGATAGAACGTCCAAACTCTGCACAGACAGCACCAGTAGTCAGGATTTAATCAGGAGTTCTGGCGCTGTAATGGGCCTGTCCCACTTACGCGACTTTTTCAGCGACTGCCGGCACCCGTCATAGGTCGTTGCAGGTCGCCGAAAATGTTCAACATGTTGAAAATCCAGCGGCAACCAGAACAAGGTACGACTCTTTGGGCGACTACTCACGACCACGATATGTCGCCAGGGTGTCGCCTGTATGGTCGTGAGTTGTCTCCTCAGTCGTCCAAAGAGTCGTAGCATCTTTCTGGTCGCCGCTAGATTTTCAACATGTTGAAAATGTTCAACGACCTGCTACGACCTATGACGGGTGCCGGCAGTCGCCGAAAAACTCTCGCAAGTTGGACAGGCCCATTAGGCAGCAACTTCACCGTTGCGTCACCGTTAATGTTAAAGGAAATAGCAGCTAATTCATTGATTTTGACAGGATAAAATCTGTTGATTTCTCTTTGCTTTACAGTGTT
The DNA here is from genome assembly GCA_038087875.1 of Malacoraja senta. NCBI lineage: Eukaryota > Metazoa > Chordata > Chondrichthyes > Rajiformes > Rajidae > Malacoraja > Malacoraja senta. The sequence continues at coordinate 17,524 of JAXLNO010004374.1, read as the reverse complement.
GCATCCTTGAAATTTGATTGCCATGGCAGCTGTTGACTTCATGTCTTTCTTCGATTACATGAATGAGCAGAATATTACATCAGCAAACCAAACCTGGATCACTTGCGTAAATGGCTCTGACTGTTTGACCTGGGAGATTTATAATTGTCTACAAGATATCAGTAAGAAGGCCATCCTGCATACGATATCATTCTTTTACATCCTGATTTTCATCATTGGTTTGGTGGCCAACATTGTTGTGGTGTATGTGAATGTGAAGACAAATCGTTCAAGACATGAGACACACTTCTACATCCTGAACCTGGCCATTGCGGACTTGTGTGTGGTAATCACCCTTCCTATCTGGGTCACATCTTTTGTTCAGCATGGTACTTGGCCCTTTGGAGAGTTCATGTGCAAATTTGTTCACCTCATCTTCACTGTCAACCAGTTTGGGGGTATCTTCTTCTTAACATGCATGAGCGTGGACAGATATGTCTCAGTGACGAGGCTCCAAGATTCTATGGACCGAAAGAAAGCGTGGACCCGTAAAGTAATCTGTATGTTTATCTGGCTGTTTGCCTTTCTAGTGTCCGTTCCAGATCTAATTTTCTTGAACGTGAATAGCCAGATAGGTCAACCTATCTGTCATCTGTCTTACCCTGAGGAAAACTTCAGACAATGGATGGCGGGGATGGAAATTTTCAGCATCCTGATAGGATTTATTTTCCCTTTCCTCATTATTGCAGTTTTCTATTTCCTCCTAGCTACAGCCATCCCAATCACAAATGACCCGGAGAGGAAAAATTGCCGGAAGATAATATTTGTCTATGTTATTGTTTTCCTTATCTGTTGGTTTCCTTATCACTCGGTTCTGTTTCTTGATGTTTTGTGGTTCCTAAATCTTTTATCTTTCAGTTGTCAACTAGAAAAATTCATAATAGTCGCTCTACACATCACTCAGTGTCTATCTTTGGTGCATTGCTGTGTCAATCCTGTCCTCTACAGCTTCATCAACAAAAACTATCGATATGATCTTATGAAAGCTTTTATTGTCAAATACTCTGTCAAATCTGGCATCATGAAACTTAAGGACACAACAGAAACAGAGTGTTGTATACTAGAGTGCTCCTAATGTAACACTCCATTTTAGATCAGATATTTCCTTTCAAAGACTCAACTTCGCTATTATGACAATTCTACTGAATGATTCAATTGTGCAGAAGGATTTGAGATGCCGATTAGATATTTCCAGGAATGCTGGACAAGATTCTAATTGAGGGAGTTTATGAATGCAAGTATACTCTTAGCAGATTTTATGGAGCCAGTTAACCTTCCATTTCACAAATAAACCACATGTATTACGTAGTAGAAACAAGGAACTGCAGATGCTGGCTAATACACAAAAGGACACAAATTGCTGGAGTAATTCAGCAGATTAGGCCGCATCTCTGGAGAACATGGATAGGTGATATTTCGGGTTGAAGACTCTTCTTCCTCAAATGCAGAAACAAGGAATTGCAGATGCTGGTTAAGGCACAAAAGGAAGATCGTCACCTATCCTGAGAACGTTCTCCTGACCTGGTGCCTGCCTGACCTGCTGAGTTATTCCAGCACTTTGTGTCCTACATGTATTACTAATGTATACAAAGTGTCAGTGTACATTTATGAGTTATACTAAATACAGAACTACACTAATATAATATATAGACTAAAAAGTCCCAAAGATTAGGGCAACTAGCTCCCCCAGAGATGCATATGCTATGGATGCAGAATAATTTTTTCAAATAAAATTTAAACTTCATTTAATCCTACAATATAGCTCATATTCATGTACACCTCAACCCATCTTCTGCTAAAATTCCCTTTCAAACTTTTGAAAAATGTTTTGATATACAATAAATAGAAATGTGATTTTTTTTTTAATGGTCTGAGACAAAGATATTGTTGTTCAGGGAGACCTGGATGTCCTTGTACACAATCATTGCAGGTTTTACGGCTTGCGATAACAAAGGCAAGCAATGTTGGCCTTTATTAGACAAATAAAGACACCTCAGGGCAATTATATAAGGCCCTTGTGTCTTCAGTCTGGTCTCCATGCTCAGGGAAAGATGATTCGACCTCAGAAGGAGTACTACGAAGATTCATTAGATTGATTCCTGGTGGAATGGGTAGAAGATATGTGGTTATCCCATGAGAGGAGATTAAGCAGAGCAGAGTCTTCAAGTCATACAGCATGGAAATAGGCCCTTCGGCCCAACTTGCCCATGCTGACCAAGATCCCGCAGCAACACTACTCCCACCAGCCTGCATTTGGCCCATATTCCTCTAAAGCTTTCCTATCCAAATACATGTCTAGATGTCATTTTAAATGTATTTCAAATGTTATTAAAGTTCCAAATATCTTTTACATGTTGTTGCATTGGACCTATACACGCAGGAGTTTAGAAGAATAAAAGGTGATCTGATTGAAACGTGTAAAATTATTTTCAATCTTGACAGGGTAGCTTATCGAACCTAGAACAACATAGAACAGTCCAGCACAAGAACAGGCTGTTCGGCCCACAATGTCTGTGTTGAACATGGTGCCAAGACCAACTCATATCTGCCAGCAAATAATCCATATCCCTCCATTCCCTGCATATCCACATGCTTATCCTCAGGGCTTATCCTGGACCTATCTGCCGCCTTTGATACGGTGGACCATGGTATCTTAATATCTCGGTTACAGTACCTAGTGGGCATCTGTGGCAGTGCCCTGGGATGGTTCAGATCTTATCTGGCAGACAGAACTATGTGTGTAAGCCTTGCTGGCTTTGAATCCTCCTCCGCTCCTCTGTCATATGGGGTTCCACAGGGCTCAATTTTAGGGCCCCTGCTTTTCTCACTATACTTACTTCCTCTGGGTTCCATTCTTAGGAAGCATGGCATCTCCTTTCACTGTTATGCTGATGATAGCCAACTATATATACCGCTGAGGAAGGAAGACGCCTTTTCTGTCAAATCACTTCTGTCATGTCTTGAGGACATTAAGTCCTGGATGGCCCTAAACTTTCTAGGATTTAATGAAAAGAAGACAGAGGTGATATTGTTTGGCCCCAATGGCTGCCATGAACCTCCCCTTGTTGACTTGGGTCCACTGGCACGGTACGTGAAGCCAACAGTTTTGAACCTAGGTTTTAGGATGGACAGTGATTTTAAATTAGATCATCAAATAGGCGCGGTGGTTAAGTCCAGCTTCTTTCACCTAAGGAAGCTGGCAAAGGTGAAGCCCATTCTCGAGCGGCAGCATTTTGAAACAGTAATCCATGCCTTTATTACATCTAGGCTGGATTACTGCAACGCACTCTATTTTGGAGTTGCACGATCTTCACTGGCTCGTCTCCAGTTGGTTCAGAATGCTGCTGCTCGCCTTTTAACTGGAACTCGAAAGAGGGAGCACATAACGCCAATTCTGGCCTCCCTCCACTGGCTCCCGGTGCACTTTCGAGTTCATTTTAAAATTCTTTTATTTGTTTTTAAATCTCTAAATGGGCTCACCCCGCCTTACCTCTCTGAACTGCTCCACCCATACGCTCCTGCCTGGTGCCTCAGGTCAGCTGAAGCTCAGAGGGGATAGAGCCTTCTCTGTTGCTGCTCCGGCACTCTGGAACACGCTGCCGTTGCACATCAGACAGGCCCCCTCACTGTCCATCTTCAAAACCAGTATTAAAACACATTTATATTCCTTGGCTTTTGTCACTGCTTGAGACTTTGCTCCTGTTCTTAGTGCTTTTAATGTTTTTAATCTTATTGTTTTTACTCTTTCGTTTAATGTTTTTATTGTTATGTAATAATTTCTTGTCCATGATTAGTCATGTACAGCACTTTGTTGCAACTGTGGTTGTTTTTAAAGTGCTCTATAAATAAAGTTATTATTATTATTATTATTATCCAAACGTCTCTTACATGCCACTAACATATCTGCCTCAACCACCACCTCTGGCAGCACGATCCAGACACTCAACCACCTCTATGTAAAATCACTTGGCCTGCACATCTCCTTTAAACTTTACCCCTCTTACCTTAAAACTATGCCCTCCAGTATTTCATTTTTCCATTCTGTGAAAAAGGTTCTGGCTGTCTACTCTATCTACGCTTCTAATAATGTTATATACCTCCATCAGGTCACCCTGCAACCTCGGGCTTTCCAGAGAAAACAATCCAAGTCTACAACCGCAGATATATCAGAAGACAGTGTGGGAATCCAGAGAAGAAATTGCAGGCATCCTGGCTGAGATAAAATAATCTTCATTAACCTATTGGTGAGGTTCCGGTAGACTGGAGGGTGACTAATGTTGTGCCTCTATTTAAGTAACCAAAAAAGTTGATGGGGGCAAAGATATCATCAATATGAACTTCAGCAAGGTACTTGATAAGGTCTGCATGGGAGGCTGCTCTGGAAGGTTAGAACACATGGGTCCAGAGAGAGCCATCTGGCAGTATAGTGAAATACTGTAGCTTCATGGAAGTAAGTGGAGGGTGATGGTGGAAGGTTGTTTTCCAGCCTGGAGGTCTGTGACTAGTGGTGAGCATCAGAGATTGGTGCTGGGCTCATTGCCGTATGTGGTTTACCATACGCCTTCGTGTGTTGCCACTTTTGGCGAGGTAGATACAGGTGGGGTGCCGGAAGACTGGAAGGTGACTAATGTTGGGCCTTTATTTAATAAGGGCAGCAAGGAAAAGGCTGGCTGGGAACTATAGACCAGTGTCAGGCCACATCTGTGGTAGGCAAGTTACTGGAGACCATTCTGAGGGATAAAAAGATATATGCATTTGGATCGACAGGGGCAGATCAGTAATAGTAAGCATGGTTTTGTATTTGAAGATCATGTCTTACAAATCTGATTGAGTTTTTTGACGAAGAAACCAAACAGTTGAAGGGGTCACAGCTGAAGGCGATGTCTAGTTGGACTTCCGCAAGGCATTTGTTAAGGTTCCGCATGGTAGGCTCCTCTCAAAGGTTAGATTGCATGAGATCCAGGGGGAACTAGCCGACTGGATAGAGAATTGGCTTCATCAAATGAAGTAGAGGGTGAAAGTGGGGGGTTGGTTTTCAGACTGGGGGCCAATGACTAGTGGTGTGCCATAATTATCAGTTCTGGGCCCATTGCTATTTGTGGTTTATGTCCATGATTCAGATGAACTTACAGAAGTCAAGTCACTTTTCAAGTCACTTTTATTTCTATAGCACATTTAAAAAACAACTCTCGTTGGCCAAAGTGCTTTACATTGGTGGAGGTACTAACGTTATACAACAGTGGTTCATAGATTAAGTACATACATAAATACATACATATAGCTCTCCTTCAGAGGACATCAAGAAAGGCTTGAGAGTAAAGATGAGTTTTAATTCTCGACTTAAAGGAGTCAATGGAGGGGGCAGTTCTGATGGGAAGAGGGATACTGTTCCACAATCTAGGAGCTGCAACCGCAAAGGCGCGGTCGCCTCTGAGCTTATGCTCAGAAGGCATGATTAGTTAGTTGGAGATGACATTAAAGTGGGTGATATTGCAGATAGCAAAGATGGTTATCAAAAATTACAGCAGGGTTCTTGTTCAGTGGGCTGTGGAATAGTTAATGGAGTTTAAAGCAAATAAGTGCGAGGTTTTGCATTTTATTGAATTTAATTGAATTGAATACTTTATTGTCACATGTGACAAGTCAGAGTGAAATTATTTGCTTGCGTACCCAGGGTATACAAATAGTCACCCATAAAGGGTGCTTAAAAAGTTAGAAATTTAGGAACTCAAACCAGGGTAGGACCTTCACAGTGAATGACAGAGCTCTGGGGATTGCTGAGGAGCAGTGGGGCATGTGATCTAGAGGCGCTGGTACACAGTTCCTTGAAAGATGCATCAAAGTAGATAGGGTGGTCGAGAAGACTTTTGATACATTATCCTTCATCAGTCAGGGTAGCTGTGCTATATTGTTCAAGACATTGTGAGGCCGCATTTGGAGTATTGCATTCAGTTTTGGTCACCCCGCTGTAGGAAGCATGTTGTAGGAAAGAACTGCAGATGCTGGTTTAAATCAAAGGTAGACTCAAAATGCTGGAGTAACTCAGCGGGACAGGCAGCATCTCTGTAGAGATTCCATTTCTCCAGAGATGCTGCCTGTCCCACTGAGTTACTCCAGCATTTTGTGTCTACCAATAGGAAGGATGTTGTTCAGCTGGAAAGAGTGCAGAGAAAATTTACGAGGATGTTGCCAGGACTTGAGGGCCTGAGCTATAGGGAGAGGTTGGATTGGCTAGGACTCTATTCCTTGGAGCGCAGGAGCATGAGTGGTGAGCTTATAGCGGTGTATAAGATCATGAAGGGATTAGAGTAAATGCACAGTCATTTCTCCAGAATAGGGGGAATCAAGAACTAGAGGATATATGTTTACGGTGAAAGTAATAGGAACCCGAGGGGCAACTTTTTCACACAGAGGGTGGTGGATAGATGGAAAGAGCTGCCAGAGGAGGTAGTTGAGGCAAGTACTATAACAACATTTAAGAGACATTTGGACAGGTACATGAATAGAAAAGGTTTAGTGATATGGTTTAAACACAGGCAAGTGGCACTGTCATAGATGGGGCGCCGTGGGCAAGTTGTGCCAAAGAGCCTGCTTCATACGACTCTGTGACTCTATATATCCTTGTCCCTGATTAGCCTCTTGTTTTTAATATGGGTATAAAAAGCTTTGGGATTTTCTTTAATCAGACTCATCAAAGCAATGTTGTGGTCACTATTGGCTCTTCTAATTGCCTGCTAGTGGGAGAGTCTAGGTCATAGCGTCAAAATTAAAGGACATTCTTTTAGGAAGGGGTTGAGGAGAAATTTCTTTAGAGACGATGGTGAATCTGTGGAATTCTTTGCCACAATGGCTGTAGAGGCCGTCAGTGGATATTTTTAAGGCAGAGATAGATAGATTCTTGATTAGTACGGGTGTCAGAGGCTTTGGGGAGAAGGCAGGAAAATGGGGTTTGGAGGGAGAGATAGATCAGCCATGATTAACCTACAAACCTATTAAATCTTTCCCCTCTCACCTACAAACCTATACGTCTTTGGAGTGTAGGAGTAAACCGGAGTACTCGGATAAAAGCCACGCAGGTCACGGGGAGAACATACAAGCTCCGTACAGACAAGCACCTGCAGTCAGGATCGAACCCGGGTCTCTAGCGCTGTAAGGCAGCAACTCTACCGCTGTGCCACCCTGCCGCCCCTAATTTTATTGAATGGCAGATCAGATGTGGGGGACTTTTTTTTATTTTTTATACACTTATTGCACCTCAGTTAGCCCTCAGCTTAAACTCATCCAAAATTGTGTTCCCGGTATTCCGCCCTCCAAAGTATGCCTTTCCATTTTTACCACCAATGACTCAGGATCACTCTGGTGTTTGAAATCCTTCTGTGACATTGCACCATCCCACTCTTGTAACCGCTGGTTCTCATGTTGCCTTTTGTATTCTTCAATCATTCTGCGCTGTTAATGAAGGCCAAGCGTTCAGTCATTATGGTTCCAAACTCTGGAATTCGCCCCAAGGCTTTTCTGTCTCCTACTCCTTTCAAAGCTTTCACAAATATTTTTGTTCACTCCTCTAGTTTACATTGCTGCATTTACTTGACATGCATCTTCTGCATAAGTCTCTGTGATGCTTTTCCACACTGAAGTCACCATATAAAAAGCGAGTTATGATAATAACTCCAGATATCTCTTCAACTCGGACGGTACCCAACCCAATGAACTTAGTAAATTATTTAATAGTTTTTTACTTTAATTTGAGAATGATTTACTTTCCAATAGTATTTATTTCATTTATATCATTGGTATATGATTTCATGAGCACAGACAAATTGTTTGTAATAAATAACAATTTTCAAACTCAATGAGATCAATTTAAAGCCTATCCCATACTTCACGACGCTTGACATATCAGGTCTGGTTAAGCTATTGGAATCTCAACCATGAGTCACACTCACAAGATCATAATTTTCACCTTTCTTCACGAATATCTAAATGCAAGTGAGACATCCATCTGAGGCATTGTCGATCCACACATAGAATCTTTATTCAATTCTAACTTTCCTTACTGGGAAAGGCCTGGAAAGGTTCTTGTTTAATGCTCCAAAATGTGCCACAGGATTAGCATCAGTAGCTGTTTTGTTTATCAGTCCATGACCAACCTTTTCACTGTGCACATTTTCGTGCACATAAATATTTCATGTGTCTTCACGAGTAGACTGGGCACTATTGGTAGTGCCAGATTTTCGCCCCATAGATGTTGATGCAGCAATTACCTTTTAGCTCGATACATATTTACAACCTCGAAAAATTGCCCTTTGGCCCATCAAGAATATGATATTTTCCAATAACTTAAGGACCTGTCCCACTTACGTGATTTTTTTTCGGCGACTGCCGGCACCCGTCATAGCCGCAGCAGGTCGCCGAAAATGTTCAACATGTTGAAAATCCAGCGGCGACCAGAAAAAGGAACGACTCTTTGTTCGACTACACACGACCATAGAGGCGTCACCCCGCGACATGTCATACCTTTTTCTGGTCACCGCTGGGTTTTCACCATGTTGAACATTTTCGGCGACCTGCTGCGACTATGATGGGTGCTGGCAGTCGCCGAAAAAAATTGCGTAAGTGGGAGAGGCCCTTTACTCTAACATGTACATCGACTCCCCCCAATTCTCTTCCCACCTAGCAATAATTGGGGCAATTTACAATAGGCAATTAATTAATGGATTGGGGGGGGGGATATATCTTTCGGATATGGGAGGAAACCAGAGCAACCAGAAGAAACACACAGTCACATGAGAGTGTGCAAACTCCACGCAGACAGGACAGAAGTCCTGGCCCTTCGACCCAACTCGTCCCTGCCAAACAAGATGCCCCATCTACAATCGTACCACCTTGTCATAGAGTCGTACAGTGTGGAATCAGGTCCCTAGACCCATCTCGCCCACACCAACCAATATGTCCCATCAACACTAGTCCTACCTGCCTGCGCTTGGCCCATATCCCTCTAAACCTGCCCTGGACTGACATACAAAATATACATTTTTAAAAAGTGATGTTTGGTCTGAGTTTGTAATGCCGATGGTGACTCCCACGTTGTGCCAACAATTTGCCTGAAGAAAGGTCTCGACCTGAAACGTCACCCATTCCTTCTATCCAGAGATACTGCCTGTCCCGCTGAGTTACTCCAGCGTATTGTGTCTATTTTCAGTTTAAACCAGCATCTACAGTTCCTTCCTACACTTTGTGTCTACCAACATTAATAAAGGGTGATAATATCTATGCAACGATGATAATTAATAATCAATCTTTATTGATGTAGTCTCAAGCCCAGGCCACCAGAGACTTGCGGCAGCAGCTTTATTGGCTGTGTCACTGTGCCATTCTATTTTATACTTAACTGTGCCACCCTACTTTATGAGAGTTTTACATTTAATTAGTGGATTCAGACAACTCAGCTAAGTAATTGTGGATAAATCAGAATAAAGTATCGGCTAGAATCCAGTTGAAAGAATCTTAAGATTTCCCAGATCTGGAATAATGGATACCTTAGTATGAACTACATGTTGGAATCTAGTTATTTTTAGGTCCTGACCCTTCGACACAACTTGCCCCTGCCAAACAAGATGCCCATCTACAATAGTCCCACCTTATCATAAAGTCGTACAGTGTGAAATCAGGTCGCTCGACCCATCTCGCCCACACCAACCAATATGTCCCATCAACACTAGTCCTACCTGCCTGCGCTTGGCCCATATCCCTCTAAACCTGCCCTATCCATATACCTGTCCAAATGTTTCTTAAACGTTGCAATTCTACCTGCCACACCTACCTCTGCCGGCAGCTTGTTCCATACACCCACCACCCTCTGTGTGAAAAGGTTACCCTTCAGGTTCCTATTAAATCGTTCCCCCCTCACCTTAAACCTATGTCCTCTGGTTCTTGATTCACCTACTTTGGGCAAGAGACGCTGTGCGTCTACCCGATCTATTCCTCTCATGATTTTGTATATCTCTGTAAGATCATCCCTCATCCTCCTGCGCTCCAAGGAATAGAGTCCCAGCCTGCTCAACCACTCCCTATAGCTCAGGCCCTCTAGTCATGGCAACATTCTTGTAAATCTTCTCTGAACCCTTTCCAGCTTGACAACATCTTTCCTATAATATGGTGCCCAGAACTGAACAAAATACTCTAAATATCGCTTCATATTTCTCTATATTAAATTCCATCAACCATTCCTCAGCTCAACTGCCCAACCAATCGACAACCATCTTCACGATCTACAAAACCACCCACTTTTGTATAATCTGCAAACTTGTTAATCTTGCCATGTATGTTCTCATCCAAATCATTGTTGTAGATGACAAAGTAAATGGCCCCAGCACCGAACCCTGAGGCACACCACTAGTCACAGGCCTCCAGTCTGAAAAGCAACCTTCCACCATCACCCTCTGCTTCCTTCCATGAAGCCAATTTTCTATCCATTCAGCTATCTCTCCTTGGATCCCTAACCTTCCAGAGCAACTTGACTGTGATTAACCTATATCTCTCTAAACCTCTCCTATACCTGTATTGTCCAAACTTCTCCCTATAGCTCAGGCCCTCAAGTCCTGGTGACATCCTTGTAAATCTTCTCTGCACTTTTCCCAGTTTAACAACTTGCTTCCGATAGCAGGCTGACCAAAACTGAAGACAATACATTAAAAGGCGGCCTCACCAATGTGTTGTACACCAACCGTGACATAACATCTCAACTTCCATACTCAATACCCTGACAGATGAAGGGCAATGTACTGGAAGCCTTCATGTCCACCTGTGATGTGACTTTGAGGGAACTCTGTACCTTCACTCCTGGATCCGTCTGCTCTACAATCCCTCTGCTATACAACATTCCCCAGGGCCCTGCCATTCACTGTGAAGGTCCTTGCCTGGACTGACCTACAAAATGACCTACCGATGGTGACTCCCATGTTGTGCCAACAACTTGTCTGAAGAAGGGTCTCGACCTGAAACGTCACCCATTCCTTCTATCCAGAGATGCTGCCTGTCCCGCTGAGTTACTCCAGCGTATTGTGTCTATTTTCAGTTTAAACCAGCATCTACAGTTCCTCCCTACACTTTGTGTCTACCAACTTCTTAATAAAGTTGGTGTGACAATATCTATGCAACGATGATAATTAATAATCAATCTTTATTGATGTAAAGCAATATAATAAAGCCAAACTGATTAAAGTTATTGTTTAAGCCTCACCTACATAGACCATCATGCATAATGTAACCTGCTCAGCTGCGTTGATAATGTATTTATATGTTGATAATGTATTTATATGTTTAGCTCGCAAGAAGTAAAGTTTACGAACTGTTCCAATGGCCTGACGTGCAAGGGCAAATATCTTTCAATAAACATGAAACTGAATGCTGTAAATTGTTGTCAAACTTAACGGAGCAAAGACATTTTTGATATATAATACATTTAGTTCTTTCTGACTCAGGTGACAATCTAATAAAAACTGATTCAACCTTTTATGCCACCAGCTTCTTTATTTCGTAATGTGCTGAAATGGCCTAAACCACATTCCAGTGGAGTTCCGTACCTGCCTCAGATTTTCTGGCTCATATAATTTTAGAAATTAATGGTAGCATTTTTTATTACAAATCATTTTTTTACCATCCTGCTGCTTAAAAAGTCATATAACTAACTTGATGAAAAACCTTTTCAGAAACTGAAAGGCATAACTGGACTATGCATTTCACCATACAGGAACAGCATAAGGCCATCCGGCCCATCAAGTCTACTCCGCCATTCAATCATGGCTGATCTATCTTTCCCTCTCAACCCCATTCTCCTGCCTTCTCCCCATAACCCCTGACACCTGTACTAATCAAGAATCTGTCAACTCCGCTTTAAAATTACCCATTGACGTGGCCTCCACACCCGTCTGTGGCAATGAATTCCACAGATTCACCATCCTCTGACTAAAGAAATTCCTTCTCATCTCCATTCTATAAATATGGCCTTTTATTCTGAGGCTATGGCCTCTGGTCCTAGACTCTCCCACTAGTGGAAACATCCTCTCCACATCCACATCCACTGTATCCAGGTCTTTCACTATTCAGTAAGTTTCAATGAGGTGACCCCTCATCCTTCTAAACTCCAGCGAGTAAAGGCCCAGTACCTTCAAACACTCATCATATGTTAACCCAAATCATTCCTGGAATCATTCTCGTAAACCTCCTCTGGACCCTCTCCAAGGCCAGCACATCCTTCCTAAGATATCTGGGGCCCAAAGCTGTTCACTATACAGTCCACCTTAAAGAGATATATATTATCGTAAGTTATAAATTTCAAAGAGAGCCTCAGTGTCGCAAGCATTTGTTAGCAAACCGTAGAACTTAGATAACTCTCGGTTCAGCACTTTTATGCACAGGCATTCAACAGAAACAAGAGAGAAGAAGGTATTCTAGTTAACACTGATACTCCAGAGGCCTGGACTAAAAGTCTGAAGCAAGAATCCAAACTCCACTACAATATCTGGGGATGTAAATTTACTGAATAAAATATGGAATTTAAAAAAAAATCCCAGAAAGGGCGTGTAACACTCAACAGGACAAATAGCATCTGTGATAAGAGAGACACTATTTCATTATGAATATCTTAAATTGATACATTCTGGAGTCGAATTGTCTATTGTTATTGGTGAAGTAAAACTATTGGGTTGTACTAAAAACTACCCAGTCACTAATGGCCTTCATGACTGTTTTTGAACAGAGGGGTTTCATTAATATAAGGAAAGCTGCTAAAGCCTTTCATGCACCTTATTCATTTCCTTTGTTTCATTTACATTACAAACTCTGACATGCCGACAAGAAACTGCAATCTTGAATTCGGAAATGGGAGCTTGGTAGTTGTTAGATGTGGCTCAGGCGATGTTGTTCTTACCTCGGAGGTTAATAAACTCAAGTCCCACTGCGCAGGTTTGAGCACAGAAACGCAGCTTGACATTCAATACCTTACTGAGGAAATTACGTACAGAAGAAATGTTAAACTCCCCAAAGTGAAAATAAAAGACCCGCAGAGTAGGGTAGAGATTGTATGTTATTCATCAGTTGACATTTCTAAAACAGATTAGTTATTATTGTGATGGGTTCTTGCTGCGCACAAAATGGCCACCATGTTTTCTTTGTGGCAGTGACAGCATTTCCTATGCTCTTTGACTTGTGCTTGTATCAGATTCAGATTCAGATTCAACTTTATTGTCATTGTGCAGTGTACAGTACAGAGACAACGAAATGCAGTTAGCATCTCCCTAGAAGAGCGACATAAATATGAGCAGTAAATAAATAAATCTAATAAATCCTGGTGGGAGGAGTGTCCGGGGGGGGGGGGGGGGGGGGGGTGTGATTGGCAGTCACCGAGGTACAGTGTTGAGTAGTGTAACCGCCGCAGGGAAGAAGCTGTTCCTGGACCTGCTGGTCCGGCAACGGAGAGACCTGTAGCGCCTCCCGGATGGTAGGAGGGTAAACAGTCTGTGGTTGGGGTGAGAGCAGTCCTTGGCGATGCTGAGCGCCCTTCGCAGACAACGCTTGCTTTGGACAGACTCAATGGTGGGGAGTGAGGAACCGGTGATGCGTTGGGCAATTTTCACCACCCTCTGCAGTGCTTTCCGGTCGGAGACAGAGCAGTTGCCATACCATACTGTGATGCAGTTGGTAAGGATGCTCTCGATGGTGCAGCGGTAGAAGTTCACCAGAATCCGAGGAGACAGATGGACCTTCTTTAGTCTCCTCAGGAAGAAGAGACGCTGGTGAGCCTTCTTGACCAGAGTTGAGGTATTGTTGGTCCAAGAGAGGTCATCGGAGATGTTGACCCCAGGAACCTGAAGCTGGAAACACGTTCCACCTCCCTCCCGTTAATGTGGATGGGGGTGTGCATGCCGCCCCTAGACTTCCTGAAGTCTACAATGAGCTCCTTGGTCTTCTTGGAGTTAAGGGCCAGGTTGTTGTCAGCGCACCATGCTGCTAGGAGCTGGACCTCCTCCCTATAGGCCGACTCATCGTTGTTGCTGATGAGGCCAATCACCGTTGTATCATCTGCATACTTGATGATGGTGTTAGTACCATGTACAGGTGTGCAGTCGTAGGTGAAGAGGGAGTAGAGGAGGGGGCTCAGCACACAGCCCTGTGGAACGCCGGTGTTCAGGGTGAGGGTTGAAGAGGTGTGCTTGTCTAACCTAACAGACTGGGGTCTGTTGGTTAGAAAGTCCAGTATCCAGTTGCAGAGGGAGGGGTCGATGCCCAGGTCACCGAGTTTGGTGATCAGTTTAGAGGGTATGATGGTGTTGAATGCTGAGCTGTAATCGATGAACAGCATTCTTACGTAAGTGTCTCTGTTGTCGAGGTGGGAGAGGGCGGAGTGAAGTGCCGTTGAGATGGCATCCTCCGTACTCCTGTTCTTGCGGTAGGCAAACTGATAGGGATCCAACGTGGGGGGTAGGCAGCCTTTGAGGTGTGCCAGGACCAGCCTCTCTAAGCACTTGGCGATGATGGGAGTAAGTGCAACTGGGCGGAAGTCGTTGAGGCTTGCCGCAGTGGAGTGTTTTGGCACCGGCACGATGGAGGTGGATTTAAGGCACGTGGGCACAACTGCTTGGGCAAGTGACAGGTTGAAGATGTCAGTCCAGACGTCTGTCAGCTGCGCAGCACAGGCCCTGAGGATATACCCTGTATATCCCTGTATATCAGCCTGTATATCCATTGTTATGTTTCCATAACTAATGTTTCCATTAGTGGGAGAGTCCAGAACTAGAGGTCATAAACTCAGAATTAAAGGACGTTCTTTTCGGAAGGAGACGAGGAGAAATTTCTGTACTCAGAGGGTGGTGAATCTGTGGAATTCTTTGCCACAGAAGGCATTGGGGACCAAGTCAGTGGATATTTTTAAGGCAGAGATGGATAACTTCATGATTAGTACCGGTGTCTGAGGTAATGGGGAGAAGGCACGAGAATGGGGTTAGGAGGGAGAGATAGATCAGCCATGATTGAATTGATGGGCCAAATGGCCAAATTATATTCCTATTCCTTATGACCTTATGACTTTATGCTTGGGTTCTTTCCTCCTTTCTTTATATTCCTCAGAGCCCTTGTCGCATTCCATCCCCTTAAAACTTGCAAATGCTTAATGGCCTAACTCTACTCCTATTCCTTATGACCTTATTGTATGGGACACACACTAAAGCAGCTGTTAACTGGAGAGTTGAGGCCAACAGTTTTACTTTCAAGGAATCTGTGGCATCAATATACTGATTGTTAAGATTTATTTTAATTATATTGCTTCACATTTATTCCCATCACACACACCCTTACCTGCCTGTGCCATGACTGGATCCTACTCTGACTCCAAACCCACTGGACCACACTCACACTTCCAGGCCCCACTCCGGAGATCCCATCTCTATCAAATAGTTGGCCCATTCAATTTTGTCTTCAATTTCACCAGCTGCAGTCCCTTCAAGCTGTTCCTTTCCTTGATATTACCCTTACCTTTGAAGCTTCCTATTCCACATCCCTCCAATCCCTTAATTTAGACGAGTTAATGAGTCTGAAGAAGGGTCTTGACCCGAAATGTCAACCATTCCTTCTCTCCAGAGATGCTGCCTGTCCCGCCGAGTTACTCCAGCTTTTTGTGTCTATCTTTGGTTTAAACCAGCTTCTGAAGTTCCTTCCTACACATTAATTTAGTTTTGTTTAGTTTGGAGACACGGCGCAGAAGCAAAACCTTCGGCTCACCGAGTCCGCGCCAATCAGCGATCCCCGTACACTAACACTATCCTACGCACTTGGGACAATTTTACAATGATACCGAACCCAATTAACCTACAAACCTGTACGTCTTTGGAATGTGGGAGGAAACCGGAGCACCCGGAGAAAACCCAGGAGGTCATGGGGAGAACGTAAAGCTCCGTACAGCCAGCATGGATGGAACCTGAGTCTCTGGTGATGCAAGGGAGCGACTCTACCACTGCACCACTGTGCCACCCAAGGCATCAGTCATGATATTGTATATAGATGTTGGGAGGTTATGTAAAGGGCCTGTCCCACTGTAAGAGGTAATTCAAGAGCTCTCCCGAATTTAAAAGAAAATCAAACTCGTGGTAAGCACGTAGAATGTACGTAGCGGGTACGTCGGAGCTCGGGACGTCTCTTAGTGGCTTGTAACGCTAACGGCAGGTACTCGCGAAATGGCAGGTAAGCTCGTGAAGACTCGTGAAGATTTTTCAGCATGTCGAAAAATGTCCACGAGAGCCCCGAGTACCTACGAGCGGCTATTACCATAATTCTCCGAGTTCGAATCAGGGGAAACTCGGGAGAACTCTTGAATTAGCTCGTACAGTGGGACAGCCCCATTACAGTTGTACAAGATGTCGGTGAAGCCACATTTGGAGTATTGTGGTCAGTTTTAGTCATCCTGCTTTTGGAAAGAGGTAATTAAACAGGAAAGATTTACAAGGATGCTGACAGAACTTAAGGGCCTGGTCAAAAAGGAGAAGTTGGGCAAGCTAGTACTTTATTCCTTTGTGAGTAGGAGGATGAGGGGTAATCTAACAGTGGTGTATAAGATCATTAGGAGAATAAGGAGAATAGATGCACAGAGTATTTGACCCAGAAGAGGGGAATCAAGAAGCAGAGGACATCGGTTTAAGGTGAGAGGGGAAAAATCTAATAGGAATCCGATGAGCAGCTTTTTCACGCAGTGGGTATATTGAATGAGCTGGCAGACTAGGTAGTTGAGGCAGATACTAAAACAACATTTGGACAGGTACATGGACAGTAAAGGTTTAGAGGGATATGGGCAAAACATAGGCAGGTGGCACTAGAGTAGATGAGGTAGTTTGGCCAACATGGCCAAGTATAACTGAAGGGCCAGGTTTCCGTGCTGTATGACTATGACTCTAGTACAGCACGAGAACAGGCCTTTTGTGCAAACATAATGCCATCACGTATCTACCTGCACATAACCCATATCCCTCCATCCCCTGCATGCTTATCCAAAAGTATTTTAAATGCCACTAATGTATTTGCTACAACCAGCGCATTCCAGGCACTCACTACCCTCAGTGTAAAAAACATGCCCCACAGATCTTTAAACAACAAAGGGTGTTGTAAGTGGGAATAATTAAGAAGGAGGAAGACTATGCATGGTTTTAAGAACATTTCAGCCCTTCAGACTCCAATGTGCCTCTCCCCTGGGTGGCTGTAGCAGAGGTTAGATCGGCCTTCCTGAGGGTGAACCCACGGACAGCAACTGGCCCAGACGGAGTTCCTGGTCGTGTCCTTAGTAGCTGCGTGGACCAGCTAGCGGGAGTATTCACGGACATCTTTAATCTCTCCCTACTCCGTTCTGAGGTACCCAACTGCTTCACGAAGACCACCATCATTTCAATGCTGAAAAGCAAGAACTTATGCCTAAACGACGACCGTCCAGTGGCCTTGACAT